>LPNX010938132.1:54732-329679 GCA_001517045.1 Pseudotsuga menziesii
AATGAAAAAAATGAAAAAACCTAGGGGGACTTAGACATGTTCATATGACTCGACCATGATGTATAGAATGCTTATACATTGACACATAGACTCTAATAACCTCAATAGGCCTAAATTTGAAGCTGACCACCCCAACTTTGGAGGTATGGAGTGAAAAACTCAGAAATTATCAGTCGTTTATTCAACAACCAATAATAACCAAGGGAAAAAACACCCTGGGCTGATCGGATTGACAAATAAAGTCTAAGAGACCGAGTCTTTTACAGACACTATCATGCTAGAAAATTTATTACAATTCTCCCATGGGGTATGAACATGTGATATAGTACAACAAGCACTTCCCAAAAGTACTTCCAAAGGTCTTCTGTCCAGTTCACCAGGCTCACTTGATAAAAAACCACTAAGTACAACTTAGGTGGTAACATGACCAAGAAAATACATCACAAAAATATTTGAATAGCTCGGTATACTCTTGAATCTCAGCATGGGAACATTATGCCCCAATATAGACATTCTCAATCTTGCCAGGATCGCGAGAGATATTGATAGGGATGGTAGGAGATATATTCGCCATGTTTCCATCAGCCATCAAACCAAGAGAGCTCAATGGAACTACGGGACTACCAATTCTCTCTGTAAGAATATCCCTAAAGTCTTCACACTCCAAACGGTCAAGCTCAGGAATAAAATAAGATCTATGATGTAAATATTCCCAAGGTGGCTCAACCCCAGACATGGCCTCAATAATAGCTTCATCTGAAGGAAAAACACTATCAAGGAAATCATGTGCGTGAGAAGACTTAACTGCCTATGTAGGAAGCACATATGCATCCTCCTCCTCCATTCGGAAAGAGGAAATACTAGGCTCTGTAACACATTCAATATTCGCTTGATATGCTATCATTGCTGCAGCTAATGACATGTTTGTTTCGATAGGATTACTCGAAGGACTCTATGTAGGAAGGATCCAAGGATCTTCCATATGGGTAGTGCGAAAAGACACTGATCTCAATGAAGATGAAGCCCCACTGAAACTAGACCCAATCATAAGAATGGGTGCAAGATAGCTAAAGCTTCCCATAAGGGATAGATACATGCCAACACCCACACTCCCAGTTGCCAGCTGAGAATGATCGATAATCGAGATAGAAGCTCCCGATGATGCATTAACACTCAGATTTTTGAATGATGTCTGATCAATCATAACAATCTTCCCATTAAATGGAAAGAATACAATTTGAAATAGAGAAGAAGCTATGGCTTGCATACTATACATCCAATTCCTACCCAGTAATAGATTGTAGTCAAGGGGCACATCAACCACCTCAACCTCGATCGTGATGGTCTTCCCTCCCAAATGGACCTTAAGAGAAGGAAGAATTCCATGCGGCAGAAAAAATATACTATCAAAAGTAGTCAACATCGTAGTGGATTTAGACAGCTCAAGGGAAGCCAAACCCTTCCAACACGACAAAGACATAACGGAAGCAGCAGTGCCTTTGTCAATCACAGTGTGCTTAACGGTCTTGTTAAGACATTCTACATGAATCAAGAGAGACACATAGTAAGGCAAGCAAGGTTGTAGTCCCACGTTTTCAAATTTAATGATGGAGGAAGAGTTATCATCGTTAAAACCAAGAACAGAAAGCAAATCCTTCCTTTGCAAAGGACAACTCTGAAGTAATTCAAGTGCATACATTGCACAAGGAGTGTGGCCTAAATCCTCGACAGCTGAATAGTTCTTGGCGGCTCGGGCATTAGGATTGTGTCCGAAATTATTTAGGACTCACTTAGGAATACAAGGTGGGACTTTAGGTTTATCCATAGGGTTTTCAATACGCAAAGGATTCTCGGGTGGAGCAGGTTCCTTTCCAAGGTTTGGTTGTGATGAACCATAGTCCTTCGTATGGGTCACAACCTTAGTAGCACGCACCATATTGATGCAACCATGACCATTACTAGATTTCGGTGGATCTTGATCTCCACCAAACTAATCATGGGTCCTCGAGTTCATGTTTTGATTATGTGGTAAAGGGTTGGTCAACACAGCTAGGCCCTGTGCTATGAATCTTGAGGCGTCTTCCATGCAAGGGCACAAGTGAGTGAGGTGGTCATCCTTACACAACTTGCATAGAAAATTAACCTTACATTTAGACTTCTTGTCCCCCCCAGTATTGTGGGCATTCTTGTCATTAGAATTGGCATTTTCATTCCTATTCCCACCCTTACGATTGTTCTTACCCTTTTTCTTATTTCTTCTGGGTTGCTGGTTACCCTTCTAGTTCGACGATTGCACCGAAAGCACATTCGTCATTTGGGTGGGTTGAGGTGAAGCCATGGCTTGTCCCAAGGAAGATTGGTCAATAGATAATTAACTCACCTGTTTCAAAACCGAATCTGTAGGTTTGGTACTCGTACAACCAACAATGCCATCGACATGTGGTCCAGGTTTTACCTTAGGGTCGAAACTAGAATGCGAAGCATTAGGAGTGATCTCATATAACAATATGGATTGAGCATAAATCAAATCCAATTCCTGTGCCCTAAAAATGGCTTGTTCCTTGTTCTAAACTCTGGAGATATAAACATCCTTTTCTATATAAGGCAGTAACGATTTAAGGATCCACTCAAGGAAAAACTCTGGCGGTATGAAAGCTTTAATCAATCTCTTCCATCTACAACACTCTTGGATATGGTCCAAGATATGCATGGCTTTGTCTTGCCGAAATGTTGACAAGATTTTTGTACCAACGTTGTAACACACTGGCAATTGGAAGTGATTAATAAAAGTCATAGCTAGGTCATTGAAAAAAATGAATGCCCCCCTAGGTAACTCTATGTACCATTTCTCGACAGGCCCGGTGAGGGTGCATTGAAACATGATTAAACGGATGGAATCATCATGTAAGGAATTAGAAGAGCACCAAAGGTGAAATTTAGTAACATGTTCACTAGGATCTTCTCCTAGTTTTCCCTTGAATTTGGGAATATCCGAGGGAAGCTTGGTAGGGATAGCCGGCCAAGTCGGCTCATAAGATACCAGATCGTTCATTAGTCTTGATAAGTTAGGAAAATTTAACGTTCTGAGGAAAGGGATCCTAGGTTGAGCAGGTTGATCTAATAATTTTGGTTCACATAAGACTGATTACCATAACCACCATGGCCATGGCCATAGTATCCTCCTCCTGTTTGACGCATGAAGGGTGGCATGGAAGCACCATAATGTGGCGTACCTTGACTATTTGACCATAGGACATTCTAGAAGTAGGAATATGACCTCCTAAGACAACAAGAGGTACTTGAATCTGAGACACAATTATGCGAGTAGCAGCAGTACGAACGTGACTAGTAGCAACATTCCAGCCTGAAGGACCACGTGAATGAGGGAGAGGAATAACATTCAAAGAACTAGGAATAGAGGACGAAGGGACATGCAAAGTGATGTAAGTGGTATTCCCTATAGTCACTTGTCTTGGTTCTGGTATCCTAATAAGACTACTAGCACTAGGTCTAGGACAAACATGTGATGTATCCTCCACTACCAGGATGGAGGCTGCAATATGACTCATGCTCCCAAATATCTCCACATGGAAAGGAATAGGAGTGCCCCCAGGCGTAGTGTTAGGTTCAAACTCTGACTTAGCATGGTGTGCTGGATCATGTGCAGGGATACCAGACATGCCATAACTAACGTAACTAGTGCTCACAGGTTCATGATGAGTCTCATCGCCCAGCATCCAATACCGGTGACTTGTGAATGAGGGATCATACCTAGAGTGCAAGTATATCAGCTGAATGATCATACCTAGAGTGTGTAGGTATATTAGGTGAAGGATCATATATAGGAGTAAGATCTTCTTCCCCAACCTCATGAGGTGGAGAAGACAACTCAAGAATTTCATCTTCATGATCTCCCATCGTGTGTAAATCAATGTGAGAAGTAGTCCTCTTGGATTATCTGTTTCTCTCTCCTAAAAGAGGAGGATATGTAGAAGGCAGAATTCCTGCTAAATGACGAGAACAATGAAGTGCCGCACCCGATTCCACAATGACTCAAAAAATGAAAAAGACTCTTTTAACTATGCAAACCCTAAGCAAGATAGCATGCACAGAGAATAAACCTATATAATCTAAAGCCAATCATAAGAAAACAAGGGTAGGATATGTGAGATCCCGAATGAAGCAGGTATGTCTCACCTAGTAGAGGCTTGAGACTCCCATACACAACAAGTGGAGGTTCGTAACCAATTATTGTGGCCCTCAGCTTCAACACATATAGAGACTGTGTTGTCTGACCCCAACCTAGCTGGGACACCTGCAAAATAACCCCTGTGAAGTACCCCCTTGATAACCTACATAAGGAAACTAAGGTTACCTCAATATAATCAATGCTCAGGCGGACAGTCGCAAGTGGGATTGACCATATGGGAATGGTAGCAAAGCCCGAAACTCTCGAAAGATCCCCCAGATACGAATACAATCCTAGAAATATCTTTGATGCTACTCAGTTATGACTAGGGGTCATACCAATCAATAACCGCTCACACTGCCTCATGCTTAACTCCCTTGTAAGAGGAGGATCCTGAGAAACACTAATTATACTAAGGAATTTCACACTCACACCTGGATAGACACATACATGTTGTTGTTTAGTGGTCTTGGAGAATTTACTCATAATGAACTATTCCAAGACCCTAAAACCTAATCTTGTTGGTGTACCCTATAAAATTAAATAGTGTAATCCATTTTAATTAAGTGTTGATTTTATTTGGCTTATTACTCAAAAAGGTACATGATCGTGCAACAAATGGTGTTATGACACAACATGAAGTAAAATGCACACCTAACAATGAATGCAAATGCATTGTGTCGAATGAAAAATAGGGCATGCTACTATGTGAAATGAAAAATTTTCTTCAACTAACAAATGCAATCATTCCTATATGAAAGCCTGACTAATACTTCTCTAAGCAAACCTAGTGCAAGTACCATGCAAAATGCAAAGTGCAAGGATGCATAATGATGCAAAGAAGTAAATAGTTTTGGATTTTTTGAATACAAATGAGATAATAAAGCAAAGGAATGACTCTACCAGCCCCAAACTCTGCAAGCACTATTCAAACAGCACCCCTACAAAGCACTAAGGTAAAAGAGATCTAATGCACTAATCCCAAAACAAAAAATAAAAAATGCAATGACAAGAACATACTTAAAAAACAATTTACCCTAAAAAGCATCTCTAGTTAGAAACAGAGGTGTATACAGACTCTAGAAGCATCTAAGGAGATTCAGCAATCATCAAAACTCACCCAACAACACTCAATATTCCTCTAAAAGGAAAAACTCAGGGCATATGTGACTGTGTGCAAAAAACGTGAATATATACGTGGATATCTCAGTCAAAACCGCATGTACACGCGATTGTGAGGCAAAAAATCACGTACAAGAAGAAAAAAAGAGATAAAAATGAAGGCAAACAAATAAGCTGAGACAAAATTCACTCCTATCAGACACTACCAGGCAAACATGCCCCCATACCCAACTCAGAAACATAGAAATTAGAGCAATTCAAGAACATTGAATGCCGATAAAAACTACCAAAGGAAAAATGACTAGGAACTCCCCAGTGGAGTCGCCAATTCTGTTACGGACATAAATTCTTATGGATTGTGGTAGCACAATAGATAGCTTAACTGCAAAAATAAATCCTTCCCTATATGCAAGACAAATCAAACATCTAACACTAAAGGATCTCAGTTTGTACCTTATTCCGGACGGTTGATGTAGATCCCTGTTGAGCTTTTCCAATCTCGCTTGTATTAGCAATTTGCTTCCTCAACATTCAGAAAACAAGACAAGCATGCTATATATAATTGTGTTATACCTACTCTAGAATATATATTCAATAACATATAAGCATTTAAAAGCATCCATGGATCAAATACTCATTTAAATACACATTATTGGACAGGAAAAGATATTTCTATTGATATAAAATAGAGATTACAATAGTGACAACCTCTATCGGCACGTCTACAAATCAGAGAAACTGAGTCCCCCACTTGGGCCTCCACCACTTCAATCCTCCATCTCTCGATAGCAAGATCACAAGCAAAGACAAGCTTGGGAAGAACACAAAGTGCTCCAAGGGACAAAGGGATGCAGACTCAAGTATAAGCTCTGGCAGTAATGGACTATAGTTTTCTTGGTCTTCAATCCCTCCCTTTCAATGTATCCAAAGGGTTCCTTATATAGCTCTTCAATGGGGTAATGGAAGGTCGAATCTGAGCGATCTCAAGGCATATGGAAGGCTAAGAGACAAGTGACTTAGATCCACCTCAATGAAAACTCCAAAATCATTTGGCCTTTTGCACACATCCCGATGTATGTGATTTTAAGGGTCAAGTCTGTGTATATACGCGATAAAGGGATTAAAAGTTGCGTATGGAAATTATTGCATGTTTTTAGGGATGATCTTGGAAACATCAAAGGTACAAAAATGATCCATGGGGTCTAAGGAGTTTGTAGAGGGATAGGGAAGGCCATAAAAGTGTGATTCACCATGTGTGGTAAAATCATCTATAACAGTTAGGACCAAGCTTTGAGAGAATGGTCAAAAGTAGTTGCTCCTCCTTCTTTTCAATCCCACATTGTTTTAACTGCAAAACAAGGGCCTTAAACTTGGTAAAATAGAGTTGTAATGATTCGAAGCTACTGGGAGTCAAGGAGATCAATTCATTCTTGATTTGATGTCCTCTCATCTCATCTGTCTTTCCAAAAATCTCTTCAAGCTTCTCCCACACCTCATTAGGAGATGTCAATGAATCAAGATGAAAAAGGTGGTCTCTTGAAATACTCAGACACAAAATACCATAGGCCTCGCCCCTCCTGTTGTGCCATTTGATTTTATTTGCATCTACATTGGGCTCTACCACAGTAGCCATGGTAACCCTATAGATACATTTCACTCACAATAATATCTCCATCTCATCTTTCCATTCATAGAAATTGAATGGAGTCAGGATGATCCTTTGATATTGGTCCATATCTCAGCTCCTATACCCTTCAATTAGCAGAATGTGCTCCCAGTCAATGATGTTGAGACTAAAATAACAATTTGGAAGGAGAGAAACCAATCTACAAAGGCTTTGATACCATGTGGAAATTGAACCCAAGAGATTAATCAATTACGCTCAAAAAATTGTTAATCAAACATGCAAAATTCACAGAAAAGGAGACTAAAATTGGAGCATAACTTAATCCTGTATTGAATAAGTGTACATTAGCCAACCATATGAAGTAATAGGCTTCTCAAATATATAATTACATGAGATATTTGAAAGCACTAGGTGTTATATTTTTATCATTCAAGCTAGCATTATATTAGGATCTTTAACTGAGAGAATAACAAGCACAACAATCAAACATAAGAGACAATGAACACAATGTTTTTCCTCAGGGAAACCATAAAGGAGAAAACATCGTAACTTCCTTAGAGATAGAATCAGAACCAAAAGCAAAACCCCAAAATAGTAAGATGATCTCCCGATAGTAGTAGTCTCTCTCTCTCTTGACCCAACAACTTCTTCTC
The DNA here is from genome assembly GCA_001517045.1 of Pseudotsuga menziesii. Lineage (NCBI taxonomy): Eukaryota > Viridiplantae > Streptophyta > Pinopsida > Pinales > Pinaceae > Pseudotsuga > Pseudotsuga menziesii. Next base: position 62,324 of record LPNX010938132.1, read on the forward strand.
TCTCAGTTATGCGCTACAACTGAGTGTAAGTGAATGTGTGATAAATAGAGAGGCTCACTCTCTATTTATACTAATTCCTGACTTGACAATAAATCACTAAGGCTGATTTTTCTAGAAGAGTCTAATAACCCTAGGGCACCACAACTATGGGGACTTTAACCCTTGATAAATAGGAGGGTTACCCACAATGACTTGACATGAATTGTTTACATTATTGAATCTCCCGATAGGCACATCCGGGGATGACATGACTCCAATACATTACAGACACTTCCCAGAATAAAAATTGGGGTACAATACATAAGATATATAAGTGAATACATTTTGAAGTTACAAATACATTAACACTCCCTCTTAACTAGGAATGTATCCTCTCAACACAATTTATCAGCACAAGTCTTCTTCTCTATATTTTCTGGATCATCATCGAGTTCTTGTCATCTTCATCTTCAAGTCATCTTCATCTAGATCTTGATCATCACTTGATATGGATCATCATCACTGGATCTGGATCATCACTGCTGGATTATCATCACTAGATCTAGATCATCACTTGATCTGGCTCAACACTAGGTTATCATCACTGGTGCTATCTCTTGATTATTCTCATCACAATAAAGTTCTACAGAGCTATCCCTTTCTCATGCTGGTTGTATTCCTACCCTCTAAGTAGGTCTTCATCTTCTTAAGCACTTATATCTGACCCATCCAGAAAGGACCGTCCAACACTTATATCTGACCATGGGAGGGCCCGCCCTGCCCCCATGTCAGAATGGCATGCCCAACACTCACATCTGACCATGAGAGGAACACACCCACCATCATGTTAGAATGGCCTAGCCCTTACATTTGACCATGGGAGGGCCCAGCCTGCCCCCATGTAAGAATGGCCTAGCCCTTACATATGACCATGGGAGGGCCCAGCCTGCCCCCATGTCAGAATGGCTCAGCCCTTACATTCGATGATGGGAGGGCCTAGCCTTCCCCCATGTCAGAATGGATATGCAATTACATCTGACCATGGGAGGGCCCCAGCCTGCCCCCATGTCAGAATGGCTCTGCACTTACATCTGATCATGTGGGAACACATCCCATAGTCACATCAAAATGGCCCTTAGCTCCAAGCTGAGTATTCTTGGTAACTGACCAGGTGCCTCCATTCTCTCAGAGAATGTCATTCAACACTTATATCTAATCATGTGAGAACACATCTCATAGTCACCTCAGAATGGCTTAGCATTCATATCTGACATGGAAGGAACCAATCCTATCACCATGACAGAATGGCCACAGACTCATCACTTCACCTTGGAGGGAACCTCTATCTGGAGAACACCAAGCTTCTCCCTGAAGTACTCAAACTTCACTTTGTCCAATGGCTTAGTCAACACATCACCTATCTGTTCATTTGTCGCAACATACTAGAGCTTCACTGCTCCTCTCTGCACCATATCCTTGATATAGTGATATTTGATCTCGATATGCTTTGACTTTTCATGGAACACGGGGTTCTCAGACAACTTCACACAACTCTATTTGTCGCAATATATACAAGTAGCATCCAACTGGAGATCAAATAAATCAGACAGTAGCTTTCTTATCCATACTGCCTCACAACTAGCTAAACAAGCTGCAACATACTCTACTTCAGTTGTACTTAGTGCCACACAGGACTGCTTCCTGCTAAACCAAGAGATCACACTTGATCCCATACTGAAGCAACACCCTGAAGTGCTCTTCCTATTGATGGCACTACCTGCCTGATCTGAATCAACATAGACCTCCAGGTTAATCTTCTAATTTGCCTCATACTTGAGTCCATAATCAACTATACCCCTAAGGTACCTCAGAATATGCTTTGCAGCAATCAAGTTAACATTTCTTGGATCTGTTAGGAACTGGCTCAAGGTGTTCATAGCAAAGCAAATATCTGGTCTTGTGTTCATCAGGTACATCAAGGACCCAACCATCTGACGATACATCATAGCATCAACCGCTTCTAATGAAGCATCACTCAATAGCATTAGGTTTGATGCCATAGGTGTGGTCATGGACTTGCAATCCATCATCCCGAACCTCTTTGAGATCTCTACTATATACTTCCCTTCTCCCTGGAAAATTCTGTCGACATTCTACCACACCTCCATGCCTAGAAAATAGTACATCATACCGAAGTCCTTCATTTCGAACTCAGGAACAATATTTCTCTTTGTATCAGCAATCAACCCATCCATATCTGTTACAAACATATCATCTACATACAGTAGGAGTATCACTGGGTTACCATCTTCAACCTTGTAGTAAAGGTTGGAATCTGTTTTACTCTTGGTAAATCCCAAACTGGACAGAAAGCTGTCAATTATGTCATACCATGTCCTGGGTGCCTGTTTTAAACCATATAGGGCTTTCTTCAATTTACACACATGAGACTCCCTGTCATGTGTCTCAAAACCGAGTGGCTTCTCCACATACACTTCCTCTTCCACTACACCATTCAAGAAAGCAGTCTTGAAATCCATCTGGTGTATCTTCCATTTCATTACTGCAGCCAGAGCAAGTACTAATATGATGGAAGTGTATCTGGCTATAGGTGCAAAACTTTGTTCATAATCTATTCCTTCTTTCTAGGAGAATCCACGAGCTACAAATCTTGATTTGTATTTCTCTATGCTACCATTTGCAGCATGCTTGATCTTGTAGATCCATTTGGAAGTTACAACATACTTCCCTTCTAGTCTTGGGACAACATCCCAAACATAATTCTTCATGATTGATTCATACTCTTCGATCATAGCATCCTTCCATTCTTTCCTTTTTACCACTTCTTCATAGTTGAAAGGTTCTTTATCAATGAAGTCACATAATAAGGCTACATAACCAGAGCAAGACCTGGTTCTCTTTCTTTCTCTGTGATCTTCTTCTGTAGCCCCGTATCTTTTTGCACCTTGGATAGCTTCTCGTATCTAAGCAAGTTTCCTCTTGTGAGGATTCTTCTATTGAGGTGGATCTACAGGTTCTTTAGATTATTCTAATTCTCAATCTTCTTATTGAATTTCTTCATTCATGGTTGTGTCATAAATTCTGGGTGCTTATGTTTCTTCAGGTTCTTCAGCAGGTCTCTTTCTGGATTTGTTGTAAGCTGAGTTTTCATGAAATGTTACATCCCTGCTGATGTCGATCTTCTTGAATTCTAGGAAGTATATTTTGTAAGCCTTCGAGCTTTCAGAGTATCCCACAAATATACCCTTCTTTCCTGAAGGATCTAACTTTCTCCCCTTTTCTTTCGGAATGTGTATGTACACTGGACAGCCGAATATTTTGAGATGGCTAACTTTTGGTTTCTTGCTGGAAAATACTTCTTCAAGTGTCTTGATCTCAAGTAATCTATGTGGAGTACAGTTCTGTACATACACCATTGTTCTGGTGGCTTCTGCCCATAGATGCATGGGAATATCTTGATCATGAAGCATAGCCCTTGTAGCTTCCATGATCATTATATTCTTCCTTTCTGCAACCCCATTCTGTTGTGGATTATATGGAGTGGTTAACTCCCTCTTAATTCCTTAATATTTGCATAATTATTTGAATTCATTTGATGTGAATTGTCAACCATTATCTGATCAAAAGGTTTTGATCTTCTTTTTTGTGTGGTTCTCAATCAAGGCTTTGAATTATTTGAACTTGCTAAATACCTCATCTTTGTTCTTCATGAAGTATATCCATGTCTTCCTAGAAAAATCATCAATAAAATAAACATATTATACATACCCGCTTAATGAACTTGATGACATTGGACCGCATACATCGGAGTGAATGATTTCCAAGATTCCTTTTGCATTGCTCTTGCTACTTGGAAATGTCTTCTTTGTGTTCTTTCCTTTTGCACATCCTTTGCAGACTCCATCATGTTTTTCTTGAAATTTTGGAATACCTTCAATAGCTTTGTTTGCAAGTGGTAGTGCTCTGTAATGCACATCTGCAACCCTTCTATGCCAAAGTTCATTTAGCTCTACTGTGTCATGTACCAAGGCTTGTTCTATATGGCCCTTCAATTTGTATAGACCACGTATAGACCTCCCTCTTGTTCCCCAATCACTACTGCATCATCAATAGTCTTTCGCTTTGGCCACATGAGAAATTGGCCATCTACAAATGCAACCCTCATGCATTTTGAATCTAATGCAGATATGGAGAGGAGGTTCTTCTTAAGTCCCAGTATAAACAATACATCCTTCATCTTCATAGAATTTCTGGAGTCTAGATTATAGGAGGATTCCCCACTAGCTTTTATTGGATACTGGTAGTCATCTCCAAGTTTCACCTTGTGGGGTGATTCATGTTCTGATAGTTTCACAAAGGACTCTTTGAATCTTGTCATATGTTTGGAAGCCCCACTGTCTATAAGCCAATCATTGCTTCCATGTGTGATGTTTCCTGTGAGAGTGGAAATCAAAACATATTCTTCATCACTTGAATAATCATCACTTTCTTGCTTGATTCTCTTTGTGGAAGGTTCATCATCTTCTGCGACATGCGCATGATGTCTTCTCTTGTTGTTTTTCTTATTATGGGATTTTCTTTTGTTTCTAGGACAATCTTTGGCATAGTGTCCTATTTCATCACAAGTATAACATCTGAGTTGAGTTTTTCTGGAGGAATAATGCTTACCTTTAGAATGATGATGATAGTCCCTTCTATTCTTCTTGGATTAAATTGTGAGAGCTTGATATTCACTTCCCATATTTTATTCTCGAGCTGCTATCTGAGCTTCTTCTTGTGAGCATTCTTCCCATATTCTGTTGAACTTGAATAGCTTCTTTCTGGCACAAATCCCTTGAATGAAAGAGTCCCATGTCCTAGGGAGACCATTCAAGGTGGTCATTGCAATCTCTGCATTCTCCACTTCTTCATCCACTGCTTCAAGTTGTTCTTTGATTTGGGATACCCTTGTGAAGTATGATTGTATGGTCTCTGCATTCTAGATCTTCACATTCTTCAACTAGTTCCTTAAAGTCATATTCTGGTTTATGTTCTTTCCTTCAAACAGTTTGGTTAGGGCATCAAACATAGCTTTAGGTGTCTTTAGGGAGGACACCTGTGGTATGAGGTGATTCTTGATTGAATCAGCAATAATCCTCTTATCCATGACCAACTTCTTCTTGTGTAAGGCCTTAGCCTCATCTCCCTCTAGAAATGGAACCTCCTCATTGATGTAGGAGTCCAACTCATTTTCTTCCAAGACCAGGGAGATCCTATACTTTTAGGCTCGGAATTTATCAACTCCCTCAAGCTTTCATTTAGATTGGTATGATGAGACATATTTAGTGAGAACCTCAAATGGAAATACAAAATATTTAGATCTAACCAATTCAAGATGTCAGAACTAGATCTAAAGCTGAATTTCTGTAGTGCTGGTTTAGGATAAAATTAGGGTTTGACTTGCCCAGAGTTCTCTCCAACCAAAAGATTTGATATTGATCTCTAAACTTTGATTTTTAGGAGGAGATCAATCCAGGCCTGGGCTCACTCAAAAATTCCACTTCTGTGGAAATCCCTAATTTTCAGCAACAGTGTCGGGTCAAAAACTGAAAATGCTCAGAATCAAATTTGGCTTCGACAGAAAGATGCACCCTAGAGAGGAGAGTCATCCCAACCTTCTTTTGCTGAAAATATATGGAGAGTGATCCAAAAAGTAGGAAGCCCTAGTTTTCGCAACTGCACAATGTCTTCTTCTCAGGTTAGCTTTGATACCATGTTAGATTTTTATCATTCAAGCTAGCATTATATTAGGATATTTAACTGAGAGAATAACAAGCACAACAATCAAACATAAGAGACAATGAACACAATGTTTTTCCTCGGGGAAACCATAAAGGAGAAAACCTTGCAACTTCCTCAGAGATAGAATCAACACCAAAAGAAAAACCCCAAAATAGTAAGATGATCTCCCGACAGCAGTAGTATCTTTCTCTCTTGTCCTAGCAAATTCTTCTCTCTCATTTATGCGCTACAACTGAGTGTAAGTGAATGTGTGATAAATAGAGAGGCTCACTCTCTATTTATACTAATTCCTGACTTGACAATAACTCACTAGGGCTGACTTATCTAGGAGAGTCTAATAACCATAGGCCCCCACAACTACGGGGACTTTAACCCTTGATCAATAGGATGGTTACCCACAATGAATTGACACGACTTGTTTACATTATTGAATCTCTGGATAGGAAAATTGGGGCATGACATGAATCCAATACATTACAGACACTTCCTGGAATAAACATCGAGGTACAATACATAATATATACAAGTGAATACATTCCAAAGTCACAAATACATTAACACTAGGTTGCTATTCAAATTTGTCAAAAAGAAGGATTACTAAAACAAGTCAAATCCCCCATAGGTGCAAAAAGGAATTTCCAAATCCATGAATATCCTCAAGAAGTAGCTAAAGAAAGTGGGAAATATTATAAGTGGTGGAAAGACAATTCATTCATGCTTTTGTATGGATAAAAGGAAGGCGGATGATGTGGTCAAAAAACAAGGCAAGTTTGCCAATACTAGCTTTTCCTTTATGCCTTAAAACTGTTGTAAAGAAAGGAAGCTTTCAAAAAAAGAAGATTTGTGATTTAAGGAACCAGGAATAAAGTAGACATGCTAGATATGTTTACAAGATGATTCCAAAATGCTCCATGACCTAGTTTAGCAAGTATTGACTTCTAGGAACATGTAGAAGTCAACTAGCATAGAGAGGGAATCTAGGATTCTAGGAATAAGACAAAAATGATAATGTCAAATATGGGTAAATATGGGTTGATTATTCTAACAACATTTTGGGCTTTCCATCTCACGATCAACTGTGGGCAGTTCTCAACAGTGTGATCAATCATGATACAATACATACCTGAACACTTTGACTATGGGAAATCCCTCTGGTAATGACCTAATACACCACAATTATAACATTAGACAGGTCCTTGATCTCGTCCTTCTCCTTGACCAAATCCTCCCCCTCATCTTAGAATCCTCCATGAAATCCTCCTTCCTGTTGATACTGAAGCTGATTTACTTGTTGTTGGGGGGGATTCATTTGTTTCTAAACACAATGTGTTGACTGAACATATTGTGGCTACTGCAGATCCATCTGCATCTAATTACACTCCGGCTATGGCAAAAATTGTTTTTGTGGTATAAAATGCATCTGTGGTGGGAGCACATACTGTGTTGAGGTGGTGGGTGTACCACCAATGGTTGTGGTTGTGGTTGTTGTACTTATCCATTCACATATTATGAATCATATGTTATCTCTTGAAGTAGGTCTTATGCATGACATTTTTATATTCATGCCTGACAGATCGAAAAAATGAGTAGTATAGGTTCACTGACTCTGTCACCATCTTCTGCATGTACCCACATTCCTCATGTCGATTCCCATATACTTGAAAAATGTAGAACCATGGTACACTTCCACAACTCAACGGGTTCGGCACTCCTGACAACAGGTAGTTTCAGAAATCTGGAAAAGTATCCTTAGTATGTCCATCTGCATGACATCGAGTACACCAGATATCTTCATGTTGTTCTTTTCCCTTCTTAATATCTTGCAACTAGAGTGTTAAGTTCGCCAACTATGTCTGAATTCGGCTCATGCTGACTAGACTTTTCACCACTGAGTGTAGCTTCCAGCTTCATGGTGATCTCCAGAGCCTCTCTCTATGTCGCAATATTCAATTGCATCGGTGGTAGTCTAATATGAGTCAGCAACAATACAATAAACCATTCCTTATGTTGAATATCACTCATCTCAAAACTAAATCTTGCCATTAGTGTCTTCAATCATTGATCAAAATCCCAAAAAATATCATTGGGATATTGCTTAATCTCCTTCAGTTTAGTAAAGTACTATGCTTCAAACTTTGGTTTATAGAATTCTTAAATAATTCATTTCCTTACTTCTGTTAATGTCTTTGCTGGAGTCCCCTAGTAACTTGTACAAATTTCATATACCAATCCAGTGCGTGACCCCGCAAGGTTTCCTCTAATTGGCCCTTCTTAACATCATCATCTATAGTTTGTCTAACAATCCATACTGCCTCACATAGGAACCCGTACTATTCTGGATCCTCAGTCTCATTTCCATGGAACAAGGGTAACTTCACTTTGTTGCCCACCATCCTGGGCCTTCTTCCTACAAATGTTGATCTACTACTAGAATGTTGCTGGGATGTCGGACAAGTCGATGTGGAACTTCTATTTCTTCCTGAATGTGACGTAGTGCATGAAGGTGTGGGAATTTTGCTGCTAGGGTTTGATATTATCGCTATCCTGGATGTATTTTGGCTGTCCTCTTTATCATTGTAGTGTCACTTCATCATGTGTGGTCTTCCTTCGCGGTCTTGTGTTTCGATCATAGTAGGACCTTCCCCTATCATTTGCCTCTTCTCTTGTCAAAAATTTTCTCCTTCCCTCATAATACCACTTTCTTCCTCGTCTTCCCTCACAGTCTCATTGAAACTTGCACCCATCTACCCATTATCCTTCCATTCATCTCCCCCTTTCTTCACGGTATCCACATCCTTCAAAAACCATAGTTCTACTACTCGACGTGCATCTTTAGTATACCTTTTTCATAGAAAAGCATCTTAATTGACAATTGCAGAGACAATAAGATTATACCTCTTGGTCCATTGGAGAATTCCCTTTATACTTCAATGTAGGACTTAGTAGTATCAACCGCAAACTTGGTGATATAACCTTCCAAGATACTATCCAACCAGAATTCAACAGCCCATGATACCTTGTTGCCGGTTTCCTACAGCTCCTGGATCAACTCAGTGGTCTTATGATAGGTGAATCACGCCAACCACTCGTACACGATGATTGGGAATTTAGAGAAAAAGTATTTGTGTGGACTGTCATGTATGTATCTTGCCAACCACTTATCCATTGTCAGTCCAGGGTTCTGATTTTCCTTATCAGCAAATTCTTGTAGCTTTTGGTCAAAATAATATTGAATTTGTGGTCTCATCGGATGCCACATATCCTCCCCTAATTCGCAACAAGGTCCCGACAATGGAACCATTTGTTGACACAAACCTAAAAAAAAACTAGTTGACAGGGGTTCCCACTCTGTCGACATCCAAACCATCACGATCTCCCTAAGCACCATCCCATTGTCCAACAACACCCACAGAGCAGATGAAGTCTCACTCGAGATGTTTGAGGGAGAGATGATGGAACCAAGTTTCCATAGAATAGGGGTGAAGAATGTGACATCAACTTACTAGCTTTAGTGCAACATTAACATATCACTTGACTTATGCACCATTCAATATCATTCCTCGACATATCGCATTATTCAACCATAATTGCAGTAAACATATTGATGTGCAAACAGAGCTAACAAAATAACATCATGCGGAACTGGGAAACATCGCATCATAGATTCATGTCACACATTCACATAGTATTCATCATAGAGTCACAGAAAATACTAAAATGGTAAAATAGAAAGACACAGTGATTCGGATCAACTTCCGCCTTGTCATATTACTTCTGCGCAAAAATCATAGTTAACCGATCGATAGACCTCAGTTCAGATACTCAAAATATATTCTTCACTAAGCTCAGATTCTTCTCCTCTGGATGATTCACACTTACAATTGTTCATCTACTTATAAGATTGCACCTTTACATTCAAGGTCCACTTAGACAACTTTATAACTAATCTTTAACTGATTCTACAAAATAATGACCAAGATCCACAAAATATGGTCCAAAACTACAAAAGGTGACACAAAATTTTCAATTTTTGTCTTGTGCGCCATCTTCCACTTGTGCAGTGTCTAATGTATCCAAAACCCCTTTCCAACATGAAGGGTAATAAAATTATCTATACCAACTGTATAACATTATGTCTTCTAAGGAATATTATATTAATCCCACAACTGATGGAAACCTAAGTTGGTGGAGTGTAAGCTCGTGCATGTCCAACTCAAGCGAAGCTCTGGAAAATTGGTAGAATATATTAACTTGAGCACATAGATCTATGGACAAACAGACAACTCACATGATAGATCACACAATTTACTCAGTTATTGAAAAATGAAACAGTGCAAAAATGGCTTGCAGCTGTGAATGCTTTTCATTAATGAAAGAGTAATTAGATAATAATTAAAATGAAGTACAATGGCTTAAATAGCCACAAGCAATTCAAATCCACATGAGGAAATTTGAATTTATTAGACTCTACTTGACTTTAGGTAACCAAGACCTTGTCTAGATCATTATAGGAGGACTCAATAGTTAAATGACCTTGTCTAAACCATTACTGGAGTTCAAAAGAATTCTAAAACATAACTCAAGTGTCTAATTCGGTGTTAACCGAGGCTAACTGACTGTAATAGGTGAGAAATGCACCTCTCCTACATGTAGCCATGCAAACCTAGTGCTAGCTGAGTGTAGAGGACTATAACTGAATGTAACTAACTCCTAACTCAGCTTGACTAGTCATTGACTGAACTCAATTGATGAAGGTTGGTATCAACACTCCCAGTGGCTCTTAAATTGTAGAAATTGATCTAGGAGGCTCCTAAAATGATGCATGCAAGTGAAATCAGTGGTAGTAGGCCTCAATTAGTGTTCCCCACACTTAGTAACTAGAATATGTGCCCCAATTAGGTCAAGTGGACCCAATGGTGCTAGTGACTAAAAATAGACTAGATGGACTCCCGATTTAGACATGACTCCTAATTTACACATATGACCAAATTGGACAAGGGAGGATTAATATTCCTAACACCCCCCCTGAATGCTAACTTGGAAAATCTATGGGCCTTAGTAACTAAGGCCATAGGTCACCCATTACATCAAGTAAAGTAAAGTAAATGCTTAATACAAGGAGCTAGGGAAAAAACCACATGGGAAAAAATCCCCCACTCTAATTAAGAAGGAAAAATTAGGATCAATCTGGTTCTTCTGTGCATAGGTATCCTAGGGCCTGGAATGTGAACCTCTCCATCATTATGTCTATAGGAATATTCTTCTTTGGAAGAAGAATCGGATATGCTCAACTAAATTAGAAATATAGACAACTGTCGGATGAAGACTGGACCCATGTAGAGCAACTGAAATCAACTGATAAGTGAGAAAATGTTCTTTGGGATTTAGAACATGTGAGGAACACTCAAGAAACTGATATGTTGCAGCCATGAACAAAAAACCATTAGTGGTAAAATCAAAGTGCTAGGAGCAAGTGTTTAGGCGGATGTAGAATGCCTTCCTCTTTACTAGTTCAGTGAGGAGATGAGCATGTGATCAATGGTAGAGAAGAACTAAGAATATGGAGAGAAAATTATTGAGCTCCATATTCTGATATATATTCAAAAATATATAATGATTCAAAAAATAAAATATCAGCAACCTCATAAGAGGAAACTAACACCGAATCCCTAGTAGTAGTTTTGAAGAGAAATTGCGGTACTTGATTTTTCACACCAGAACTGGTGAGAGTAGCTACAAGCATTACTGAAAGCTCTTGGATTTTAAAATTTTAACCAAATAAAATCAGATCAGAAAGTAATTCAGATCTAAATATGTTCACAACATATCCAAAACTATGAAATCAAATCAAATCCCCAACAGTTTTGTAGGAGACTTGTGGTACTTGTTTCTTCACACCGTTGATGAGAACAACTACAAGCAGTACTGAAAGATTTTGAATTTGAAATATTGAACCAAGAACTATCGGATTAGATCCAAACAATATAATATAAGATCCAATAATATTCATATCAGATCCAAAGAAATGGTCAACCGAGACAGTGGATGCACATCTTTCTTCTTCTTCAAAATTTTGAATTTTGGTGAATGCAATCCTGCAGGAATTTGCTGGAAGATATAGATCAAGGGGAGCAAATGGATCACTCTAGTAATCTGATTTTTCTTCCAAAATATACAATTTATTACATATTTTCACACTAGCAGCAACATTAGAGTGATAAAAATCAAATTTCTCTTCACTTTCGGAAGCAATTACTGGCAAATTTTGCACAGAATTCAAAGGAAAATCACTGGAGGAGGACTTTGCTTCTTTTTCATCTTGAAAAACTTTAGCAGAGAGAGTAGAGGCTAAGAATTTTTTATCATGAACTCTTATGGTGCTGGATTTTCTCTCCAAAGTGCTATTATGATCCTCATTAATCTTTCCAAAGGTTCTGTCCAATCTTTTCCAAAGTTATTTTGGGTCTTCAATAGATCTATTGAGGTAGTGCAAGCTAGGTGAAAGAGTCAAACTAATTGTTCCAAAAGATCCATCACATGCATTCAGCCAATCATTCTTACTCTCATAGGACTCTTCAAAAATTCCAATAGACACTTCATAGAGATCTTATCTCTTCAGAGATGCAATCATCTTCATCTTTCATTCTGAATAGCTTGTGAATGGGGTGAGAAGAGGAACTGATGAATCCATTTGAAGTTGTATCTATAATTACACAAAAATAAAAATTAAGGTTGTAAATCCTGCACATTTCAGGTTTTCATCACACCCAGCATAATTGATCAAGCAAGCTTGATCAATAATTCCTTAACTTGGGTATTAAGTGGTAAACCTTATGCTTCTGGTGCAAAGCTGGAAGGAGAAATTTTGCTAAAAAAATGATCTAGTAGGATATCTGAGGAGGAGAAGTGCCTTATCCACTGAGGCTCCGATACCATATTAGATTGAGCACATAGATCTATGGACAAATAGACAACTCATAGGATAAATCACACAATTTACTCAGTTATTGAAGAATGAAACATTGCAAAAGTGGCTTGCAACTGTGAATGCTTTTCATTAATCAAAGACTAATTAGATAATAATTAAAATGAAGTACAATGGCTTAAATAGCCACAAGCAATTCGAATCCACATGAGGAAATTTGAATTGATTAGACTCTACTTGACTGTAGGTAACCAATACCTTGTAATACCCTCGGTTTTGACCCCGGTTGCATTAAAAGATACATGATGTATATGTTGTAATTAATCGTGGTGTGGAGCTAAAGGAAAAATCCCCACCATCGATTTGGTCGTGTTATGTTTCAGCAATTGGGATCGTTGCCAATGGTATATTGTGCTATCCAACACATAATAGTTTTGCATCATGTAAATATGCACATTCATTAAAATAAACCTATAGCCAGCTACAATGGTGCAAAGTTAAATGAAAAGGGCATGATTTCCTAAGGTTAAGGGGGGGAATTGTCTAACCCATGGGAGCCATTGGGGAAAAGCCATGTGTTAGCCACTTAAGCTCCTATGTTAGTTGGGAATTTAATGCTTGATAGTGGTGGGTGGTAGATTGCCCCCATGCACTCTCCATCAACTTGTTCAGTCACACACACGGGCTAGGAGTGGTTTCCTCACGCGCTTCTTGGTATAACAACCATTTTTGGTTCTATCCACTCTTCCCATCTCCAATCGTTCATTTTACTCACGCCAAACTGAGTTAAAGGGATCCATGATCCATTGATTGGGGGTTCGTTCTCCTCTTCCTCACTGACTGTTGGCCTGAGGATCGGTTCCTCCTCCTGTTCACACAGAAAGTTTGTGTTTTCAATCCACCATTGTCGGACTGTGAAATGTTGCCATGGTTATTCACTGTGGGATGTTTTTCATGGTTTCCTTGGTGATATGTCTTCCTCCTATCTATGTTGAGGATCGGTTTCCTACCTGGATTCCTATTGTAGTTGTCCAGATATTTCATTATTGATCATGGACTGTGGGTTTATTTTGTGGTTCATTGGCTGTTGTTTCCCACATTTGTTGGCTGAGTTGCCTTTGTGATTTGGGATGTTGTAGATTGTTGTGGAATTGTTTTGGCCATGATAGGGACAAGAATGATTCAGGGGTTTGTTTTCCCCTATCAAAGTTGTAATTTCTGGTTTTTCTACATGCATGTAGTGGTTGGTCTTTAGACTGTGTGGAGTGGCATTGAAGGCTGGGTATGCTTGAGAAACCTAGGTTTGGGGAGCCACACGGACAAAGTTAGATGGCTGGATTTCTTCTCCACAGCCCTGGAAGAGCATTGGCAAGGGAAGTCAGGGCCTGAGGGACTATGAAGCAGATAAGGGATTGATTCCTGGTGTCAAGTGTGTGTGGGTGTCTTAGAGGTCAGGCTAGCTCTGGTGTAGGTGTCCTTAGCTCTTCCATGAGCTCACCAGCTTAGCATTTAGCTTCTCCCAGCTCCTTGATAGCCTGATAAGCCCTACTATGTGGACTTGGCTGATTTTTGTACCTTGGCTATGTGTAAGCCTATTTAGTCCCTTATTCCTTGGGGAATCATGCCCAACTCGGGGGTGGCAGTGTTGCTGAGAGATTGATGAGCACGGTGGCCTATGGTTGGGTGGAACGTTGTAGCGACGTAGCCCATTGTGGGGAAAGTTCTTCATGAGATAAGTATCCTTGTATATTTCATCTCTGCACTTATATTTGATGGCTAATGAACTATGATGAACATGTTGAATTCCTGAATGTATGTTTGCTTTCTCTGTGTATGTGAATGACTATGCATCTTAGCATGTTTTATGTTTTAAGAATTTTATTTCAGCATTTTATTTATGTTCATGTTCATGGGGCTAGTTGCCTAGAGGTTTTTGTTTGTTTGGTAGTGTCCTCTTCATCGGTCAAAGGGTCAGGGACGTTATAGTGTGCTATTAGAGCAAAGGTTATAGCATGGGACTGAATGGGCCATGAAAGGTCAGCTAGCAGAGGCAAGTTGTCCTCTGCCCAACAAAAAACAGAAGAAAACCTGTGCATGAGAAGGGAATTTTGGAAAATTCCTCTAAGTATTGGGATCATTGGATCATCGGAGGACTTAGTCCGAAGTCCTGCCAATGCATTGGATCACCTAAGTAGAAGGCCATCCGACGGGGACCACCAAATGAAAATATCGGAAATTTTTCTAAGTATCCAGACTGTCGACCATCGAAAAAGTTTAGAGGATTGCTCCTCTGATCTGATACGGGCCACCGACGAATGACAAAAGGAGAGGAAAATTCCATCAGATGTCATCAGTGAAAGACTGCCAAAACAATGGGGCAATGTAGTTGATGGAGTCACCGCAGTGTCAGTGGAAAATAGTAGACAAAATATTCGATGGAGCGCCGCAGAAAAATGACTAAGGGAAAAACTTTTCTGAAATTTTTCTAAGTGTTGGCTATCGACGATCGGTGGAGATTAGTCAATTTAATTGGCGAAACATAGCTGTTTGGGTTGCCAATACGTCAGTGGAAAAGAAGGGAAGCTAGTTGGTTGAGACGTCGATACAGTGGCAGGAAGAAGGAAATTTTCCAAAAGTTGGGAATGTCGGGTCGTCGAAAGTCGACCAGTGATGATGAGCCATAAATTCAGCTGAGATATCCTAAAGGACACTGGAGTGTCAGAAAGAGTTAGCAGATGGAGTGGTCGATGCACCAGCAGACGAAGAAAAGAAATTTCTGAAAATTTTTCTAAGTACTGGAAACATCAGAAAGTTTTAGTTGTCTGAACAACCGATATGTCGAAAAAACTTAGTTGTTTGGATCGTCAATGTGGCAGCAAAATGTTGACAAAATATAGAATATGGTAGCACCGATAGATCGACAGAAAATAGATGATGAAAGAACTGACGCAACAGAGGAATAAAGGAAGTTCTTTTTCACCGAAAATTATTAAGTATGGAAATCATCAGCGGAGTTCAGTTGATTTGATCGGTGAACTTTAGAGGATGGAGTCGTCGATGCAGTGGCTAGCGTCTAAAGAAGTTAGATGATCGTGGGTCTTCCCTTGCAACCACCTAAGGGGTTATCCCTCCAATGGAAAATGGTCCTAATCGTCGATTCCATAGTAGCCAGTGTATCTGATTGTTGATACACCACAGTCCTCGTCATAGCTAATAAATGATAAAGGCCAGAAGCCGAGACAACCGAGGATCCAATATGGCAGAAAACAGTAGTTATTGGATTATCGTCATTGCAGAAGCTTAGAGAACTACCCGCCTGACGGGTAGAGGATCTGATCGCCGATGATCATTTTTGCAGCACTGATAAAGGGCTTGGAAGCTTAGACGAATGGGGATTTGAAATAGCGGAATATGCTAGCTATTTGACTACCGATGAACAGTCCTTGGCATCATTGATGCAGTGCAAGGCTTAAGGGTTCTAATCACCAATAAACCTCGAAAGGTTAGATGACTATGGGCCTGATATAGCGGAAGGAAATAGATGAATAGGCCGCCGATGAGCGTGGAGAAAATTAGATATTTTGACCACCGAAACGTTGGAAACTTAGTTGGAAAAATTTTCAATTGGGAAAAAGGAATTTTTGGGTTTTCAAGTGGAAATTTCAGCAAATTCCAACTAGTATTCCAATGGGCTTTGCAGTGAATTCTCATTGGATTTTTCAGTAGTTTCACGATTGAAAAGGAAGAAAATTCTAAGTGGATGAGGTTAACATTTCAGACCGGAATACATTTGGTAAAAATCATCATTTTGAAGTGGTGTGGTTTTCACACATGAGGTCAGAATGAAGCATGTGGATAGGTGTTGGAAAGATTATCCTACGGGGAACAAGGGAGAGTCACCAGAATCTGAGTGTGGAGAAGCAAAGTGCTAGTGATTGCTTGAAAGGAAAAGTGTGTTGCTATCAATATGGGAAAATTCAGGAATTGCATGCCTAGAGGTAGCAAGACCATGAAGTCAAACCAGCTGTTGTGTGGAAGAGAAGTTCCATGCAAGGATGAGGGACTTAAAAAGGGAAATTTTCTTAAACCCTGTCTTGCTAATTATGATTACAAGTTTTATACATTAAATGTATGAGGATATGCCTTGCATGCATAGGATATTACATGTTGGTAAGAATAGTGAGAATTATACATTTATAATGAGCCACTAATGATAATTATTGCATTGGTGTTGGCATTAGTGGAAAAAACAATGACAACATGGACATGGCTGAATATGTTGCTGATGCTGACAAATGTGGCTAGAAACCCTATGGAGAAAGGGATAAGGCAACAAGTCCAGGATCAAAAGTTGGTGAACAAATTCTGCAAGCTCCTGCAAAGGACCAACCAAACTGGTAATGTCAAGGGTGCAGTGGTCTATCTCCTTGGGATTTGTGCCCCCTCTAGGCTGGGCTTTCAATTTTGTGTATAAATAAAGCATGGTTGCCTCCTTGCTGAGTTAGTGAGAGTTGGATTGAGGATCCATTGTTGTTGTAATACTGTGTAATATCTTTTTCTATTTGAATAAAGTGAAGCTTTGGAGGCAAGATGGTGTCATGTCATTGTATGTGTGGATAAGCATTACCATGTTTCACTGAGGTAACATGTATCTATGTTCATAATTTGTTGATTGTTTTTGGATTCATTGCTAATATTGATAATAAGTTTATCATAATCTTGATAGGAAAGGATTTTGTTAATAAGTTTATTGGCCATCTCTTTCCTTTTTGATGCATGTTTAGAGATCTAGATTCAGCATGTTTTATAAGTTTATATGCATGTTATTTTGAAATCTCTATGTATGTATTAACCGGATCTCACAAGTATTTTGGCAAGTCTTTGGATTCAGTTGCAGGTTCCTAGCTTGGAAATGATGCTAATATATTTTTCTCCTTCATTCTCTCAAAAACCATTCAAAGGCATAGTCCCTCGACATTCCATCGGAAAGCTCCACGGTTGATCTTCAAGGCTTCCAACAACAAATGCTCTTCTTTTCCTCTTCCTCCTTCAAATTTTTCTAAAATCAGTCTAGTTACTTGTTTGCAGATTTAATATTATTTATATCTATCAATTTCAGAGTTCATCTTACATAGATCCTTCTTCCTTAAATCTCACACAACTAGTTCTCATTCCTAAAGAAATTTTTACAAGCATTCTAGATCTAGTTTTAGGGAAAATTATCATTTTTCAAGACTGTGAAAGTAGATCTAAAGCTTGTTGAATGCATGGTTGTTTCCTTAAAATAAAAAAAATTATATTCATCAATTTAAGTACTTCATATTTTCTGCCCCCAAAGCATGCCAATATCTCAAGGAAAACTCGCTTTCCTTGGTTCTTTTTCCGCTTCTTTAAAAACTAGTTTTAACTTAGAATTTTTGGGTAAAACTTTTGTTCATCCAAAAGTAATTTCAAAGAAATTTTCAGAATATTTAAATGTGATAATATTTATGTTTTTTAGCAGTTTTAATAGAAAAGAGGAGCAGGTGCTGTCTGTAAATCATTTTTGGACCATTCGAAACCCCCCAGGGGGTCTCCATCTTCCAAAAATTTCAAAATTTCGCAATTTGTAAACCTTGGGTCTCATTCTGTATAAGGATCAAGTAGATAATTTTAAGTTTTTTGATATTTGAATTACTGTTAATAAAATAATAACCTCTTCGAATAGGCTCTTTCGGGCCTATTCACCATCCCCCCTAGGGGGATTTGCGTCTGTGTCATTTTTTACTTTTTGTTCATCTTTTTTCAATCTATTGTAGTTATAATATGTAGCATAGTATAATTTGACTTATAATCATTTCCATATTCCATATTTGGTTGTTTCAAAGTAATTTTTATACTTACCCCATGAGCCTCCTTTTGAGCCAAAAGGTGAAGAAAGGGTCATGGTAGTCTAATTAGAAAATTGTGGTTTTCTTATCTGTTTATGCTTCATCTGCTATCATCATTTGCTTTATTAATCATAATAAAATTAACCCCTCACTTATTCCCTGATTGAGCTCCACTTGGACCGAAAGAGGTTCCTAGAGGGTTTTCTTTTTAACAAGAACACCTCCTTTAAAATTTACTAAAAGTAACAAAGACTCCAGTGTGTATGCTCTGTACTTGGCTGCAGTTTGTCCGATCAATAAATATGCATCAAAAGCACTTGAGTAACTAGAATAATTAGGATTCACTCTCCTCAAATTGACAAACCATCAGGTGAAAATCCAACGCCTCAATTAAACCATTACGATGGAAAAATACCCAAAGGAAGAGGGAACTCCTGAAAAGTGACCTCGGGGCGCCGATCTATGTTACACCTTAGGGTGCATTATGAACAACAACCTCAGAGACTCCATTCATCCCACATATTCCTTGTGCGTAGCCGTTTTGGACATACTTCAAGTACCCCTTGGGTATATCTGGAGTCCCCTCGCCTAAGTTAACTTTACTCATCTTCTTACATTAATTTAAAATTAACCAAGATACAATTACACAACATTCATTCCAGCACTTGCAAGCACTCTTAATTGTTTTTCGACTCCATTTTCAAGGCACTGGTCAACTGTTTATTTATTTCAATCTATATGTGATTGGGTGTCAATTTCATGCTTACTTGTGATTATCTCATCAGGTTATTTGTTGTTTACAATTGTTAAATAGAAACTCTTAACAAACTTACTCTTTAATACCATCATCATACTAAATAATTTTTCCTTAGTAACTTAATAGGGTCTACCCCCCTTGGCTTCATTAGGAGTTGAGCCTAAACGAAGGAGTCAAGAACAAGGTGATAGCCTTAACTCAAGACTTTCCACCAAGGACACACTGAGTGGATTGAATATTTCTTCCATGTAACTCAGGTGTGTGAAAGGAGACAACACTTTTTGGCGTCGTTGTCGGGGATAAATCTTTTAATTCCTGGGTACGACTTAGCTTAACTTTTTTGTAAACAACTAAAGAGATGTAAAAAAATTTTGATTGATCTTGTCTTTAAAAAACATAAAAATTAAAACTTGATCTATCTGGTGACTCCACTGTCTAACATACCTTCAAGAGTTTCTACCCAAAGAAACCGCCAATAATTATTCAATCCTCTCCCTGATCCCAAAAGGTTTATTAGGGAAATATTGAATAGGCAGACTTCTCGTAGAAACCTTGAAGATTTAGGAGACCAATCCCTCTCAGATATCCATCACATATTTGTAGAGAGTCATGTTCACCAATCTCAAGAAATGACAGAATTATTCAAACCCCTTGACGTTTCTCAGATAGCAGGTGCTCCCCATGCCATTCCAAAATATGCTATCAAGAAGCTCCCCATATTTCAGGGCAATAATGCCATCACTTCCAAGTCTCACCTTTGAAGGTTTAAAAATCACCTAGTGAGTTATTGCAATGATTCTTCCCATGACCATGACGATATCAAAATCAAGATCTTTGCTTTATCCTTAGAATATGATACTGAAGAGTGGTACCTCGACCTAGATGATGATTCATATAAAACTCTTACCGAATTCCAAGATGGTTTTAGGAAGAAGTGGGGAGAAAATAAGGAACCAACACATCTGCTTGCTACCCTTTATATCATAAAGAGGATGGAGAATGAAACCATGGATGAATTTAACACTAAATTCAGGCGTGTGGTTGCGGACCTTCCTAGAGACATCAAGCCAAAAAATTCCTTTATCCTCATATCCTACATTGAAGGCTTCAACGGTGACTTAAGATACCAGTTGAGAGATAAAGAACCGATCGATCTAAAAATTGCCCAGGAATTAGCTGAGAAAATAGAAAAGAATATGCAATCTTCAGGAAGTCCAACATTCCAAGTTACACTAGGGGAAACAATTCCTGCAACAAAAAGACCAAGGGTAAAGCCGTTGAATCAGAAGAAAAAGAAGCCTCTAAATATCCCATGGAAAAGGTAACATACATGATAAAAGACTTGGTTACTAGTCAAAACCAACTTATGGAAAATCAGTCCGCACAACTGAATCATATGCACAATAGAATAATCACAATGGAAAGAAATAATGGACCTAGGAACTTTCAACCTAAATAGAATCAAATGTATCAAAATAAATTTCATCAGCAAGAGCCTAGGATTCCAAACCAGTTAGACTCAACTAACATGGTAGAAGAAGTAATTCCATGGTGTAGACCCTGTGAACAACTCCACCAAGAAAGCACTTGTTATGTTGCAAATCAAGTCATGGAACATGGACTTCCCGAGGTCAATAGTCAGGAAACAACTTCAAGCGAGCCTGATCATATATACATGGTAGGCCTGGCCTACCCTTTGTCAATAGCTAAATAGTACAAACCTAAGGATGAAACCATTGCATAATCTTATAGTGAAACTTATGATGAAAATTGTTATGTACATGATGGGACTCCTATGTGTTCTCCATATAATGATGACAGTCTGGAAGGTATACTACCTTGTGACTTTTTCTCTGAAGAAGATGAGTATGAACATGAGGACAAGTATAAATTGGAGCATGATACAAGTGATGAAGAATCCCTTATCTCCGACAAAGATGTTGATGAGGAGTCCTTGACCTTCATTGAAAATCCAGTCTATGACATGAATAAAGAGGGAAATAATGAACCATAAAATTTTGATGGTTTTGTTTATTTTTATGTGTATGCCATATCTAAAGGAGAGAGCATGGACCATGTGGCATTGGGAAACTTTGATATGAAAAAGGAGCATGCAGTTTATCCATATGGTCAGTCTGAGCCATATATCGGTACCAGTAATGAAGAAAAAGAGAACTTGGTATCAGCAATGGGAATCCTTCACATCTGACATAGATGGTGGTGATGACTATTGGGATTTTTGTGGATATCTTATTAATAATCCTATATATGTTATATCTAGCAAGGGGAGTGTTTATCTAGAAATTTGTGGAAGTCCAATCTATTATACTTCCATAGAGGGAAGCATGGATCTGGAGACCTGGGAAAATCCTAGTATGGAAAAGTAGCATTTAAAACTCTGATATGATCGTTCAAAGTCATATCATGTAGAGCCTCACAAAGGTATCAATAATGAAGACATGGAGAAGTAGTGTTGTGAAAAGACAGATGTGATGCAGTTAGTAGAATATTAGTCTCAATTATCATCTTCACATATAGAGTTTCCTCATGATTTGGAGCTGCTTGGGGCTTATACAATGAATTATCATCCAGTAAGCCTTGATGATCAGTATGATGGTGTAGTCAATATGCCTCATCATTCTGATTTGTACATCAACCCTGTCCAGTCATGGATAGAAGTAGCCTACGCAAGCATTTACCAATTTGGGAGGAAGTTTGATGACATTATTCATGCCTATGATTTCCCTTCCATCCCGCCCCTTCTGGATCATCACACAGGTTTGCATTTTCTGAATAAAGTATCCTTACTTTGGTTGGTAACCAAAGACAGGGAAAAAAAATTTATGTTAATAAAATGCTTAGGTGTTTGCATTGGATTTATGATTACACTTAACCCTTTTTATATCATGCTTAGAGTAGGAAAATAAGCTTCTTGAAAAAGAGCATTTACTTTTCGCATTTTTGTTTTGTACTTAGGTATAATAAAACATTTTTTTTTCATTAGTTAGTTACATTTATTTTGTTTAAATAAATCAACTTAATGGTTCATTTGGTTTTTATGTAAAGCTTATGCTACTGAGGTTTTCTAGTCAAGTTGAGATGTTTTTACAGGGTATATGAACAAGAGATTTTGGTTTTCTAATATCCTCTCATTGCCTTAAAGATCAGATCGAGCACACATCCCACAGTTGGAGCTAGAATGTTACCACCTAAGTTGTACTTAGTGGTTTTTTATCAAGTGATCCTGGTGAACCATACAAGGATAACTTGTTCGGACTTCAAAAGACCTTCAGGCTTGCTTCTGGGAAACTTTGTTGTACCATATCACATGTTCATACCCCATGGGGGAATTGTAATAAATTTTCTAGCATGATAGTGTATATAAAATACTTGGTCTCTTCAACTTTATTTGTCAATCCGCTTAGCGCAGGGTGTTTTTTCCCTTGGTTATTATTGGTTGTTGAATAAACGACCGATAATTTCTGAGTTTTTCACTCAATACCTCCAAAGTTGGGGTGGTCGGCTTGGCATTTAGGCATATTGAGGTCATTAGAGTCTATGTGTCAATGTATAAACATGCTAGGAATCATGTTCGAGTCATATGAACATGTCTAAGGCCCCCTAGGTTTTTTCATTTCTTTTATTTTTTTAATTTTTTCAGTGTTTTTTATTAAAATTTAATTTTTCCAAAACTTAGGCTATTTTTTAATAGTTTAATTGGAAAAATTTGTTTTGTAATAAAAGTGGGCTTGGAAGTCTGTTTCAGTCATGTAGGTGCTCATTTTCAAGCTAAGAGCACCCAGTAAACCTATAGACCCACTATTTCCTAGTTTTATGTGATTTTCCATCACTCAGGTCAGAAAGCCCCAAAAAATCAATTATTAATTATTTTAATTAACAAATTGATGAATAATGGAGCAAATCCAAAATACCAGATCAATGGATTCTCAGCCGATTTGATTGAAAACAGTCAGATCTGCACCAGATTGACCAGATCTAACAAATCCTTAACTGACAGAGGTGATCTGGGTGGATCCAAAGTTGAACTTCAGCTTCCTTTATGGGGAATTTCGCCCTCCCTCTCTCCTCCACACGTGTGGGCTCATCCAGATGAGTTTTGGTGGATGCTTCAGTCAATAGGTTGAGGTGTTAGTAAGATCAGCTCTTCGATTGACATTTAGACTCAGTAGAAGCTCATTTCAGCTTTATATCAGGCATTGATGGACTCTCCTTCAGATGCAGTGGTCTATCTCCTTGGGATTTGCACCCCCTCTGGGCTGGGGTTTCAATTTTGTGTATAAATAAAGCATGGCTGCCTCCTTTCTGAGTTAGTGAGAGTTGGATTGAGGAGCCATTGCTGTTGTAATACTGTGTAATATCTTTTGCTATTGGCATAAAGTGAATCTTTGGAGGAAATATGGTGTCATGTCATTGTATGTGTGGATGAGAATTTCCATGTTTCAATAAGGTAACATGTATCTATGTTCATAATTTGTTGATTGTTTGTGGATTCATTGCTAAGATTGATAATAAGTTTATT
Source organism: Pseudotsuga menziesii (assembly GCA_001517045.1). Classification (NCBI taxonomy): domain Eukaryota; kingdom Viridiplantae; phylum Streptophyta; class Pinopsida; order Pinales; family Pinaceae; genus Pseudotsuga; species Pseudotsuga menziesii. Next base: position 86,197 of record LPNX010938132.1, read on the forward strand.
ATAATATTGATAGGAAAGGAGTTTGTTAATAATTTTATTGGCCATCTCTTTCCTTTTTTATGCATGTTTAGAGATCTAGATTCAGCATGTTTTATAAGTTTATATGCATGTTATTCTGAAATTTCTATGTATGTATTAACCGGATCTCACAAGTATTTTGGCAAGTCTTTGGATTTAGTTGTAGGTTCCTATCTTGGAGAGGATGCTGATCTAGTTTTATTCTTCACTCTCTCCAAAACCATTCAAAGGCATATTCCCTTGACATTCCACTGAGAAGCTCCACAGTTGATCTTCAAGGCTTCCAACAACAAATGCTCTTCTTTTCCTCTTCCTCCTTCAATTTTTTCTAAAATCAGTCCGGTTACTTGATTGCAGCTTTAAGATTGTTTATATCTATAAATTCTAGATTTCATATTACATAGATCTTGTTGTCTTAAATATCATAAAACTAGATCTCATTCCTAAAGAAATTTTTACAAGCACTCTAGATCTAGTTTTAGGGAAAATTATCATTTTTCAAGGCTATGAAAGTAGATCTAAAGCTTGTTGAATACATGGTTGTTTCCTTAGAATATAAAAATTTATATTCAGAAATTTAATTTCTTCATATTGGATTCCCCCAAAGCAGGCCAAGATCCCAAGGAAAGCTTGCTTTCCTTGGTTCTTTTTCTGCTTCTTTAAAAACTAGTTTTAACTTAGAATTTTTGGGTAAAACATTTGTTCATACAAAAGTAATTTCAAAGTACTTTTCGGCATATCTAAATATGATAATATTGCTGGTTTTTATCAGGTGTAACAGAAAATAGGAGGTGGCTCTGTCTCGAAATCATTTTTGGACCATTTGAAACCCCCCAGGGGGTCTCCGTCTTCCAAAAATTTCAAAATTTCGCAATTTGTAAACCTTGGGTATCATTCTGTATAAGGACCAAGTAGATCATTTTCAGTTTCTTTATATTTTAATTACTGTTAATAAAATAAGAACCTCTTCGAATAGGCTCTTTCAGGCCTATTCACCATCCCCCCTAGGGGGATTTGCATCTGTGTCATTTTTTACTTTTTGTTCATCTTTTTTCAATCTAGTGTAGTTCTAATCTACAGGGTAGTGTAATTTGACTTATAATCATTTCCATATTCCATATATGGTTGTTTCAAAGTAATTTATACTTACCCCACGAGCCTCTTTTTGATCCAAATGGTGAAGAAAGGGTCGTGGTAGTCTAACTAGAAAATTGTGGTTTGCTTATATGTTTATGCTTCATATTCTATCATAATTTTCTTTATTAATCATAATAAAATTAACCCCTCCTTTATTCCCCAATTTAGGTCCACTTAGACAGAAAGAGGTTCCTTAAGGGTTTTCTTTTTAACAAGAACACCTCCTTTAAAATTTACTAAAAGTAACAAAGACTCTAGTGTGTATGCTCTGTACTTGGCTGCAGTTCATCTGATCAGTCAAGCTGCATCAAAAGCACTTGAGTGACTAGAATAATTAGGATTCACTCTTCCCAAATTGACAAACCATCAGGCAAAAATCCAACACTTCGATCAAACCATTACGATGGCAAAATACCCAAAGGAAGCGGGAAATCCTGAAAAGTGACCTCGGGGCATCAATCTATATTACAACTTTGGGTGCATTATTAACAACAACCTCAAAGAATCCATTCATCCCACATATTCCTTGCAAGTAGCTGTGACGGTTTAGTTTTGGACATACTTCAAGTACCCCTTGGGTATATCTGGAGTCCCCTCGCCTAAGTTAAATTACTCATCTTCTTACTTTAATTTAAAATTAACCAAGATACAATTGCACAACATTCATTCCAGCACTTACAAGCACTCTTAATTTTTTTTCAACTCCATTTTCAAGGCACTGGTCAACTGTTTATTTCTTTAAATCTATATCTGATTGGGTGTCATTTTCGTGCTTACTTGTGATTATCTCATCATGTTATTTGTTGTTTAGAATTGTTAAATCAAAACTACTATAAAAACTTACTCTTTAATACCATCATCATACTAAATAATTTTTCCTTAGTAACTTAATAGGGTCTAACCCCCTTGGATTCATTAGGAGTTGAGCCTAAACGGAAAAGTCAAGAACAAGGTGACAACCTTGACTCGAGACTTGTCCCCAAGGACACATCGAGTGGCTTGAAGATTTCTGCCACATAACCCAATTGTGTGAAAGGTGGAAACAACCCCTAAAATGTAGGAATTGATCTAGGAGGCTCCTAAACTAATGCATGCAAGTGAAATCAGCGGAAGTAGGCCTCAATTAGTGTTCCCCACACATAGTAACTGAAATATGTTCCCCAATTAGGTCAAGTGGACCCAATGGTGCTAGGGACTAAAAATATACCAGATGGACTCCTGATTTAGAGATGACTCTTGATTTATACATATGACCAAATTGGACAAGGGAGGATTAATAATCCTAAGAGAACATGTTGCATGAATTCTCCATGCGCAGATGTGCAATAATTATAATAGATGTTCGAAGGGTAGGAGCTGAAGAAAGTGCGCTGCCTACATATGAAGGATTTCCTAACCTTGCATACTTCTTGGAAGAATTTGAAGAAAATGTCACAGAATCACAGCGGTTGTCCGCTTTGGACTATGTGTTGAAAGCTACACCTGATAGATGGTGGGGTACACTTAAACAATCGATCTTTGAATGGCTGCAATGTCAAATACTAATGGAGATCAGATTTGGAGAAGAGATCAGTTATTCTGATAAAACATATATAAAATTGACAGATCCTAGAAAACACATTGATCACTGTCGCACAGTTTGGCAATAATATTCGCGACAAGAATGGGTTCACCGAGTCATTCACACCTTGGAAATGCTTCCAAGAAGTTGGTACACCTCAAAAGAGCTACGATGAGGAACCATTGAGTGGGAAAGCTTAGTTGTAAACTTTACCCAGACATTCGAATTCATAAGCAAACATCCAATAGTCGATGTTGCACTACAGGTAATAAAGAAGAAGATTTTTGAAGAGATACCTGTTGCGAACATAAATTTCCATCATTGTAGTATGACTATATACAACTGGATGGAGTGTTATAATATCACGAGAGAACTTGATGATGATGACTGACTAGAGATAAATATACCTGAGTCAGAATGTATACGTACAATAGAGGGAGCTGCTATAACAAGTGATCAGTTCCTAAAACTACTCAAGATTAAGAAAGTAAATATTGGTTCAACTAAAAACACAAAGTTTTCCAATATTGGAGATTACTAGGATGACGAGACTATGGGAAATATCATTGACTTATTACATGAGTTTCAGGACTTGTTACCTACAAAGTTTTTTGAAATGAAAGGCACAGTTGGAGATCTTGGTGAAATGAAGATACCCTTAAGGTATGATGCAAAACCGATCAAACAATGATCGTACCAACTGAACTTACGTTGCAAGGATAAAGTTAAAGAGGAACTTGATCGAATGTTAGAAGCAGGCATAATAGAACAAGTTGAAGAATCAGAATGGATCATCCCAATCATGGTACAAGACAAGAAGAATTCAGGTGAAGTCAGAATTTGTGTTGATCTCTAGAAACTAAATGACACATGCTTGCATGATCCATTTACATATGAAGTATTGGAAAATGTTGGAGGACAAGAGATGTATTCATTTACAGATGGATTCTCAGATTACCATCAGGTCAGAATTGCGAAAGACGATCGCTACAAGACTACCTTTACAACAAAATGGGGATGCTACTAGTACACGGTAATGCCCTTTGGACTCAAGAATGCACCTGCAATATTTTCCAGAATTGTAGTTTCTTCCTTTAAAGATTATATACACAATTTTTTTGATGTCTACTTTTATGATTGGACAGTTTTTGGTCTCATAAAATATCACATAAAAATTCTTAGAATGATGTTGGAACGATGTCATTAGTACCAAATTTCCCTCAATTTGAGGAAGTGTATTTTTTCTGCACCTTTTGGGGCTCTGTTAGGTCATGTGATATGTCATGATGGGATTTTGGTTGATCTAGCTAAAATCACCGTCATCTTGGACTTACCACAACCTACACAGTTGAAAAATTAAGAGCAATGCTAGGGAATATAGGATACTATAGAAAGTTCATCAAAGGATATGCATAAGTGACTGCCTCGATGGAGAAATTGTTGAAAAAACATGCTAAATTCCAGTGGAAAGATGAATTCCAAGAGATTCTAGATAAGTTAAAAAGAAAAATGGCCACTACACCCATACTGATATTTCCATTTTGGAAAAAAGAATTCCATCTTCATGTTGATGCATCCTCCATGGCACTTGGAGTGGTATTGAAACAAATAGGAGAAGGAGATATTGATCACCCCATTGATTTTGATAGAAGGAATCTATCAACCACATAAAATAATTACACTAAAATAGAGAGAGAAGGACTTGCGATGGTTTATGCATTGCAGAAATTCATACATTACTTATTGGGGGGATATTTTAAAATGTACAATGATCATTTTGCGTTGAAATATTTGGTTACAATCGAGTGCTTGGGGGGGGGGGGGAATATTTATTGATGGTTCTCCTCTTCCAGGAATTTGGTTTTGAGATTATTGTCAAACCATGATGATTAAACCTGGGAACACATCATATATCAAGAATAGACAGTGGAGAAGAACCCACTAGTCTGTAGGATAATCTCCCAGATGCACAAGTGTTTACGATAACTGCCTTTGATAACCAATATGAGGATATCATAAAATTCCTAACTACGGGTTTTGCACTGGTTGAGTTTACAATAGCACTAAAGAAACAATTAGTAACACGAGCTCCATATTTCCAATTGATTGTTGGCCACTTGTATAAACTAGGCCCAGATGAAATAATGCGATGCTGTGTTTTTGAACATAAGTGACCTATCATTTTAAGTGAATCCCATGCTAGTGTTGCAAGAGGAAACTATGAAGGAAAGTAGACGGTATGCAAGATATTACAAGATGGGATATGGTATCCTACCTTGCATGTCGATGCTAGAGATTATTGTCATAGCTGTGATGTTTGCCAAGGAACAGGGAAGCCATCCAAAAGAGATGAGGTTCCTTTAATTACACAAATTACATTACCGACATTTGATAAATGGGTTGTCGACTTTGTGGGGCCTATTAGTCCATCAGGAAAGCGCACATGATCTAGATTTATTATCACTATGAAGAATTACCTAACTCGATGGGAAGAAGCTAAGTCTGTCAAGGATTGTACTACTACGATGAAAACAAAGTTTTTGTTTGAAAATGTGGTAACAAGGTTTAGGTGCCCCAAGATATTGATTAGCAATCAAGGTACGCATTTTGTTAATCAGTTGATTGAAGAATTAACAGATGAATTTCAGATACACTATAGAAGAACAATTCCATATCACTTGGAATCAGAGGGATCTATGACACCTAGTGCAAACAACAATGCTTTACGCTGCAAGGGACAAGTTTTAAGCACTTCCAGAGCAGACATGGCTATAGGAGACTGGGCTAAGTCATCAACTATAATTTAGTTGAGGGAATCTCTAGAAGTGGCATTGTTTGTGACAAAACACATAGGGAACCGTGGGACTTTGATAGTCCCATCCATAGGGGGATCAGTAAGTGCAGAGACATATCAGGAGTGGTAGAGTTAGATGTCACTGATGGGTCAATGGTGTCTATGGTGGATCCATATTGGTTTCATTGAGTCTGGAGGTTGAATTTGGATGATAACGTCATAAGGTGATGGACACCATCCTCAGTAGGTTGGGCCACAGCAGTGGTTATGGGAGCTGGTGGGGCCAAGGGCTAGGTTGCAACCATTCCTTGGTGTGGTAGGGGGTTTTGGAGCACGATAGGTGGAGGACCCGATGGTGTGGGTTTTGGAAGGAACTAGTGAGTGTAGTGTCCGTAAGTGTTATAGATATCACACGGATGGTTAGTCTGTAACTGTGGGTTCTTCCCAGGTCAAGTGGGATGCCGGGGATTCAATGCAGGGGGTTCAACATCGTTGTTGTTTGGAGGGTTGTCCTATTGGACACCTCCTTGGGGTTGGGTTTTTCCTCGATTCATACCTCTCTTGTTCTTTCCCTACCCTTGTTGGTTATTGGGGGTGGGTTGGTTAGGGAGGTTGAGCTGGGTAGGTTGAGACTAGCCATAAAAGGTAATCTAGGACTGGGGTTGGATTGGGAAGGACCAACAAGGGAGCCAGTAGTCACAGGAATGTAGCTCCCATGCATAACTCAGGGTGGATGAGGTTGACTTCCAATAGTAGGAAAAGTAACTGGAATGGTAGGAATAGTCAGAATCAACGGGCCACTTCCCCCATGTATAAAAGGTGGAATGGTAGTGACAATGATGGTTGGAATGGAACCACCACTAGTGGGTAGTGAACCAATAATAGTGTGTGTAGTGATAAGGGTCCTAGTAGGACCAGGTTCTATAGGCCTAGTGGAAGGGGTACCTATGATGATAGGTGGAATGGACGTGATCCCACTATTGAAAATCCCCCCTTGAAAGGGGTCAAGATACGCACCATCCATGGAGAAATATGGAGCAGAGAACAAGGTGGGTTCAGATTGATAGGAACCTGAATCAGTCTTAGAGGCCGTATGTGGCTCTGAAGGTGGTGAGTGACGTCGAATATGGCTCTGACCATGATGATTCAAAGAAATGAACTGGGCGGTGTGTCCCCTAAGCCTATGTGAGTAGCGTGGTGGATATATGATTACTATATGGAGTGTTGTGTAATGAATGATAACTCAAGAGGATAAATCACAAGCTCAAAAAACAAACTACAATCAAGCATGTAGAAGGAGAGCATATGAAATGGAGGCTCACATGAAAACAACAATCTCTAAAACCAAAATGTGACAGCGGGTCATGACAAGGAAAGTCTACAACAAAGTGGCCAGAAATCCAACAAGAAGTACTTCCTATCAAATAAAAATGACTCACTAACCTATGGGGTATGAGTGCAAGAAAGCTCCTAACTACAAGCTGGAATACCCTCACAAATTGTATCCTCATCAGGGTGATGAAATCCCAGTCAAACATTACAAAATGGAAGAGAAATATAGGATAAGGGAATCCCACTACCGAGAAGGACATATGGGTAAAAGAGACCTAGAATAATGGAAACAAGGCTACCTCATTCATGGCACGTCCGTTCGGTTTACTTTCGCTCAATCCCTTTGGCCCCCAACCCTCGGTTGGGTGATACAGGGAGGACTGTGAATGGTTAGCCTTCAGTTCAATATGGAGTGCGGTATTCCACCCTAACTTCTGGAACCCCTTTGTTTTCAACTTACTCATGCAGAGGAAGGGGCCTCCCGACAAACTAGTTGTCACTGTGTCAACAATTAAAAGAGGATTTTGGTTCCCTAATGGACTACGACTATGTTTCAAGATGTAAGTGACAGAGGGGTGTTGTTTGGATGCCTATCCCCAAAGTACTAACTTAGCTAGAATATTGTTTTTTCTCAAGAAAGGTTACAATCTTGGTTATATTAAGTTATTTTTAAGGCTCGCTCGGGGTCATGAACCCAACTTTTCACTTATATGGTGTGAAATGTGTGCAGCTGATGTGTATGGAAAACCCAACAATCCATGACAAAGATGTTCCAATCTCATTGCCGGGATGCAAATATAATGAATTAAAGAGCAGTAAATAACAATAAATATGCTGCAAAATAAAAGTTTCTTCCATAAATAAAATGTACTTGAAATAAATGAGCAGTAAAAGGAACTAATCAAACATATGAAACATGCATGGTGTCTAAACCACGAATCTCAACTAGAACGGATCACAAACCTAGAAAGTGGGGTCTCAAAACATACCAAGGGGATGCAAAAAGATCAAACTTGGGTAGAAAACAAGTCAAAACATGGTTTGGGATAGATAGGGGGTCTGAAACAGGAATATTAAGCATATAAAAATACTGAAAAATGCAGGCCACATCTATTAGCGGTGTTGTCTGCTAATTGCACACCAGCAACATAAACCTTCCGAAAGTTGTCTCCTCACTTGGGAAAGTGGGAGAGGTGTGACCTTGGGAGCAAGCATAGAGCCAGGTACTGTCACCTACTCCTAGCTCCTCCATTTAGGCTAACTCCTAATGAAGCCAAGGGGGTAGTCCCTAACAAAGAGTTTTCTATGGCTCAATGTTTAAGTTAATTTTTAGATGTTTTAGATGCAGATGGGTGTTGTTTAGGAGTTATTTATGATTTAAGATTATTAATGTGATGAATTGAACACAAGACAAATAAATCCACGTTGCTATTACTGGAATTGAAAGATAGGCAAATATTTGAGAAGTTCACAAAATAGATAAAGCTTTCACAGATATGATTTATAATCGAACATTCGATGCACAAATGGCCCAAATTATCAACAATGCGTAAAAGATAGGACTAGTGCCTATGGAGTCAACTTATCAGAGATGCTTCAAGTGTAAATATGATGTGAATCCCAAAAGATGCTAGTGAATATTAGGTTTTGCAAGTGCTCTTGGTAAGTTTTTAAGAGTTTTTACTTGTAATCTTCACTTATGGTAGCTGGATGTCCTAACCAATAATACCTTCAGTGGCTCCATTCGAAGACATGACGGACCTATCTGGGGTCAAAGGTAAGTGTTCAATAACTTAACTACCAGTGCCCAGATTGGGTAGACCAGTGCCCACACTTGGAATTTTCCCACATGCCTCAGTATTTATCGAACAACTTTGGTACGTTGGTTATGAGGAAATGTTTAGCTAAGTTTCTCTTGTGGGCTTTAGAGATCTAATGCCATTTCTAGGTATTCTGATCTAAGATCGGTTAGAGCATACTCCATAAAGGAGGGAGGGGTTAATTAATTAAAGGGGTGTGAGTTGTGAATTTTATTAAGTTAATTAATTAAAACTCTCTGACAGAGAGCGCTCTTGACCTCATCTTGTGACCGTGGTTCAAGAGACTTAGCTTATCTATATGAAGCAAATGTAGTGATTATGCAAATATAAAATGTTCTCCGATAGAGAGTGCTCTTGACATGTGTTTCTGCAAGTTCAAGAGTCTTACTTATGGATTTTTAATTGATTAAACAAGCACAAGATGATATTAATTGCTTAAACTCTCTGATAGAGAGCACTCTTGATCCACCTTATGGTGAGATTCAAAATATTTGAGTAGTTGATTAACTTAGAAAGATAAACAATTAAACTAAGTAATCAACTTAAAAGTGATGAATTAACAATTAGTGATCTAAGAATGAGATATAATGAATGATGAAAACTAGTATTGATCAAAGCATACACACAACACAAGCCTCCCCAAATGGGGGAGGAAGAGAGTGGGGACTTAAAAACCCCACTCAAACACAAGATCTTTTATTAAACTTTATACAATGTGCCTTAAGGATTTTCATCCTTGAAAGGACTTTTCAAATAAAGGCAAAGTAACTCTACTAATATTATAACCTGTAAAAAAGGAGAGTGCCTTTTATTTTTTAATTTTGAGATCTTTCCGAAAACCTCTGAAAAGGGAAAAGGGAAGAAGTTTGAAGAGAGTAAAAAGGAGCAAAAGAAAGAGGGATGAAACAAAAGAAGATGAGAGAAGGAAGGAAAACAAACTAAGCAAGAGTCAAAACCAAAGAAAGGGGAGAATAGGGAAGCCAACTAAGAAGATAAGGAATGAGCAAAATTGAAGAAAACGGGGCAGCGAAAGAGGAAATAAGTGGCTGTCATAAAAAAATGTAAAACGGGACAGCGAACAAAAAGTAAAATAAATGGCCAAAAACAAGGTTAAAGGAATCCCAAAAACTAGGGCAAAAAGAGGAAAAGAAGGGGAGAAAGCTAGGACACACTAGGGCTGTCCAAAAAGAGAAAAATGGGTGGTAAAAAAGGTACTAATAGGGCATTGATGAAGAAGAGGTAAAATAAACAAAGCAAAGCAAACGGTAGAAAAGGGATTGAGAAGAGGAACAATGGGAGGTTTTTTGCAAGTTTTCCCGCTTAACCTGTCATGGAGAGGGAAAAAACCAGCGAGCTATTTACCTGCAAAATGATGGGTTAAACAATAGAATATACTACAAAAATACACCTAGCATTTGAGAAAAATATATGAACCTTGTGTTGCTTCAAATACCAACTAGATCTAAGAGAAAGAACACTTCCTAGATCTAGAAATGGAAGCAAGTAGATGCAAAAGATTTACTTTATAGATCAAGATACTACTTGCAAAATAAAGTAAAATAATGAGAATATTTGACTTTAGGGTGAATGGAGAAGATGAAGCACTTGGATCTTGAATCCCTGAAATCAGTTTGGATCCCAATGGCATGCAGCTTCTAGGTACATATGCTTTTCTCCAAGAAGAGTATATGCAACTTATCTCAGCCTCTTACTTGGTACATTGAAGTGATCTGCAAAACAATTTATACACTTGGCAACATGGGGGTTAAAACATGTATTATTTACTAATCAAATCTCAAAAGTGTGAAATACAACGGAATAAAACAATGCTCTTTGAGGGTTTTGAAAGTAAATGAAATAAACAGGTAACTTGAAGCTACAGATACCTATTCCTACGTGCTTATAGAAGCACTCTAAAGCATGTATTAATACCCACACATTATCAAAAGTAAAGAAACTATAACAATTTCACCTCATTAGCAGGAACATATGCACCCAGGATCCACACAGCACGAGCCTCCAAAGCCTTTCTTTATTACAAAATAGGTTGCATAAGAGCAACAAGCATTACAATATTTTACCATATGTTCTTTACATCAATCATCCACCCTTGATAGAGCTGAAAGAGCCTCTATTTATAAAATGAGAGAGTGATAAAGCCCTAAAACCAAACCTCAAACCCTAACCATCATGGCCACCAAACAGAGGTCCAAACCTAAATCGGAGAACCGGGAGTGAAGGGAGGCCTCCACCCAGGCAAGGCACCCCCACTCCAACCCTAAACATTGAAATCCACCCATAGATGATCCCACATGTGTCGAAGGTTCCCTCAGGAGAGAGGGGGGCATGAGCTACTAAAGGAGGCAACCTGTTGCATAGGAAAGCTGCCTGCTAGGTCTGGAAACCCACTTTGTTCGGTTTGGGAATCCTACTGATGGTGTAAGCTTCAGTCTTCACCTCGATCAAATCACCAGACCAATGAGAGCTCTCCATCTCATCTTTAGCTGGAGATGACATGTCTGATAAATGATAATAAATTAATTGCTCTCTTAATGATGACTAAAGTTGAGTTATGATAACTCCAATCATCATAAGTGCTCCATGAGATGTCATTTAGCCTTTTATTTTACTGGATTTGGATTAATTTGGAGAGTTTTATTTTTCTCCAAAATAATCATATTTTAATAAAAATTCATTTCATTACTCAAAACTTCCTTTTTTGAGAAAAAAGGCATTATCTGTCCCATTGTAGAAATGGGCCCTACCTGAAGAAGTACTATGCTTAGGCTTATTACTTCTTCTTGTATTTTTATTTTATGTAACTTTATTTACAATAGCTCACCATTTTATGTTATTATACCATTTGTTGGTTGTTACAGATGCCTTCCAAGTGGTTCGTAGGTTTTGCAGATGGCGCTAGTCGTCACACTTGCAACCTGGCTTCAATTGTATGGGTTATTTACTCACCCTCGGGATAGCTAGTTTCCTCTAGAAGCGCTTGCCTAGGTACTACTACCAATAATGTGGACGAATACAGGGCCATCATTGAACTATTATGGGATTCCTTGTCATGTGGTATCTTGATCCTCAGATCTAGACATAGCTGTATAAATATATAAAAATGTACAAAAATTGGATCGTAATCCATAAAATGCTAATAGGTCTAATCTTGACAACCATGGTCATCCTAACCACCCTAGTCACCCTGATCACCCTTACCAGCCTAGTCGCCCTGGTCATCATGTTCTCGGGCCTCTTCAGCTTCCTCAGCTATAGCATCCTCAGTGGAATCTATGTAGACAAGTACTACCCTGGCTACCCTCCTCATAAGGCGTATCCAGGTGGGTGGAATACCAACAACTAGTTCCTGCATAACGATAGGGATCTACTCAATATGAAGAGTAGGGACTCTTTGGGTCAGCCATGCCCTCAAGTACCCTGATCAAAACCTGATCCTCTCCTACCATGAATGAGGAATTTAATTCCACATCCAATGAGTACCCACACTGCATACTTTTTATGGACCCTGCTACCCCAAAAATAAGAAATACCTAAAAAAATGTGATGATGATGTCATCATCACATTTTTCAGGTATTTCTTCTTTTTGGGGTAGCAGGGTCTATCAAAAGTATGCTACCCCAAAAAGAAGAAATACTTGAAAAATGTGATGATGACATCATCATCACATTTTTTAGGTATTTCTTATTTTTTTGGTAGCATGGTCCATAAAAAGTATGCAGTGTGGGTACTCGTTGGATGCGGAATTAAATTCTGCATCCAATGAGCTCTCCCGCTTGAAATTTGAGTAAAAACACAGGGGGATATGTCGAAAATACGAACGAAAAAAGTAGTTTTCTTTTATGACAAATATGTCAATTCAACCATTATGGTTGACTCATTTTATTGAAATTCTATTGGTTCTTGAATTCCAACTCACAAAATTTATTGTTGGAACATTTTCTTATAAGGCCCATTTTAGACCCCAAATTTCCTCTAATGGGATTTTGGTCTTTTATAGGCATTTTTGCATTTATACCTAATCCACCTTAACTCTAGGATCACTACTTTGATCACAGATTATGGTTTTTAACCATTTTTACCTTTTCTATACCATTGTTCTTCCATGTATAGGGCCTTCCTTCCATGATTACCCTAGTTTAGAATACATTTCTTGTCTTTTGGTACTCATGTTGCATTTGTCATAGGTTTATGGGAGCCTTCTTAGCTATTTTTCACACCAAACGGAGCCTTATTTTGGTCACTTTTTACACGCTATCCCCTTTATAAGGCTCCCAACCCTTATGGAGTTTCTTTAGGCCTAGGTCTAACTCCTAAAAATAGACTGTACTTCCGAATAAACTTGTCCATTCATGCTTGTTAAGAATATGTGAATGGGCATCCGCATTGGTGGTATGTTATCACTTTCTCGGACCATGTGGAATAATATGAGAAAGGATCACTCTCTTTTCTCTAGAATTGAGAAGAGTATTTTCAGGCATAGGTTTATCACTTTTCTGGACCCGAGGGACTAAAGTTACATGATGTATATGTTGCAATTAATCGTGGTGTGGAGCTAAAGGAAAAATCCCCGCCATCGATTTGGTTGTGTTATGTTCGGCAATTGGGATCGTTGTCGATGGTATATCATGCTATTTGGCACATGATAGTTTTGCATCATGTAAATATGTACATTAATTAAAATAAACCTACATCCAGCTACGATGGTGAAACATTAAATGAAAAGGGCATTATTTCCTAAGGTTAAGCGGGGGATTGTCTAACCCATGGGAGCCATTGGGGAAAATCCATGTGTCAACCACTTAAGATCCTTTTGTTAGTTGGGGGAAGTTACTACTGGGAAGTGGTGGGTGGTAGGACTGTTAGTCCTTGCCACATGCCCACTCCACCAGCCATCTCTCCACCTTCATGTGGGTAAGAGAAACACTACTACGCCACTCTCTCGTCCATTCTACTCACTCTCACGCAGGGACGTTTTGCTCTGTTCTCCCTTCTCTCACGAATTTTTCGTTGGAGTATGTGGTTTTCCATTCTATTCAAGTAGAGAGGTTGTTCCCTTTTTCCTATTTGTGCTCTTGTTTGGATTGTGTAATGTCCCGGGTGTTCATCGTTGAACGATGGTTGTTGTTTTCCCCCTAATCGATGGTTGTTGTGAGTACATACACTGTGTTGGCTATGTTTTTCCCTCATGTACAGAATGGGAGTCTGTTTCTTCCCCATTACGGTCTGTGTAAGTTTTCCAGTGGTTTCATCGAGGATCATGTGATGTGGTTTGTATGGTTGTTCATTGGCTGTAGTGTTTTCCACGTTTGAGCTATCGTAGGCTATTGATTGAATCATTTTGTCCATGATAGGGGCAAGAACGATTTAGGTGTTGGCTTCCCCTACCCAAGCTGTGAATTGCTTGCCTGGCTGCATGCATGCAGTAGTTGGTCTTCGAACTATGTAGAGTGGGTTGAAGTATGGGTATGCTTGAGAAACCTGGCGTTTGGGAGATACATAAACAAAATTAGATGGCTGGATTTCTTCTCCACAACCCCAGAAGAGCACTGGCAAGGGAAGTTAGGGCCTAAGGGATTGTGAAGCAGAGAAGGGACTGATTCCTGGTGTCAGGTGTGTGTGGGTGTCTTAGAGGTTAGGCTAGCTCTAGTGTAGGCATCCTTAGCTCTTCCATGAGCTCACTAGCTTAGCCTTTAGCTTCTCCCAACTCCTTGATATCATGATAAGCCCTACTGTGTGGGTTTGGATGATTTGTGTACCTTGGCTATTTGTAAGCCTACTTAGACCCTTATTCCTTGGGGAATCATGCCCAGCTCAGGGGTGGTATTTTTTTTGAGAGATTGATGAGCACACTGGCCTATGGTTGGGTGGAACATTGCAGCGACTTAGCTAGTTGCGGGATGACTTCTTTATAAGATGAGTATTCTTGCCTGCAATTATATTTGATGTCTAATGAGCTGTGATGAACATGTTGAATGCCTGGATGTATGTTTGCTTCCATTGTGTATGTTGAGTAACTATGCATCTTAGCATGTTTTATGTTTTAACCATTTTATTTCAGCATTATATGCATGTTCTTGTTCATGGGGCTAGTTGCCCGGATGTTTGATGGTTTGGTAGCATCCTCTTCATTGGTCGGAGGGTCGAGGACATTAAAATATGGTATCAGAGCTCTGGTTGTAGCATGGGCCTGAATGGGCCATGAAGATGCAGTGACAAAGCTTATGTTGCAGCATTTGGGCCTCATAGGGCCATGAGAAATAGTTCACACAGGCAGGGTGCCTACTGCCCAGAAGAAACCAGGAGAAAATGGGTTAATGGTAGGAAAATTTTCACAAAATTTTCTAAGTGTCAGAATTGTCGGCTCATCCAAAAACTTAGTGAGAAGTTCTTCCAATGCAGTAGATCACTTAGTTGGAAGGTCCTCCAACGTGCAATGGGATTTAATAGACCATGTGCATAACAGAATTACTAGAAAAACAACTCATAAAATACATAGGCAAATCATCATCATGTTTTCATTCAAAAATAGAACCTGTTACTGAAGCTGCAGAGTGCTTATGCTACACAGACAATGCTTACAATTGAGCTTGCATAGTTCCAAAATTGCCAACCAGTCCCCTGCTCTGCTTCCTTATGAAAGGAAGAACTCTCCCCTATGCCCCTAGGCTTACAATGACTAAATAGCTTTAGAAACAAAAACATTTGTTTTAGATCCTACATTCTTGCTAACTGATCCTAAAATCTTGCTATGAATCATCCCTCAAATCTCTGCGATATTTAGCTGTGACTGAAATGTGGCAGTTCTTTCCTCATGGAAAATAGCTTCTCCAATAAATGTATAACACTCTGCAGGCTGGTCTGGTGGTATTTCAGTGATCTTGAATGCTCTACTTCTTCCATCTCATCGTCATCCTCACCCAGCTTGCCATATTGCCCCATCATAGTTTTCACAACTTCCACCTTCAACTCTGCTATCAAATTCACATCGTCCTTAGGAAGACCCTCCAGGGGCTGCAAATCAATCTTATTGTAGACAACAATGAGAGGGTTATTCGCAAACAGAGGCTTTATACTATGAAACAATGCAACTTGTTGTACGATTGTGTAGCCATAAGACCTCGACACATTTAAGAAAAACAGAACATTTGCTTTCAAATGGGTAGGAGCTGTAATACTCAGCATCTCTATAGTATTCCTATATTCCAATGGATGATCCAGAATACCAGGAGTATCAATGACTTGATACCTCAAATACTTATAATCAGTGTGCCCAACAAACAGAGACTTGGTAGCAAATGCATAAGGCTAAACATCTACATCTGCCCTGGTAATCTTATTGATGAAAGGACTCTTACCCACATTTGGATACCCACAGATAAGTATAGTCCTGGTGTTGAGATCAATAGAAGGCAATCGAGCCATGTGCTACTGAACCTGCTCTAGATACGCCAGACTAGGCCTAATCCTCTTTATGATAATACACATTCTCCCCAGCTTTTATTGATATGAACTGTGCTCTCTTGATGATCCAACCCTAGTATTGTATTCAACCATTCTGAAACCCTGACAAGAAGCCTAGCCAACTAATCAACTTCAGTGTCTTCAATCGGACGCCTCATTCAGTCACCTCTATATTTAATGTCTGTCCATGTATCGCGACAAAGTCTTGGATATTTTATGAAATGCAATTTTTCGCTCTCTGAATTATACATGGATACCAATTCAACCAGAAACCCCATGTCACATGAACCAAATATTCTACTCATCAGACCTTTCATAGCTTCTAGCAAATTCAAAATAGGTGATATCTTCTCTCTCGATCCTGTCTGAATCCAAGCTTCTGCTCGCAAAATTAACAGCTTGAGCATTTGATGGGATCGACTATCGTTGGTGTTGAAAATATGCAACATCGGTTTTCCTTTTTGCAAAGGAGAGTGAGTAATTTCACTTCCTTTCTCAAAATTTGATAAATCACCCTCCCAGTCCTGTAGCTGCTCATAACTAATGGATATTTACAACATACAAAACAGACCTCTGAATGTCCCTCTTTCATTAATAAGCAAAATAATGAGATAGATTTTTGGGAAAAGAATGAGTTAATTCAATTCTGCCATGGCCAGTACTAGCCCTCATTACATTTATTGTTCAAATTTCGAAATGACAACAGGTGTACCCTTTCATAAATGACACCATACAACTCATCATTTCATAAACATGGATGCATTTAAAACATATCCATATCGAATGCCAATTTTATGAATATGACCAAAGTTTACTATCCCTTTGCATTCCATGGTATTAATAAATAATAAAATTTTCAATGAAATGCCATTTTGACATTCTGCTATCAGAAATTAAAATGCTGCCAGTTTGGATAAATGCCGCCAGCTGTAAGCATTCACCATATAACATATACTCTCTTGCACATACATGGGCTCATAGTTAATGAATGAAAATTTTTATGATTTTAGGTAACGAAAGGAACCCTAATGGTGAGCAATCAATCGTAAAATATAAAACAAAGCAAAACTAAAAACAATAAAAACAAAGCATAATAAAAAAATATAAAAATAAACAGGTGAAACAACCTTAGAGATAACATCTAGCTCTGTCTGGGGATGGCATGCTCCCTGGGAGATGCCAAGAACAAGTAGACCTGTGCCTTTCCAATGAAACCATCTTTTATAACTACACCCTGTCCTGCCATTCACTGCTTTTGAAAATAAGAAATACCAGTGCCTTGTTTCCATTGGGCTAGAGTCTTCATCACAAATCTCTGCTACTTAACAAACCACTGACTGAATCTTTAAACTACTCTGCAAACTGAAATAATCTTCTCACAATCTGATCACACTGTACAAACTTAAGGAAATGCTTGAAGCATCAAGCTTATTTATTCACAGCTCCTATGCTAATCATCTGCTTTCTTTTGATCAAGTAAAATCGTGCTTCCAATGAAGCCATACAAATATTTGACTAACTAGTAAAAATTCTGATTTGCAGATGATGGATAAAGGAACCAATGGAATATCAAAATTCATTTCAAAAGAAGGGAAAATCCAACCTCCCTTTGACAAAAACAATCTGACATATGAGCTGCTCAAAGATTCCATATAATCAACAAATGGATCGATGAAGCTATAAGGAAATACCTCATGTTGAAGATCAAAATATTTCTGTATATCCTCTTCCTCATAATGGTTGCCACTTTTAGCTACCTGCAAATTGAATTGCAAATATGGCTGCTCAATGTCTTCTACAGATTCAGGATGGTTGATTTCCACACAATGTTGTTCCTCATCAAAATTTGATTCATAGTTTTCATACATCCGTTGGCTGCTCCCCAAATCAACAAAAGGTGGTGTAGGGATCTTCTCTTTTTCATCTGAATACTCATCATAGATTGGAATATCTTCAAAGTGAATCGGTTGATGCTGATTTAGAACTTCAATGTCTTCATCATAAAATGGAGCATTCTGATCAATTTCTAAAGATGAAGATTTATGTTCTATGATGCTATCATCAACTTTAATATCACAATTTTGAAAATTTTCTTGTTGTGAAACAGAATCAGAGGAAGATAGTAGATCTTCTTCCTTCTTCATATCATAATCACCGTCTTCATCTTTACTACTGGAAAAATCTTCTTCTAAACCCTGGATATATAATGCATATACTCTACAGCAATCCTCACAAAGGAACTCAGCTGGGTAAATCCTCTTACAATATGAATAAAAGGCATCATGAAAATATTTCAAAGAGGAAATACTGGAAGGAGGAAGAGTTCTATACCATTTTCTTGCACAACCATCTAATGAATACATAAACATTTTCATCAATACATATTCATGATGTATACTCAGCTGATCCATGTATTGATGAAATTTAATTACATGATGTGCCGGATTGTCCTCTTCCTTTTCTTCAAATTGCAGAAGAAAATCTCCCCATTCATCCATGGTAGGTACCATATTTGGAAAACCAGGAACATTTGAGAAATTGAACGGAGCAAATCTCTGTGCCAACATAGTTTCAAAATGCTTTGACATCTTGTAAAATTGCTTCTGGATTCTTCAAACATGGAGTCACCCTGTGAATAAACCTATAGTCCAACTAATGCCCTGCTCCTGTCCACCCTCAAGAGCTAGATCTGATCTTTGTCATTCTTTCCCGGGGAAGATATCCTTTCCTTTGTCCGTCCCTGGAAATGGCGCTAGAAGATGTTATCCCTAAAGTTGAACCTAGACTAGGGGATTCAAGCTTAAGGAAATCTTGTTTAAAAATGTACAAATCAAATGAAATCAAACTGAAAATTTATTGTTGGAACGTTTTCTTATAAGGCCCATTTTAGACCCCAAATTTCCTCTAATGGGATTTTGGTCTTTTATAGGCATTTTTGCATTTATACCTAATCCACCTTAACTCTAGGATCACTACTTTGATCACAGATTATGGTTTTTAACCATTTTTACCTTGTCTATACCATTGTTCTTCCATGTATAGGGCCTTCCTTCCATGATTACCCTAGTTTAGAATACATTTCTTGTCTTTTGGTACTCATGTCGCATTTGTCATAGGTTTATGGGAGCCTTCTTAGCTATTTTTCACACCAAACGGAGCCTTATTTTGGTCTCTTTTTACATGCTATCCCCTTTATAAGGCTCCCAACCCTTATGGAGTTTCTTTAGGCCTAGGTCTAACTCCTAAAAATAGATTTTACTTCCGAATAAACTTGTCCATTCATGCTTGTTAAGAATATGTGAATGGGCATCCACATTGGTGGTATGTTATCACTTTCTCGGACCATGTGGAATAATATGAGAAAGGATCACTCTCTTTTCTCTAGAATTGAGAAGAGTATTTTCAGGCATAGGTTTATCACTTTTCTGGACCCGAGGGACTAAAGTTAAATGATGTATATGTTGCAATTAATCGTGGTATGGAGCTAAAGGCAAAAGCCCCGCCATCGATTTGGTTGTGTTATGTTCGGCAATTGGGATCGTTGCCGATGGTATATCATGCTATTTGGCACATGATAGTTTTGCATCATGTAAATATGTACATTAATTAAAATAAACCTACATCTAGCTACGATGGTGCAACATTAAATGAAAAGGGCATGATTTCCTAAGGTTAAGCGGGGGATTGTCTAACCCATGGGAGCCATTGGGGAAAATCCATGTGTCAACCACTTAAGATCCTTTTGTTAGTTGGGGGAAGTTACTACTGGGAAGTGGTGGGTGGTAGGATTGTTAGTCCTTGCCACATGCCCACTCCACCAGCGATCTCTCCACCTTCATGTGGGTAAGAGAAACACTACTACGCCACTCTCTCGTCCATTCTGCTCACTCTCACGCAGGGACGTTTTGCTCTGTTCTCCCTTCTCTCACGAATTTTTGGTTGGAGTATGTGGTTTTCCCTTCTGTTCAAGTAGAGAGGTTGTTCCCTTTTTCCTATTTGCACTCTTGTTTGGATTGTGTAATGTCCCAGGTGTTCATCGTTGAACGGTGGTTGTTGTTTTCCCCCTAATCGATGGTTGTTGTGAGTACATACGCTGTGTTGGCTATGGTTTTCCCTCATGTACAGAATGGGAGTCTGTTTCTTCCCCATTACGGTCTGTGTAAGTTTTCCAGTGGTTTCATCGGGGATCATGTGATGTGGTTTGTATGGTTGTTCTTTGGCTGTAGTGTTTTCCACGTTTGAGCTATCGTAGGCTATTGATTGAATCGTTTTGTCCATGATAGGGGCAAGAACGATTTAGGTGTTGGCTTCCCCTGCCCAAGCTATGAATTGCTTGCCTGGCTGCATGCATGCAGTAGTTGGTATTCGAACTATGTAGAGTGGGTTGAAGTATGGGTATGCTTGAGAAACCTGGCGTTTGGGAGATACATAAACAAAATTAGATGGCTGGATTTCTTCTCCACAACCCCAGAAGAGCACTGGAAAGGGAAGTTAGGGCCTAAGGGATTGTGAACCAGAGAAGGGACTGATTCCTGGTGTCAGGTGTGTGTGGGTGTCTTAGAGGTTAGGCTAGCTCTAGTGTAGGCATCCTTAGCTCTTCCATGAGCTCACTAGCTTAGCCTTTAGATTCTCCCAACTCCTTGATATCATGATAAGCCCTACTGTGTGGGTTTGGATGATTTGTGTACCTTGGCTATTTGTAAGCCTACTTAGACCCTTATTCCTTGGGGAATCATGCCTAGCTCAGGGGTGGTATTGTTTTTGAGAGATTGATGAGCACACTGGCCTATGGTTGGGTGGAACATTGCAGCGACTTAGCTAGTTGCGGGATGACTTCTTTATAAGATGAGTATTCTTGCCTGCAATTATATTTGATGTCTAATGAGCTGTGATGAACATGTTGAATGCCTGGATGTATGTTTGCTTCCATTGTGTATGTTGAGTAACTATGCATCTTAGCATGTTTTATGTTTTAACCATTTTATTTCAGCATTATATGCATGTTCTTGTTCATGGGGCTAGTTGCCCGGATGTTTGATGGTTTGGTAGCGTCCTCTTCATTGGTCGGAGGTTCGAGGACATTAAAATATGGTATCAGAGCTCTGGTTGTAGCATGGGCCTGAATGGGCCATGAAGATGCAGTGACAAAGCTTATGTTGCAGCATTTGGGCCTCATAGGGCCATGAGAAATAGTTCACACAGGCAGGGTGCCTACTGCCCAGAAGAAACCAGGAGAAAATGGGTGAATGGTAGGAAAATTTTCACAAAATTTTCTAAGTGTCAGAATTGTCGGCTCATCCAAAAACTTAGTGAGAAGTTCTTCCAATGCAGTAGATCACTTAGTTGGAAGGTCCTCCAACGTAGTGAAACACATAGTTTGAAGCTCACCCGACAATGAAAGGAATATTGCGAAATTACTCTAAGTGTTTTTCGATCGTCGACGAAACTTAGAAGACATGAGCGCTAAAACATCGACAGCAAAAACAAGATGATAGCTGGTTGGACCGCTGATAGCGACGGTGGAGAGAAAAATTTTGAATATTTTTCTAAGGTGAGAAAATCATTGGCGATCGGTGCCACTAAGATGAAGGGATCACCAATGACACGTCGATGGAGGTTAGTATATTGATCGGCAATGATTAGTTGATTGAGTCACCGATGCTTAGCTGATGAAGTTGTCATTGAACATCAGAAGAGATTACCTGATGATGCGTCTGACGTTGCATCTATTTAATGGACTATCCACCCGACGGATAGTTGCTCCGACAGCCAATGTGGCGGAATACAGAGAAAAAAAGTTGCAGAAAATTTTCTAAGTATTCGTCAGCCATCGGAAAATGTTAGTTGTTCAAATCACCGATGTCGTCGGTGGAGAAAAGATGAAGGAAAGAAAATTTTGGAAATTTTTTTCTAAGTCTGATCATTGTCGATTGACGGAATTTAGTTGATTACATCGCCGATGATTAGATGATGGGAGCGCCAAAACATCGGCGGAAATCTCGTGAAGGCTACTAAAGGCCGCTGGGAGGAATGCTCACAAGAAGAAGCTTGAATAGTATCCCAAGAAGAAAAAATGGAAATTGAATATCAAGCCCTCATAGTACACTCCAAGAAAAGTAGAAGGGATTATCATCATCCCAAAGGTAAGCATTCTCACCAGAAATATATCCCAAGAAAAACTAACAGAGATTTATCTAAACTTAGATGTTTTACTTGTGATGAGAGAGGACACTATACCAGAGATTGTACTAGAAACAAAAGTGGCTCTCACAAGAAGAAGGGAAACAAGAGAATACATCATGCTCATGCTGTAGAGGATGATGAACCTTCCATAAATAGAATCAAACAAGAAATTGATGATTATTCAAGTGATGAAGAATATGTTTTGATTTCCACTCTCATGGGAACTATCACACATGGAAGCAATGATTGGCTTATAGATAGTGGGGATTCTAGACATATGACGGGATTCAAAGAATCCTTTGTGAAAATTTCTGAACATGAGTCACCTCACAAGGTGAAACTTTGGGATTAATACCAGTATCCAATAAAAGGTAGTGGTGAATCCTCCTATAGGCTAGACTCTGGAAAGTTTATGAAGAGGAAGGATTTCTTCTTTGTACTAGGACTAAAGAAGAAACTCCTCTCCATATCTTCATTGGATGCAAAATGCATAAGGGTTTCATTTGTAGATGGCCAAGTTCTTATGTGGCCAAAGGGAAAGACTATAGATGATATAGTAGTGATTGGGGAACAAGAAGGGGGACTATACAAACTAAAGGGCCAACTAGAACAAGCTTTGGTCCATGAATCAGTAGAGCCAAATGAACTTTGGCATAGAAGGATTGCACAGGTGCACTATAGAGCACTACCACTTGTGAGCAAAGATGTTGAAGGTCTTCCAGAAATATAGACAAAACATGACAGTGTCTGCAAAGGATGTGCGAAAGGAAATAACACAAAGAAGACATTTCCAAGTAGCGAGAGAAAGGAAAAAGTAATCTTGGAAATCATCCACTCTGGTGTATGTGGTCCGATTCCATCTAATTCATTGAGTGGTTATGTATACTATGTTTCTTTCATTGATGATTTTTCTAGGAAGACATGGATATACTTCTTGAAGAACAAAGATGAATTATTCAACAAGTTCAAGGAATTCAAAGCCTTGATCGAGAACCACATAGAAAAAAAGATCAAAACCTTTCGATCAGACAATGGTGGATAATTCACATCAAATGAATTCAAAGAGTTATGTAGAGATTCAGGGATTAATATGGAGTTGAACACTCCATATAATCCACAACAGAATGGGGTTGCATAAAGGAAGAATAGAACGATCATGGAAGATGCAAGGGCAATGCTTCATGATTAATATATTCCCATGCATCTATGGGTAGGAGCTGCTAGTATAGTGGTGTATGTATAGAACTATAATCCACACATAGTACTCAAGAAAAAAACACCTGAAGAAGTCTTTTCTGGCAAGAAACTAGAGGTCAACCATCTCAGAATATTCAGCTGTCCAGTGTAGATACACATTCCAAAAGAAAAGAGGACAAATTTAGATCCTTCTGAAAAGAAGGGTATATTTGTGGGATATAGGGAAAGCTCAAAATCTTACAGAATATACTTCCCAGGATTCAAGAATATCAAAATTAACAGAGACGTAGCATTCGACGAAGAATCAGCTTACAACAAATCCAGAAAGAGACCAGTTGAAGACCATAAAGAAATAGAAGAACCCAAAATTCAAGATACAACTATGAATGATGGAAATAAATATGAAGATCAAGAAATAGAAGAACCCCAAGAACCTATAGATCCACCCCGAGAGAGGAATCATCACAAGAGGAAACCTGCATGGGTACGAGAGGCTATCCAAGGTGTAGAAAGATATGGGGCTCCAAAATAAATGCACAGAGAAAGGGAAAGAACCAGGTCCTTCTCCGGTTATGTGGCCCTATTATGTGACATCATTGATAAATAACCTTCCAACTATGAAGAAGTGGTAGAGAAGAAAGAATGGAAGGATGCAATGATCAAGGAGTACCAATTGATCATGAAGAATGATGTCTGGGATGTTGTTCCTAGACTAGAGGGAAGTCTGTTGTGACTTCCAAGTGGATCTACAAGATCAAGCATGCTGTATATGGAGGCATAGAGAAATATAAAGAAAGATTTGTGTCTTGTGGCTTCTCCCAAAAAGAAGGAATAGATTATGAAGAAACTTTTGCACCTGTAGCTAGATACACTTCCATCATATCAGTACTTTCTCTGGTTGTAGTGATGAAATAGAAGATACACTAGATGGATGTCAAGACTACTTTATTGAATGGTGTAGTAGAAGAGGAACTATATGTGTGGCAGCCACTTGGTTTTGAGACACATGACAAGGAGACTCATATGTGTAAATTGAAGAAAGCCTTGTATGACTTGAAACAGGAACCCAGGATATGGTACGAGAGAATTGACAGTTTCCTATCCAGTTTGGGATTTACCAAGAGTAAAGAAGACTCCAACCTTTACTACAAGGTTGAATAAGGGAACCCAATGATACTCCTACTGTATGTGTATGATCTGTTTGTAACAGGTGTAGATGGGTTGATTACAGATACAAAGAGGAAGCTTGCTGCCAAGTTTGAGATGAAGGACTTGGGTATGATGCACTAATTTCTAGGCATGGAGGTGTGGCAGAGTGCAGATGGAATCTCCTTAGGATAAGGGAAACATGCAATAGAAATCCTAAAGAGGTTCAGGATGATGGAATGTGTTATCCCTAAAGTTGAACCTAGACTACGGGATTCAAGCTTAAGGAAATCTTGTTTAAAAATGTACAAATCAAATGAAATCAAACTGAAAAGATAAGCTAGTATGAAACCAGGGCTAATGGAATATCACACAACTATGAAAGAACTAGGCTGGTATAATATAAAAGCTGTAAGAAAAATCAAAAAAGTATTGAAGAACTAAGCTGATATGAAATCAAGACTATCTGTACAACTCACACATTTATCACTGCACATACTGGTATATTATGAACATTATAAATGAATCACAGATTTATCCAAAGGGTAGGTTGGTAGATCAACCAGAGCTATAAAAGAATCAACAGGAACTGTGTAACACAAAATCAAACACAAAATTCAATATCAAGGTCACTATGATCATAAACTCAAGAAGTGAAACTGCCTTGTTTCTAGAAAATATAAAGATAATTGCTTTTCACAGTAAGAGTTAGTGCAATGGGATTTAATGGACCATGTGCATAACAGAATTACTAGAAAAACAACTCATAAAATACATAGGCAAATCATCATCATATTTTCATTCAAAAATAGAACCTGTTACTGAAGCTGCAGAGTGCTTATGCTACACAGACAATGCTTACAATTGAGCTTGCATAGTTCCAAAATTGCCAACCAGTCCCCTGCTCTGCTTCCTTATGAAAGGAAGAACTCTCCCCTATGCCCCTAGGCTTACAATGAATAAATATCTTTAGAAACAAAAACATATTTGTTTTAGATCCTACATTCTTGCTAACTGATCCTAAAATCTTGCTATGAATCATCCCTCAAATCTCTGCGATATTTAGCTGTGACTGAAATGTGGCAGTTCTTTCCTCATGGAAAATAGCTTCTCCAATAAATGTATAACACTCTGCAGGCTGGTCTGGTGGTATTTCAGTGATCTTGAATGCTCTACTTCTTCCATCTCATCGTCATCCTCACCCAGCTTGCCATATTGCCCCATCATAGTTTTCACAACTTCCACCTTCAACTCTGCTATCAAATTCACATCGTCCTTAGGAAGACCCTCCAGGGGCTGCAAATCAATCTTATTGTAGACAACAATGAGAGGGTTATTCGCAAACAGAGGCTTTATACTATGAAACAATGCAACTTGTTGTACGATTGTGTAGCCATAAGACCTCGACACATTTAAGAAAAACAGAACATTTGCTTTCAAATGGGTAGGAGCTGTAATACTCAGCATCTCTATAGTATTCCTATCTTCCAATGGATGATCCAGAATACCAGGAGTATCAATGACTTGATACCTCAAATACTTATAATCAGTGTGCCCAACAAACAGAGACTTGGTAGCAAATGCATAAGGCTAAACATCTACATCTGCCCTGGTAATCTTATTGATGAAAGGACTCTTACCCACATTTGGATACCCACAGATAAGTATAGTCCTGGTGTTGGGATCAATAGAAGGCAATCGAGCCATGTGCTACTGAACCTGCTCTAGATACGCCAGACTAGGCCTAATCCTCTTTATGATAATACACATTCTCCCCAGCTATGATTGATATGAACTGTGCTCTCTTGATGATCCAACCCTAGTATTGTATTCAACCATTCTGAAACCCTGACAAGAAGCCTAGCCAACTAATCAACTTCAGTGTCTTCAATCGGACGCCTCATTCAGTCACCTCTATATTTAATGTCTGTCCATGTATGGCGACAAAGTCTTGGATATTTTATGAAATGCAATTTTTCGCTCTCTGAATTATACATGGATACCAATTCAACCAGAAACCCCATTTCACATGAACCAAATATTCTACTCATCATACCTTTCATAGCTTCTAGCAAATTCAAAATAGGTGATATCTTCTCTCTCGATCCTGTCTGAATCCAAGCTTCTACTCGCAAAATTAACAGCTTGAGCATTTGATGGGCTCGACTATCTTTGGTGTTGAAAAGATGCAACATCGGTTTTCCTTTTTGCAAAGGAGAGTGAGTAATTTCACTGCCTTTCTCAAAATTTGATAAATCACCCTCCCAGTCTTGTAGCTGCTCATAACTAATGGATATTTACAATATACAAAACATACCTCTGAATGTCCCTCTTTCATTAATAAGCAAAATAATGAGATAGATTTTTGGGAAAAGAATGAGTTAATTCAATTCTGCCATTGCTAGTACTAGCCCTCATTACATTTATTGTTCAAATTTTGAAATGACAACAGGTGTACCCTTTCATAAATGACACCATACAACGCATCATTTCATAAACAGGGATGCATTTAAAACATATCCATATCGA
Source organism: Pseudotsuga menziesii (assembly GCA_001517045.1). Taxonomy (NCBI): domain Eukaryota; kingdom Viridiplantae; phylum Streptophyta; class Pinopsida; order Pinales; family Pinaceae; genus Pseudotsuga; species Pseudotsuga menziesii. Next base: position 113,397 of record LPNX010938132.1, read on the forward strand.
ATGCCAATTTTATGAATATGACCAAAGTTTACTATCCCTTTGCATTCCATGGTATTAATAAATAATAAAATTTTCAATGAAATGCCATTTTGACATTCTGCTATCAGAAATTGAAATGCTGCCAGTTTGGATAAATGCCGCTAGCTGTAAGCATTCACCATATAACATATACTCTCTTGCACATACATGGGCTCATAGTTAATGAATGAAAAATTTTATGATTTTAGGTAACGAAAGGAACCCTAATGGTGAGAAATCAATCGTAAAATATAAAACAAAGCAAAACTAAAAACAATAAAAACAAAGCATAATAAAAAAATATAAAAATAAACAGGTGAAACAACCTTAGAGATAACATCTAGCTCTGTCTGGGGATGGCATGCTCCCTGGGAGATGCCAAGAACAAGTAGACCTGTGCCTTTCCAATGAAACCATCTTTTATAACTACACCCTATCCTGCCATTCACTGCTTTTGAAAATAAGAAATACCAGTGCCTTGTTTCCATTGGGCTAGAGTCTTCATCACAAATCTCTGCTACTTAACAAACCACTGACTGAATCTTTAAACTACTCTGCAAACTGAAATAATCTTCTCACAATCTGATCACACTATACAAACTTAAGGAAATCCTTGAAGCATCAAGCTTATTTATTCACAGCTCCTACACTAATCATCTGCTTTCTTTTGATCAAGTAAAATCGTGCTTCCAATGAAGCCATACAAATATTTGACTAACTAGTAAAAATTCTGATTTGCAGATGATGGATAAAGGAACCAATGGAATATCAAAATTCATTTCAAAAGAAGGGAAAATCCAACCTCCCTTTGACAAAAACAATCTGACATATGAGCTGCTCAAAGATTCCATATAATCAACAAATGGATCGATGAAGTTATAAGGAAATACCTCATGTTGAAGATCAAAATATTTCTGTATATCCTCTTCCTCATAATGGTTGCCACTTTTAGCTACCTGCAAATTGAATTGCAAATATGGATGCTCAATGTCTTCTACAGATTCAGGATGGTTGATTTCCACACAATGTTGTTCCTCATCAAAATTTGATTCATAGTTTTCATACATCCGTTGGCTGCTCCCCAAATCAACAAAAGGTGGTGTAGGGATCTTCTCTTTTTCATCTGAATACTCATCATAGATTGGAATATCTTCAAAGTGAATCGGTTGATGCTGATTTAGAACTTCAATGTCTTCATCATAAAATGGAGCATTCTGATCAATTTCTAAAGATGAAGATTTATGTTCTATGATGCTATCATCAACTTTAATATCACAATTTTGAAAATTTTCTTGTTGTGAAACAGAATCAGAGGAAGATAGTAGATCTTATTCCTTCTTCATATCATAATCACCGTCTTCATCTTTACTACTGGAAAAATCTGCTTCTAAACCCTGGATATATAATGCATATACTCTACAGCAATCCTCACAAAGGCACTCAGCTGGGTAAATCCTCTTACAATATGAATAAAAGGCATCATGAAAATCTTTCAAAGAGGAAATACTGGAAGGAGGAAGAGTTCTATACCATTTTCTTGCACAACCATCTAATGAATACATAAACATTTTCATCAATACGTATTCATGATGTATACTCAGCTGATCCATGTATTGATGAAATTTAATTACATGATGTGCCGGATTGTCCTCTTCCTTTTCTTCAAATTGCAGAAGAAAATCTCCCCATTCATCCATGGTAGGTACCATATTTGGAAAACCAGGAACATTTGAGAAATTGAACGGAGCAAATCTCTGTGCCAACATAGTTTCAAAATGCTTTGACATCTTGTAAAATTGCTTCTGGATTCTTCAAACATGGAGTCACCCTGTGAATAAACCTATAGTCCAACTAATGCCCTGCTCCTGTCCACCCTCAAGAGCTGGATCTGATCTTTGTCATTCTTTCCCTGGGAAGATATCCTTTCCTTTCTCCGTCCCTGGAAACGGCGCTAGAAGATGTTATCCCTAAAGTTGAACCTAGACTAGGGGATTCAAGCTTAAGGAAATCTTGTTTAAAAATGTACAAATCAAATGAAATCAAACTGAAAAGATAAGCTGGTATGAAACCAGGGCTAATGGAATATCACACAACTATGAAAGAACTAGGCTGGTATAATATAAAAGCTGTAAGAAAAATCAAACAAGTATTGAAGAACTAAGCTGATATGCAATCAAGACTGTCTTTACAACTCACACATTTATCACTGCACATACTGGTATATTATGAACATTATAAAAGAATCACAGAGTTATCCAAAGGGTAGGTTGGTAGGTCAACTAGAGCTATAAAAGAATCAACAGGAACTGTGTAACACAAAATCAAACACAAAATTCAATATCAAGGTCACTATGATCATAAAATAAAGCAGTGAAAGTGCCTTGTTTCTAGAAAATATAAAGATAATTGCTTTTCACAGTAAGAATTAGTGCAATGGGATTTAATGGACCATGTGCATAACAGAATTACTAGAAAAACAACTCATAAAATACATAGGCAAATCATCATCATGTTTTCATTCAAAAATAGAACCTGTTACTGAAGCTGCAAAGTGCTTATGCTACACAGACAGTGCTTACAATTGAGCTTGCATAGTTCCAAAACTGCCAACCAGTCCCCTGCTCTGCTTCCTTATGAAAGGAAGAACTCTCCCCTATGCCCCTAGGCTTACAATGACTAAATAGCTTTAGAAACAAAAATAGATTTGTTTTAGATCCTACATTCTTGCTAACTGATCCTAAAATCTTGCTATGAATCATCCCTCAAATCTCTGCGATATTTAGCTATGACTGAAATGTGGGAGTTCTTTCCTCATGGGAAATAGCTTCTCCAGTAAATGTATAACACTCTGCAGGCTGGTCTGGTGGTATTTTGGTGATCTTGAAAGCTATGCTTCTTCCATCTCATCGTCATCCTCACCCAGCTTGCCATATTTCCCCATCATAGTTTTCGCAGCTTCCACCTTCATCTCTACTATAAAATTCACATCGTCCTCAAGAAGACCGTCTAGGGGCTGCAAATCAATCTTATTGTAGACAACAATGAGAGGGTTATTCACAAACAAAGGCTTTATACTATGAACCAGTGCATCTTGTTGTGCAATTGTGTAGCCACAAGACCCCGACACATTTAAGAAAAACAAAACAGCTGCTTTCAAATGGGCAGGAGCTGTAATACTTAGCATCTCTATAGTATTCCTATCTTCCAATGGATGATCCAGAATACCAGGAGTATCAATGACCTGATACCTCAAATACTTATAATCAGTGTGCCCAACAAACAGAGACTTGGTAGTAAATGCATAAGGATAAACATCTACATCTGCCCTGGTAATCTTATTGATGAAAGGACTCTTACCCACATTTGGATACCCACAGATAAGTATAGTCCTGGTGTTGGGATCAATAGAAGGAAATCGAGCCATGTGCTACCGAACCTGCTCTAGATAGGCCAGACTAGGCCCAATCCTCTTCATGATAATACACATTCTTCCCAATTATTATTGATATGAACTGTGCTCTCTTGATGATCTAGCCCTAGTCTTGTATTCAACCATTCTGAAACCCTGACAAGAAGCCTAGCCAGCTAATCAACTTCAGTGTCTTCAATCGGACACCTCATCTAGTCCCCTCTATATTTAATGTATGTCCATGTATGGCGACGAAGTCCTGGATATTTTATGAAATGCGATTTTTCTCTCTATGAATTATACATGGATACCAATTCAACTGGAAACCCCATTTCACATGAACCAAATATTCTGCTCGTCAAACCTTTCAGAGCTTCTAGAAAATTCAAAACAGGTGATATCTTCTCTCTCGATCCTATCTGAATCCAAGCTTCTGCTCGCAAAATTAACAACTTTAGCATTTGATGGCCTCCACTATCGTTGGTGCTGAAAAGATGAAACATCGGTTTTCCTTTTTGCAAAGGAGAGTGAGTAATTTCACTGCCTTTCTCAAAATTTGATAAATCACCGTCCCAGTCCTATAGCTTCTCATAACTAATGGAGATTTACAATATACAAAATAGACCTCTGAATGTCCCTCTTTCATTAACAAGCAAAATAATGAGATAGATTTTTGGGAAAAGAATGAGTTAATTCAATTCTGCCACGGCCAGTACTAGCACTCATTACATTTATTGTTCAAATTTCGAAATGACAACAGGTGTACCCTTTCATAAATGACACCATACAACTCATAATTTCATAAACAGGGATGCATTTAAAACATATCCATTACGAATGCCAATTTTATGAATATGACCAAAGTTTACTATCCCTTTGCATTCCATGGTATTAATAAATAATAAACTTTTCCATGAAATTCCATTTTGACATTCTGCTATCAGAAATTAAAATGCTGCCAGTTTGGATAAATGCTGCCAGCTGTAAGCATTCACCATATAACATATACTCTCTTGCACATACATGGGCTCATAGTTAATGAATGAAAATTTTGATGATTTTAGGTAACAAAAGGAACCCTAATGGTGAGCAATCAATTGTAAAATTTAAAACAAAGCAAAACTAAAAACAATAAAAACAAAGCATAATAAAAATATAAAAAATAAACAGGTGAAACAACCTTAGAGATAACAGAATGCAAGGCCATGACCACACCTATGGAATGGAACCTAAAGCTATTGCGTGATGCTTCATCAGAGATGGTTTATGCTATGATGTATCATCATATAATTGGGTCCTTGATGTACCTGAAAAATACAAGACCAGATATTTGCTTTGTTGTGAACACATTGAGTCAATTCCTGACAGATCCGAGACATGTTCACTTGATTACTGCAAAGCATATTCTGAGGTACCTAAAGGGTACAGTTGATTATGGGCTCAAGTATGAGGTGAATCAAAACATTAACCTGGAAGGTTATGTTGATTTAGATTGGGCAGGTAGTTCCATCGATAAGAAGAGCACTTCAAGGTGTTGATTCAGTATGAGATCAGGTGTGATCTCTTGGTTTAGCAGGAAGCGGTCTTGTGTGGCACTGAGTAAAGTCGAAGCAGAGTATGTCACAACTTTTTTGGCTAATTGTGAGGAAGTGTGGATAAGGAAGCTACAATCTGATTTATTTGATCTCCAGTTGAATGCTACTTGTATATATTGAGACAATCATAGTTGTGTGAGGTTGTCAGAGAACCTGGTGTTCCACGATAAGTCGAAGCACATCGAGATCAAATATCACTATATCAGGGATATGGTGCAGAGAGGAGTAGTGAAGCTCCAATATGTTGCGACGGATGAGCAGATAGCTAATGTGTTGAGCAAGCCATTGGATAGAGTGAAGTTTGAGTACTTCAGGGAGAATCTTGGTGTTCTCTAGATCGTGGTTCCTTCCAAGAGGAATTGATGAGCATGTGAGCCCTTCTGACATGGTGGTAGGAGGGTCCTCCCATGGTCAGATGTAAGTGCATAGCCTTTCTGATTGGGTCAGATGTAAGTGTGTATCCCTTCTGACATGGTGGTAGGACGGTCCTCCCATGGTTAGATGTAAGTGTAGAGCCTTTCTGACTAGGTCAGATGTAAGTTCAGATCCCTTCTGACATGGTGGTAGGTGGGTCCTCCCATGGTCATTTGTAAGTGCAGAGCCTTTCTGACTGGGTCAGATGTAAGTGTGGAGCCCTTCTGACATGGTGGTAGACAGGTCCTCCCATGGTCATATGTAAGTTCATAGCCTTTTTTACTAGGTCAAATGTAGGTGTGGATCCCTTTTGACATGGTGGTAGGTGGGTCCTTACATGGTCAAATGTAATTGTAGAGCCTTTCTGACTGGGTCAGATGTAAGCGTGGAGCCCTTCTGACATAGTGGTAGGCAGGCCGTCCCATAGTCAGATATAAGTGGAGAACCTTTATGAATGGGTGATATGTAAGAGCAGAGCCCTTATGACATGGAGATAGGCAGGTCCTCCCATGGTTAGATGTAAGTGCAGAGAATTTATGACTGGGTCAGATGTAAGTGCGAATCCCTTCTGACATGGTTGTAGGCGAGTCCTCCCAAGGTCAGATTTAAGTGTGGAGCCCTTCTTACATGGTGGTAGGAGGGTCCTCCCATGGTCATATGTAAGTGTAGAGCCTTTCTGACTGGGTCATATGTAAGTGTGGAGCCCTTCTAACATGGTGGTAGGTGGGTCCTCCCAAGGTCATATATAAGTGCAGATCCTTTCCCTAGATGATAGATGGTGTGTCCTATCATGCTGGTGGATGTAAGTGAAGAGCCTTTCTCTATATGATAGATGGTGTGTCCTATCATGCCCGTAGATGTAAGTGCTAAGCCTTTTCTCTGGATGGTAGATGGCGTGTCCTCCCATATGAGTGAATGTAAGTGCTAAGCATTTCCTTGGATAGTAGATGGTGTGTCATACTATGCCAGAAAATGTAAGTGTCAAGCATTTTTGACTGGGTCAAATATAAGTGTTGAGCCTTTCTGACTGGGTCAGATATAAGTGTTGTGCCTTTCTTTGGATAGTAGATGGTGTGTCCTTCTATGCCAGTAGATGTAAGTGTTGGGCGTTTCCATCGATGACAAATGGTGTGTCCTATCATGCCAATGGATGTAAGTGCTGGGCCTTTCCTTGGATGGTAGATGGTGTGTCCTACCATGCCAATGGATGTGAGTGCTTGGCATGCCTTTCTGACGTTGTGGTGGATGTGCTCCTCCCATGGTCAGATGTAAGTTCTATGCGGTGTTATAGCATATTTCACCACATTAGGTGAATCACACATTGTATGGCCTTCCCCTGTCCCACTGTAGGCTCATTAGCCCCTATGGACCACTTGTTGTCTTTTGATGTATCATTGACCATCCCTAAAAACATTAGAAAAATTATATACGCGGCCTTTTCCCCGATAACCGCGTACATACACAGATATTCCCTCTAGAGTCGCATACATCGGGATGTGTGCATAATCCAAAATCCTTTTGGGAAGTTTCCTTGACTTGGATATGACTCATTCGACTCCTGGCCTTCCATATACCTTGAGATCGCTTGGATTCGACCCTTCATTGTCCCTTGTGAAGCTATATAAGGAACCCCTTGGTACATTAAAGGGAGGGGAAGATAAGAGAGAATTGAGAGTATCGAAACTATAGTCCATTGTTGCCAGAACTTATGCTTGAGTCTGCATCCCTTTGTCCCTTGGAGCACTGTTGTGTTCTTCCCAAGATTTCCTTTTGCTAGTAAGCTTGCTATCGAAGTGATGGAGGATTGAGGTGGTGGAGGCCCAAGTGGGGGATTCAGTTTCTCCGGTTTGTAGACGTGCCGTCAGAGGTTGTCACTTGTAATCTATGATTCATATTAATAGAAATATCTTTTCCTGTCCAGTAATGTGTATTTGAATGAATATTGTATCCATTGGAATATGTCAAATGCTTATACATTATTGATTATATATGATAGAATAGATCTAACACCATGAAATATAGTATGCTTGTATTGTTTACTTGTTGTTGAGGACATGCTATAACAATTCAAGCGGAAGATTGGAAAGCTCAATGGGGATCTACCTCAACCGCCTGGAATAAGGTACGAGGTTCGGTCCTTTAGTGTTAGATGTTTTTATTTCTATTGCATATTGGGAAATATTGATTTCTGGAGTCTAACTGTCTGTTGTGGTGCCCCAAGCCATAGGAATGTCTCTCCGTAACAGAATTGGCGACTCCGCTAGGGATCTTCCTTGTTTTTATTTGGGGGCACAATGGGCTTGATATTATTGATTTGCTCTCTGTTTCTCTCTGTTTCTGTGTCGCATGTTATAGTATGTTTGTCCATTGACACTCCCCTTTATTGGTTTGGCCTTGACCTTCTTTTTACCACTGCCTTCTATGTATATGCGGGTTTTTGTCCAACAGTCGCATGTATACGCGGGTTTTTGGCCAACAGGCATGTACATACGCAGCTGTTCTTTATACAGTCGCGTACATCCTCCCTTTTGGTGAGTCTGATGTTGTGGGAAGTTGCTGGGTGGGTTGTGAGTGTGGTTGGGTCTTCCTTGGGTCTGAAGTTGTCTGTTGGATGCTTCTTTTGTGGCTAGAGACCGTTCGTGCCTTTCTCAGGTATAATGTCTATACTGGCATATAGGTTAGGTTTACCACCGTTTGCATTTTTCATGACCTTATGACCATGTCACTATATCCTTAGGTACGAACCCACTCTATTATGTCACGGAACCTTCTTTCTGCTATAGAAGTGGCATGATATGAGTGGTAGAGACTCACCTTACATGGGTACCCTAGTTAGCACCTTATTTTCATTTGGTGCCCATGCCGATGTTTCCCCCTTTAGGGTGTGGGAGTCCATTGTATAGTATTGCCATGACATTTAGTAAGAGCCTCATACTCCTCTTGATCTCATGCTGGCCGTGACCCCCCGGACTCCCTTGTATCAAGTTGTGGATGCATTATCATGAGCTTTGCCTGTCTTATTGAGCTTTATGCCGGATCCCCTGACATTGCGTTTCAGCCATATAGCCCAAGCTTGTCTCATGTCTAGCCATGTAGAGCCTTTATTTATATCCTTCGTAGCTTGATTCCCTTTTTTACCGGGAGGGGATGTTCCCCAGAGTGTCGATATCCTACAAATGTATCCTTGCATGGAGCATAGGTATGTTCCACTCCTTGGAAGTAGTTTGTTTTCCCTAAATGACACTCGTCTCCTCCTAGTTTGTAACTATAAATCTAGTTTATTCTTTTTTCAAGCTTTTCAAATAACTGAAAAAGACCAAAAAAAAATCAAAAAACCAAAAAGCTGGACAAGAAAATATATTATCTTTGGCAGCTATCGAGTCATGTCACCTTCGAATAGAGCACTGTATATCACATCCATTGGTTGGGTTATAGTTTGACTTAGGAGCTGTACTCGTTATCTGAGTTTTATCTCCACCGACTGGTTAAGCTTCCAGTCCCTATAGAGCCTCTATTGATGCCTCCTGCGTCATAGAGATGTCCCAGTTTGTATATTGAGTCTATGCTTCCTTCATTAAGTCACCATACGCCGTTATGCTCTTGTTCGAAGGAATTTGAAACCTGAGTCGGCCATTCCTCAATTATCTTGACTTTGCATGTCGGCCATTCCTGGTACAGTTACTGGTTCATGTACCTTATGATCGAGTTTTTCCATATTATTCAGCCTTGTTGAGTACCTCGTTTTGGATGATGGGGGATTCCCTAATGCCCTCCTTCCATCGGATTTCATCCCATCAACTTCAGATCATTTATTCTGGGATTGGAGTCTAGAGTCATTTTGAGTGCCTTGAGACTTGCAGTCATCAGTGGCAGGTTCTCTCGCCATCTACAATTTTGGGAATACATCAATGTCCCCTGATCGATGGATTCTCTCAAGTGTTCAACCTCAACACATTTATTCACACTTGTTAGTTTGCACTCTAGTACCTTGATTCCCATTTTCATTATTGGTGGGCGATCTCGCGTCTGTTAACGGTATACATCAATGACCGGTAATCAGACGATGGACTACTATGTTCGACCTTGACACCTCTATTCGCATAGTAGGACATGTACTCGTAGCGGTTTGTGTAGAAGACCTTCCAGATTGGTGGCATCCACTATATTCTACCTCCTTGATCATGCCAGTGTTCATGAGATTTCAGCTCTCGTGACTTGTTCCAGTATATGTCAGACATTTCCAGCCACTATGGAGATCTTTATTTGTTATATATCTTCAGCCTTTGTGGAGATCATGGTATTTTCTATATCTTCATCATGGAGATTCTGATCTATGTATATTGTACATGGCGATGACCACATATGTGTTATCATGTTTCATGCCTATTCATGGCCATTGTACTCTTATGTATCCGGGACTGCTATGTGTATTCACAGTTATATGCAGAGTTGTATTATGGTATTATGCTGACTAGGTGGCTGGTCTTCCATTTGGGTACCTTCATCATTTAACTTCTGGGATGGACTTATAATGTATTTTGGCCATCGTATAACCCCTCTGATCTCATACATTAGGGGGCATCTGTTATAGCGAATTTCAGCACACTAGGTGAATCACACATTTTATGGCCTTCCCCTGTCCCGCTGCAGACTCATTAGCTCCTATGGACCACTTGTTGTCTTTTGATGTATCATTGACCATCCCTAAAAACATTAGAAAAATTATATACGCGTCCTTTTCCCCGATAACCGCGTACATACGCAGATATTCCCTCTATAGTCACGTACATCGGGATGTGTGCATAATCCAAAATCCTTTTGGGAAGTTTCCTTGACTTGGATCTGACTCATTCGACTCCTAGCCTTCCATATACCTTGAGATCGCTCGGATTCGATCCTTAATTGTCCCTTGTGAAGCTATATAAGGAACCCCTTGGTACATTAAAGGGAGGGGAAGATAAGAGAGAATTGAGAGTATCGAAACTATAGTCCATTGTTGCCAGAACTTATGCTTGAGTCTACATCCCTTTGTCCCTTGGAGCACTGTTTTGTTCTTCCCAAGCTTTCCTTTTGCTAGTAAGCTTGCTATAGAAGTGATGGAGGATTGAGGTGGTGGAGGCCCAAGTGGGGGATTCAGTTTCTCCGGTTCGCAGACATGCCGTCAGAGGTTGTCACTTGTAATCTCTGATTCATATTAATAGAAATATCTTTTCTTGTCCAGTAATGTGTATTTGAATGAATATTGTATCCATTGGAATATGTCAAATGCTTATACATTATTGATTATATATGATAGAATAGATCTAACACCATGAAATATAGTATGCTTGTATTGTTTACTTGTTGTTGAGGACGTGCCATAACAATTCAAGCGGAAGATTGGAAAGCTCAACGAGGATCTACTTCAACCTCCTGGAATAAGGTACGAGGTTCGATCCTTTAGTGTTAGATGTTTTTATTTCTATTGCATATTGGGAAAGATTGATTTCTAGAGTCTAGCTGTCTGTTGTGGTACCCCAAGCCATAGGAATTTCTCTCTGTAACATGCGGGCCTTTCTGATTGGGTTATATATAAGTGCTAAATAAGATGAAGAGCTACATGGAGTCTAGGCCTACAAATAGCATGAAAAAGGGCTAGCTCTGTAGAATGTCCTATGATGAGAAGAACTGAGAGATAGCACCATTTGATCGAGATAACAGAAGTAGCGATGATGATGATCTAGTGATGATCCAATTATGATCCAGCTTTGATGATGATCTAGTGATGATCCAGCATTGATGATCATCCAGAATTGATCTAGAGAAGAAAACTTGTGCTGATGAATTGTGTCAAGATAATACCTTCCTAGTAAAAAGGGAGTGTTGATGTATTTCTAACTTCAGAATGTATTCACTTATGTATTTCATATATTGTATTTGATTATCCCCCAATGTTCCTATCAAAAGAATCAATAATTTAAACAAGTCATGTAAAGTCATAGAGGTTAACCCTCCTTGTTGATTAGGGGCTAAAGTGCTCGCAGTTGTGGGGCACTGGGGTTATTAGACTCTCCTAGAGAAGTCAACCCTCACAAGTTATTGTCAAGTTGGAAACTAGTATAAATAGAGAGTGGTCCTCTCTATTTATCACACATTCACTCACACTCAGTTGCAGTGCATGAGTGAGAGAGAAGGATTTGGGATAAGAGAGGGAATAGTTGTTGAAGATCATCTTACTATCTTTGGGTTTTACTGCTTTCATTGGTGCTTATTCTATCTCTGAGGAAGTTGCAGGGTTTTCTCCTTTATGGTTTCCCTGAGGAAAATATTTATGTCTATTGTCTCTTGTGATTGATTTCTATGCATGTTATTCTCTTGGATAAGATACTAAGATAATACTGTCTAATTGATAAAAATCTAAAATACTATACTTCTTTCTACTGAACCATGAGATCATGCCCGATCCCAAACTAAAACAACATCTTGAAGTGTTATTTCTTTCTTCAGCACTTCCTTCCCAATATGAATCTATAAATCCATGTAAACTGATCTGACCATTTGATGCATATCTGAGACCATGATGCAATGTCCCCTTCAGGTACCTCATCACATGTTTTTCTGCCACTAAGTGAACATTCTTGGGTTTCACCATACACTTAGAGTGTTTACAAAAAAAATATATATCTAGCCTCGTATTGTTTAGTACATTAGTGAACCAATATTCTATCTGTATAAGTTAACATACACTATCTTCGAAGAATCATCATTCAAGAGCATCAAATTTGTTGTCATAGAAGTAGACATAGCCTTACAATTCATCATCCCAAATCTCTTTAGGATGTCTACTGCATATTTTCCTTGGTTTAGGAAAATATCATCTGAATACTGCCATACTTCAAGACCTACAAAATATTTCATCATTTCATGGTATTTCATCTCAAATTCTACAATGAGCTTCTTCTTAAGTTTATTGATGGGATTCTCTTCACCTGCCAAGAATATGTCATCTACATATAGTAGTAATATCATAAGCACGTCATCCTCAACTTTATAGTAGAGGTTGGAATCTACTTTAATATTGGTAAATCCCAAACTCATTAGCCATAAGTTCTTCCATACCATGCTCTGGGTGCTTGCTTCAACCCATACAATTCCTTCTTAAGTCTACATACATCTGTTTTTTTATTATTTGTCTCAAAACCTCACAGTTGTTTAATGTATACTTCTTCTTCTATCACCCCATTTAGGAAGTTTTTCTTTACATCCATTGAATGTAACTTCCACTTCATCTTGGATTCTGTTATGACTGGATATTGTTCTTAGTTTTTTTTTTTGTGTGTGTTATTTTTCAAAGTTTGTTTCCTATTATTTTCCATTTTGAAGATGAATAGTTGTTAATACTTTTTATTTTGTTTTATAGGTTATAGTTGTTTTCATTTATTTTATTTTATTTTGTTTCTAAAGTTTTTATTTTTGGCTTATTAGATGTTATATATCATTTAAAGTCCAAAAATTTTATATTTAAATTTATTCCAAGCTTTATCTTTAAGACCTAACCCTCATTTTTGAAACCTTTGTAAAAAATTGTGCATAAGAGCATTCCTGTAGCGAAAAATTCAAGGTTAATGCAATAAGGCGCTAAAAGAATCTCGAATCATTGAAAAGAATGGTGGATAATAGTGGTTGTTGCAGAGGAAAATATTGGAAGTTTTTACACACCTATTGAAGACATAATGACACATGTTCATGACCCCAGTTCATAATCATGACAAGTGTATGGTGCTTTCAAAGATCATTGAAAGAATCGCGGTATGGATTGATGCAATTTTGGTTGTGCAAGGATTATTGGGAAGATTGTGGTCTTGACTGTCAATATTTTCTTTTGATTATGAGTTTATGGTTGCAGAGAAGGTGGTTTTAAAATCATTGAAGCTTTCTAAAGAGCACATAGGTGAGGTTACAACGCAAATATGAAGAAGAGTGGGAAAACTAATAGATTTGAACCTACTGATACTAGTTGGGAAACTGATTTCCCTGAATGTGCAACATTATTCAGAAGGGAAGGATGGTTCAGTTTCTTTGAAAGAATCATAGGTTTTAGTCCAGAGGTCTCGTATCATTTCACCCAGGGTTTCATTAAGGATACTGTTACATTTGATACTCTTGAATTCGAATTGACAGAGGAATTAATAGCCAAAGCTATAGGTGTATCAAGAGATGGAGAATTATGGTTCAAAAATATCCCTTTCATCTTTAATCCAAAGGATTTTTTGTTACCATAAATTGAAGCCCTAGATTGGGGAAAAGGTGTTAATTTAGACAAGTTCAAGCCTGAGTGGAAGGAAGCTATTGGAATTTTGCAGAGTTGTGTTACATGTGAAGGGAGGTTTTCTTTAGTTTTCAAATATCATATTAGGTTTCTGCAACATCTCAAGCAGCATTCAAAGATGAATTTACCTTTCTTCTTCTTAAAAAGTCTCCAAAAAATGTCTAACAGGATTAAGGGGCATATTGACCATACACACCAGTCTATTTTTCATCATGGTCTGATAGAACTAATTATCTGTATAGTCTTGCAAAGGAATAATAGAATTTTGGACCATTTCCTATTCTGTTCAGGCTTTTCTAATGAACAAGAAGACCAAGTAAAGAAGAGCCTAATGAATAAGCAATTTGGATTTGTTAAAAGGTTCAGGAAAGAATTAGTTGATGATCTCGTGCAAAATAGTGTTCAAGAGAATAGTCCAAGTGAGGGATTCAAATAACTTGTGGGAAAAGATGAAAGAGAAGAAATTGATTATAACCAAGAGCAAGTTCTAGAGAATGATAAAAAACACGAGAGATCTGTTTCAAATCATGAGGAAGAGTTGGAATTGATAAAAAAAAACAAGGTTCCATATGTGTATAGGAAAGCACAATTTTTTTTTTTGTTGTAGCTGAATTGAAGGGTGAAACTTTGCAAGCTTCAAATGTAAATATTGAAAAGAAATCTCTAGTACAGGTAGAAGAAATAAAGTGGAGATCGAAAACTAGGGCTAAAAACAAACTCAGACTAAATATGAAAAGGATCCTAAACCCTCAATTAATGGAAGAAAAGATTACTTATAGTAATCAAGGATTATTCAACTGAAGAATATATGGAAAGTGAAGAAGACTTAAGCCCTCATCAATTTTATAATAAGGAAGAGCAGTCAGTTTCATTCGAGCTATCTCAAGGAAGAGACAAGGTTTCAGAAGAACCAATCACTTTCAGCACTGAGCAAGGTATGACTTCAAAGGTTCCTTTTGTACAGGAAATAGTTAAAGACAATCAGGAAGGTGACTTGATTTTCAAGAAGTGTGATATTTCATGGATGGAAAATCAAGGCTCTGAATTACAGGGAGAAGTTTAGATGGACTCAGAATTGAGAAACTTAAGAAAAATGTGGAACAATACAAATATTAGATTGGTTTTCTTAGTGAGACTAATGATATATTAGTAATGACAAACATAATACTAAGAGAAGATATTGATGACATCAATACACACTATCAGGAATTAATAGCTGTGTCCAAAGAGGCATTGAAGAGAAAAAGGGAGATTCAGAGCCAGGTTGAAGGTTTAAATAAAAAAATTCAAAGTTTAAGCCAGTAGAATGAATTATTATTAAAGAGGATTAAAAGTTTAGAGACAGAGAAGTACGAAAGTAAGAAGCAGTCACATGCTTTAGAAAGAATTGCTATGTTAGCAGAGGTGGCCAAGAATCTATGAATGCTTCTAGTGGCCAGGTGTCAAGTACTTTAATTTTTAATAGTTTTGTATTTTTGAAAATACAACTGTTTTTGTAACTAGTTCGAACTCAGACCTAAAACTTAGTTTTGACAGTTATGTAACTATTTTAGTTGGGAAAGGATAAAAGTAGGGTTGGAATTTTGGTGCAAGAAGAGGCTTCAGAGCTACTGTATGTCAAGCTAAGACTCAAAATTCTGATGTAACTTTGAAGACTGATTATGATATATACATACTTATAAGTGATTGTTATCTTTTATGTTGGTTTCATTTCTTGTCTATTTGATTACTCAATGTATAATTTCATTTCTTATTTAATGTGTTTATTCCTACAAGTGCTTATATGTTGTGGATGAAATCACTGTTATATTTATTATCCTTATGGTTTATATTTTATGTATTTGCATCTCAGTCTTTATTATTGTTTCATTATTTAGTACTTGTTTTAGTTTGTTTAGGATTTAGCTTCTTGTTAATAAATTTTCAAAACAAAAACCTTAAAAACCAATTTCATTTTGCTTTTATGTTTGAGATTGTTCTAGCTTTTTTTTCTAGTAGTCTGGGAACAATTTATAGCACAAACATTTTTGGCGTCATTGTCAGGGATGAAACTGAAGCATATATTCCCTGGGATAACATCATTCATCTAATTTTGAGAGGTGAACAGAATCAGAAAATATTTCATACTGCTTTTTCACCAAGCAGTGGTTCACAGTAGCTACTAGAAATATTGGAACAAGAGGGAAGCCTACTTCACCTTTGCATTTGGGTGTCTCAGAACTAGAAGAGATTTTGAAAGAGGCAATATGAATTCAAAAATATCAGTCTTCTCCCTCTCTGTGTATCCCTAATCAGTTTGACTTAGTATTACCTTTTACATATTCAAAAGAAGAAAAACAAAGTCTGTTTTGGTCAATCCCTTCTATACCGATCTGTAGTTTTCAGTTTTTTACTAATCCACAGTCTTATAATCCTAGAAAAAACCAAGTCTCTTGGTAAGATTCCCTTGTTTCAGTTCAAAACCAGTAAAATTCCTTTTCAACCAGGCTTAAGCAAAGTAAATAAACCTTTTTCTTCATTAAACCAAAGTATCTCCAAAATGGCAGCTCAATAGCCTCTAGACATGATGGATAGAATGGTGGTTTCTAGATATGCTCCATTAGTACTTCCTCAGCCTCTAAATGTTCTCCTTGGAGGATATTATCAGAAATAATTACCTAGGTTTAATGGTCAAGGTGACAACACTGCTAAGGAGCATTGGAATGCATTTTTAAGTTATGCAGACAACCAAAATATTGAAGCTAAAGATGTGTGTATGAGGATGTTTGTTCATAGTTTGGAAGGGGAGGTAAGAAAATTGTTTAGAGAAATGCCAGCTAATTCAATAACTTATATAGAGGAACTACAGGATGTGTTCATGAGGTAGTGGGGAGACACAAAAGATCATACCTATTACATTACAAAATTTGGAGCTTTAAGAAGAAAAAAGGATGAAACTATAGGAGATGATTATAAAAACTTTAATAAAATGTATAGTAGAATCCCAGCTGAAATCAAACCTTCTCAAACTTCAACTAAGCTAACTTATGCAAATGCCTTTGATCATGAATTTTCCTTGCATCTAAGAGAAAGAAGGCCAGTTACTTTATTGAACATGTAGGAGGCTGCATTGGAGGTGGAATCAAACATATTAGCTTCCAATAGGATCAAAGAACATTCAGATCATCAAACCTATGACTGAAATGGTAAAAAGGAGGTGATTCCACTAGCTTCTACATCACAGACAACAGATAGAAAAATAGATGAGATGGCCAAGTTGATAAAAAAAATTAACAGGAAAACTAAATAAGTTAGAGTTAGAAAATAATTCAAATTGTTAGATTTTTATCATTTAAGCAATATGATCTTAGGATCTTATCTGAGAGAATAACATGCACAATAATAAACACAAGAGACAAGAGACACAAAGAATTTTCCTCGAGGAAACCATAAAGGAGAAAACCTCACAACTTCCTCAAATATAGAATGAGCACCAATGGTAGCAGTAAAACCCGAAAACATAAAGATGATCTCCAACAACTTGTTCTCTCTCTCTCACTTGAGGGAGTGTCTCCTCTCTCACTCATGCACCCCAAAGAGTGAGTGTGTTTATGATAAATAGAGAGGCTCATTCTTTATTTATATTCTTTCGTTCACTTAATGTCGACTTCAACATGTCGACCCCACTTAACAATTACTTACTAGGGATGACATCTTTAGGATATTTTAATAACCCTAGTGCCCCACAACTATGGGGACTATTTCCCTAACTTACAATGAAGGGTTAACCTCAATGACTTTACATGACTTGTTTACATTATTTAATCTCCCGATTGGAACATCAGCGCATGACATGAATCAATTACATTACAAAGACTTCCCAGAATAAACATCGGGGTACAATACATAAGATATACAAGTGAATACATTCCAAAGTTACAAATACATCAACACTCCCTCTTAACCAGGAAGGTATTCTCTGGACACAATTTATCAGCACAAGTCTTCTTCTCTGTATCATCTGGATCATCATCAATTCATCTTCATCTTTAGGTCATCTTCATCGTCAAGTCATCTTCATTGTTAATTCATATTCATCAAGTCTAGATCATTACTTGATCTGGAGCATCACTGGATCATCATCATCATCACTGCTTCCACTATCTCAATCAAATGGTGCTATCTCTTGATTCTTCTCATCATAATAAGTTCTACAGAGCCAACCCTTTTTCATTATGGTTGTAGGCCTAGCCTCCATGTAGGTCTTCATCTTCTTCAACACTTATATTTGACTCGGTCAAAAATGCCTGTCCAACACTTATATCTGACAATGGGAGGGCCCAACCTACCCCCATGTCAGAATGGCATGCCCATCACTCACATCTAACCATAGGAGGAACACATCCACCACCATGTCCAAATGGCCCAGCCCTTATATCTGACCATGGGAGGGCCCAGCCTGGCCCCATGTTAGAATGGCTCTGCCCTTACATCTAACCATGGGAGGGCCCATCCTACCCCCATGTTAGAGTGGCTTTTCCCTTACATCTAACAATGGGAGGGCCCAGCTTGCCCCCATGTCAGAATGGATCCGCCCTTACATCTGACCATGGGAGGGCCCAACCTATCCCCATGTTATAATGGCTCTTCCCTTACATCTGATCATGTGGGAACACATCGCACAGTCACATTATAATGGCTCTCAGCCTAGAGCTGAGGATTCCTAGTCACTGACCAGGTGCCTCTATTCTCCCAGAGAATGGTCTCTCAGCACTAAGCTAAGCATTCCTGGTAACTGACCAGGTGCCTCCATTCAGAGAATGGCCTTCAACACTTATATTTTATCATGTGGGAACACATCCCTCAATCACATCAGAATGGCCCTGCACTGATCATGTGGTCACACAACCCACAATCATATCAGAGAATCTCTACACTTATATCTGACCATGGAAGGAACCAATCCTCTCACCATGTCAGAATGGTTGTAGCACTTATACCTGACCATGGAAGGAACCAATCCTCTCACCATGTCAAAATGGCTCATAGACTCATCACTTCCCCTTGGAGGGAACCTCGATCTAGAGAACACTAAGCTTCTCCCTGAAGTACTCAAACTTTGCTTTGGCCAATGGCTTAGTCAACACATCAACTATGTGTTTGTCCATCGCAACATACTGGAGCTTCACTGCTCTTCTTTGCACCATATACTTGATATAGTGATATTTTATCGTGATATGCTTTGAATTTTCATGAAACACCGGGTTCTCAAACAACTTCACACAAATCTGGTTGTCGTAATATATACAAGTAGCATCCAATTGGAGATCAAACAAATTAGACAGCAGCTTCATCAGCAATACTACCTCACAACTAGCTAAACAAGCTATAACATACTTTTCTTCATCTGTACTCAGTGCCACGCAAGACTATTTCTTGCTAAACCAAGAGATCACACCTGATCCCATACTGAATCAACACCCTGAAGTGCTCTTCCAATCCATGGAACTACCCAATCTGAATCCACATAACCCTCTAGGTTAATATTCTAATTTGCCTCATACTTGATCCCATACTCAAATGTACCCTTTAGGTACCTCACTACATCATTTGCAACCATCAGGTGGGCATGTCTCAATGTGTTCACAGCAAAGCAAATATCTGGTCTCGTATTCGTTAGGTACATCAAGGAACCAATCATCTGATGATACATCATAGCATCAACTGTCTCTGATGAAGCAACACTCAATAGCTTCAGGTTTGATGCCATAGGTGTGTTCATGGCCTTACATTCCATCATCCTGAACCTCTTCAGGATCTATAATTCATACTTCCCTTGTACCAGGGAGATTCCATCCGCATTCTGCCACACTTCCATGCCTAGAAAGTAGTGCATCATATCCAAGTCTTTCATCTTGAACTTGGTAGCAAGTCTCCTTCTTGCAACTTTAATGAGTTCCTCTTTTCTGTCAGGAACAAGTCATCGACATATAACAGGAGTATCACTAGTCTTCCACCTTCAACCTTGAAGAAAAGGTTGGAATCCACTTTACTCTCAGTAAAGCCTAGAATCATCAATAAGTTGTCCATCCTGTTGTACCATGTCGAACCTTAGGATCTTCTATAGTCACTCCCTCTAAAGTGGAGCATCATTCTCCCTTTGTCTTTCATACTCTATGCACTGAAACATTCTGTACCGGAGTGACAAGTAGCTTCCTCTGCTACTAATATTCTATGTATCCATATAGGATCACGAGATACTAAGATCCTCTATCTTGAACTTTTTCAAAAGTTCTTCTCACACCCATCTATGAGCTTGTCATCCTCTAGATACTTTTATCTTCAACCTTGTAGCAAAGGTTCAGATCTTCATCAAGCTCCTCATGTATTTGTTATCCCATGGGTGTCTTCTGAGCTCGTACAAGGCCTTCTTTCATTTGCACACATGATTCTACCTATCATGTGTCTCAATTCCTACCAGCTGCAAATGTCTCTGTGTAGTCTATGCCTTCTTTTCATGAGAAGCCTCATGCTACGAATCTTGCCTTGTATCCCACAATGTTTTCCATCTACTGCATGATGGAACTATGAAATTTCCTTCACGTATCGATACTACATCCTAGACATCATTCTTCTTGAACTGGTATTCCCTTTCTTCTTGGTTACTTCTTCATAGCTGGAAGGTTCTGCATCAATGATGTCATTGTATTCATCGTATTATTCTTCATCTTGAACTATTGGCACTTGTTCTTTGGAACAAGTCTCATCCTTCTTTGCTTGTAGGTGATTTTACGTGATCTTTCCTACAAGTAAAATGCATTAGTTGTATGGTTAGAAACATTTCATAAGATATATTCATCATCAAAATATATGATTATGCAACTATTTTAGCCAATACAACATTCATCCATATCTCACGGAAACTTTCTATATGCCTTCCATCTCTACCAGGACAACATTGATATTGTGCACTAATCCACTATGTTAGAAAAGAGGTTTCATTCTAGATAAGTAGCAATGGAGAGTTGTATAGTATCATGAGCTACTTACCCATTACATGCATATTAGTAGTATACTGTCATTAATGCAAACATTCTATCATGCATAATAAATCAACTGAATATAAACAAATACATAACAAAACAATATCATGAAATGACAATTGAATACTTATCTTTATTTGTTTCATGCATAGACTCCTTATTGATCCTTCAACTTCATCATCTTCTTCATTCATCATTTCTTATCCAAATGCTAAGATGGATAAGAGTTTCTTCAAGAGTTGATTCCTTTGTATTCCTCATTGCTTGAGGGATCTTATTTGGATGGTCAGAGCTTGATCTTCAATTGCTCCCATCTTCTCTTCTCTTATTATGAGTCAAGCTTATTCTTCTTCCTAGAGCCCGCTAAAAGTAATCACTTTCTTCTGGCACACATTCCTCGCATGAATGAATCCCATGATCCTGGGAGACCATTCAAGGTGGATATCACCACTTCTACATTCTCCACTTCTTCTTCTACTGCTATAAGTTGTTCTTTGATTTGAGAGACCCTCATAAAGTATGACTGTATGGTCTGTGCATTCTGGATATTCACATTCTTCAACTGTTTTCTCAAAGTCATATTTCAATTTATGTTCTTCCCTTCAAATAGCTTGGTCAAGGAATCAAACATCTCTTTCGGTGTCTTTAGGGATGACACTTGTGGTATAAGGTGATTCGTGATTGAATCATCAATGATCTTCTTGTCCTTGAACAAGTTCTTCTGGTGTAAGGCTTTTAGCCGCATCTCCCTCTGGAACTGGAACCTCTCTACTTATGTAGGTGTCGAATTCATTTTCTTCAGAGAGATCATATACTTCCATGCTTGGAAGTTGTCAACTTCACCAAGCTTATCATCAAGTTGATGTGATAGATCACTTTGAAAGGAGAACCTCAAATGAAAATAGCAAAATATTAGATCTTACTGATTTGAGGTGTCTGTCCTCATTCTGGAGCCAAGATCATCTAGGGTTTGTTAGAGAAACCCTAATTTTCAAAACTTGGAATCTTTTAGATCTGATTGGATACAAAGATAGACCTCTTCAAGGCGAGCTTTCCAATGTACTCCTTTTTTGAAAACAGTGGAGGGAAGCTCTCGAAATAGGAAGCCCTAGTTTACCAATTTCTTCTACAGAAATGCCTGATACTGTTTCTATGGCATCTCTGAAATTAATCCTCCTCTGTGTCTGAAATATCATACTGAGGTAACCTCAGTTACCCTTGTTCCAATACCATAGGTTTCATCCGAATTGGTTTCACCAATTGGGACTTATGAGAGTTTTCTCAAGGTGACTTGTTCCAGGACTGTTCAGTCATAGCGAAGTTGTACAGACTACCATGTGTCACTGTTTTATCTTCAGATTTTGAAACATTGACCACAGATATAACAATTCTCCCTAAGTGTCCTATTTAGGGATGAATATTGGGAGAGGCTAGAACCCTAACTTGGAGGAATCATATCTCCTAGAATATAGTGAATCTGAGGCTAAAACTTGGACACATTGTAGATAAGGAATTTATCTTCGAATGAGATATAGCGAATGTACCAAAACTTATTAGTTTTAGTATTTAGGGTTTTTTTGGATCAGGGTCAAATTAGGGTTTGACTTTCCCAAATTTTTACCCAACCAAAAATCTCCACCCAGGTCTCTAAACTTTGATTTTGGTGAGGAGAGTAATCCTATGCTGGGCTCACTCAAAAATTCCTCTTTTGTAAAAATCCCTAATTTCCCACACCAAAAACTGAAAATGCTCGGAATCAAATTCTGGATGCGCTCTTCAATTGAGAGCTAGCCTAGCCTTATTTTGTTGATGGATTGTGGAAAGAGACCCAAAAAGTAAGAAGCCCTAGCTTCTGCAACTGCACAATGTCTTCTTCTCAGGTTAGCTCTGATACTATGTTATATTTTTATCATTTAAGAAATATGATCTTAGGATCTTATCTGAGAGAATAACATGCACAAAAAAAAACACAAGAGACAAGAGACACAAATAATTTCCCTCGAGGAAACCATAAAGGAGAAAACCCCACAACTTCCTCAGAGATAGATTGAGCACCAATGGGAGCAGTAAAACCTGAAAACATACATATGATCTCCAACATCTTGTTCTCTCTCTCTCACTTGAGAGAGATTCTCCTCTCTCACTCATGCGCCCCAATTAGTGAGTGTGTGTATGATAAATAGAGAGGATCACTCTTTATTTATATTATTTCATTCACTTAATGTCCACTTCAACATGTCGGCCCCACTTAACAATTAATTACTAGTGCCGACATCTCTAGGAGAGTCTAATAACCCTAGTGCCCCATAACTGTGGGGAATTTTTCCTCCGATCAACAAGGAGGGTTAACCTTGACTCAATTGTGGGGACTATTTCCCTAACTTACAATGGAGGGTTAAATTCAATGAATTTACATGACTTGTTTACATTATTGAATTTCCCGATCGAAACATCGGGGCATGACATGACTCAATTACATTACATGTACTTCCTGAAATAAACATCGGGGAACAATACATAATATATACAAGTGAATACATTCCAAAGTTAAAAATACATCAACACAAATAAGCCTGCACAAGAAGGAGAAATAAACCCTAATCAATTTAGGCGCCAATGAAGATCAAAGAGTTCCTCCTCCACTCCAAAATAATGTAGTTGATGAAATTGAGGAAGGTGAGGTTTCATAGTATGAAGATTCAAATCAGGATTTAAATTATTTTGGGGAATTATCATTAAAGGGTTTTCTAACTGAACATGACTATCTAAATTCTGAATTTTTTGATGCAAATATTTATCAAACAAAAAAGTGATCTGAGTCCTGAAGTTTCAGCTGATATATGTCAAACTAAACCCAAGAGGTCTAGTAATTTGAGGTCTGGTCGAAAGCAGGTTTCTCATATTCCTAAAAACAAGATACCTTCTCCTCTTAAACAATCATCTAATAAAACACAGGCGAAGATACCTAACCACAATGAATAGGATAAGGCTGCAGATATTGATGAAGTGAACATGAATGTGCAAACTTTTAATTTTGAGAATGAACTATGTAAGATCAAGATTCCAGTTCCTTTTACTAAATTGATGAATAATCCTTGCTATAAAAATCATGTTCTTAAAATGATGGGTTCACTTGCTAGTCAAATACCTTCAGATATTGTTAATATCCAAGAAGAACATCCTAAAATATTTATTGGTTTTTCCCTAGCTGATAAGAATGAAAATCATTCAAATTATTCTCCACCTTTTTATATAATTCTGACTGTTCATGATCAAATGATTCATAATTGTTTATTGGATTCTGGAGCTTCTCACAATTTGATTCCTAAAGCAATAATGGAGGCTCTTGGTTTAAGTATCACAAAACCATATCATGATTTATATGCATTTGATTCTAGAGTTGTTAAATGCCTAGGAGTGATTAAGTATCTAGTGGTAAATTTAACTCAATTACCCATGAAAAGTGTCATTATGGATGTGGCAGTTGGTGATATTACTCCTAAGTTTGGAATGCTTCTTTCAAGGTCTTGGGAAAAGAAGGTAGATGGTACATTGCAAATGGATTTATCATATGCAACCATTCTTGTTTTTGGAGGAGAAAATAGGAGACTGTATAGGGAATTACAATATGCTTATATTGCCACAAATGATAAGAACCCAACAGATCATCCAATTTATCTAGTAGAAAACTATTTGGGCTCTTGTATGCTACATTTCAGTGATGAGAATACAAGTGGCATGTTACATGTAGAAAAGGAAAAACCAATCAAATGTATTGTTGAACAAAAGGATGAGTTATGGAAAATGTATTTCAATGGCTCCTCATCCAAGGAAGGATTAGAAGCAGGGATTGTTTTGATTTCTCCTAGTGGAGAGATGATCAATTTGATGTATAAATTGGAATTTGTGACTACTAACAATACAAAAGAGTATGAGGCATTGATACTTGGATTAAGGGATGCAAAAGACCCAGGAATTCAACAGATTTCTGTTTATGGTGACTCTGAATTAGTTGTCCAGCAAGTGAAGGACAAATATAAAGTGAAACAGGATTTGTTGAAGGTATATAGAAATGCATTTTGGGACATGATTGACAATTACTTTATATAATTTCAGGTTTGATTCATTCCTAGGGATCATAATCAAACAATTGATTCACTTTCTCTGGAAGCCACACATTTTTGAATTTCAAAACAAACCCAACTAAAATATCCAATTGAAGTCAGATATAGGCCTTCAGTACCGGATAATATCAGACAAGGGAAGGTTTTTGAAGATGATTTGGATATAAAAGGTTTTTATAATTAACAGGAGAATTTTCTAGTTCATTGGTTGATCAAGACCAGGATGATAAAACTGAAGATGTTAATGAATACTCAGAAAATACAATTGTTGGACATAAAATTATTGAGTTAAAAAGGAATTTCATTCCTAAGGGTTTGATTCCATTAGAAAGACTTTTTTCTAAGGATGATATTTTATTAAAGGCAACAATGCAATCTTCAGAAGAGGATGTTATAAGTTGTAATATTGGCATAGAAGAGCATCCCATGATGGTGAAAATTTTGAAATCTCTCTCAGTTGAGCAAAGGAATATGTATATTAAATTATTGAAAGAGTTTGCTGACATTTTCTCCTCATCTTATGAGGATTTTAAAACTTATGATACTAGTATTATTCAGCATAAGGTTCCTTTAAAGCCAAAAGTGAAACCTTTTAAACAAAAATTAAAAAAAATTAATCCTTCTTTATTTCCAGTCATAGAGAAGGAGGTCAAGAAATTATTGGATGCAAAGATCATTGTTCCACTTAGATACTCATCTTGGGTGGCAAATCTAGTTCCAATACGAAAGAAGAATGGAGAGATAAGGTTGTGTGTAGATTTCTACAATTTGAACAAAGATTCACTGAAGGATAATTATCCATTACCTAAGATTGAATAAATCTTGCAGAAAGTGGTAGGTGCCCAGAGAATTTCAATGGTTGATGGATTCCCAGGTTACAATCAGATTTCTATGCATCCAGATGATAGGGAAAAAACAACTTTCACTACACCCTGGGGTACATTCATGTATGACAAGATGCCATTTGGTCTGATGAATGTCAGTGCGAACTTTCAAAGATCTATGGAAATAGCCTTTGTAGGAAAAAAGGAAAAAAATTGTTGTGATTTATTTGGATGATATCACATTGTTTTCTCAATCTGATGAAGAACATCTGAAACATCTCAAACAAACCTTTATAAAATGTAGGAAATGTGGATTGTCCTTAAATCCTAATAAGTCTAATTTTATTGTTCAAGAGGGTAAAATTTTGGGTCATTTAGTTTCAGCAGATGGAATTAGAATAGATCCTAAAAGAATTAAAGCTATTTTGAAGATCAGTCTTCCAAGAAGCAAAAAACATGTCCAGTCATTCATTGGAAAAATAAATTTTCTGAGATGGTTTATTCCAAATTTTGCTGAAACGATTAAGCAGATAACATCTATGTAAAGGAAATATCAAGAGGTGAAATGGACAACAAAAGCCAGAGATTTGTTTGAGAAGATCAAACGAGATATGAAAGAAGCACTAGTGCTGGTAATCCCATACTTCTCAAAAGAATTTTTGACTTTTTCTTTTGCTTCTCAAGACACAATAGCTTTTGTTTTGTTACAAAAGAATGCATATAGACTAGAGCAGCCTATTGCTTTGTTTAGTAAGACTCTCAGAGATTCTAAATTGAAATACAATACAATGGAGAAACAAGCATATTCATTGGAAAGGCATTGGAATTTTTTAGAATTTATATTTTGCATTCAAAGATCATTTCCTATGTACCTAATGCTGCTATAAAAGATATTTTAACTCAGTCAGAAAGTGAAGGAAAGAGGGGGAAATGGATTATGAAAATTATGGAATATGATGTGGAAATTAAACCTGCTGAACTTATAAAAGGACAGGGTTTGGAAAAAATATTGGCTGATTCAAATTATGAGGCTCTTGGAATTCATTTGATGGCATAACAACCAATACAGGAAGAGTTGAAAACATAGAAAGAAAAAGAACAAATCATGGATAAGTACTCAGAATCAGAATGGTATGCATTTATTTCATTTTTATATTGTATTTACAATGTCCTATGAATTTGGACAAGAAGGAAGCAAGATCACTAAAATTTAAGGTCACTAAATATTGTTTAGTGAATCAGCAATTGCAAGGGAAAGATCCAGGTGGAGTATTTCTTAGGTGTTTGGAGAAGCCTGAAATTGAAGAAGTTTTCTCAAAATAATATGAGGGTGCTTGTGTAGGTTATAAATACTAGAAAGCCACTACTTATAAAAGTCTAAGGTCTGGATAATATTTCCCTTCATTGTTTTCTGATGTCTATCAGCAAGTCAGGGAGTGTATTAAATGTCAAAATTTTGCTGGCAAACAAAATCTTGTGTCTCTACCTTTGAATCCAATTGTTGTAAATGCTTATTTCCAGTAGTGCGTTCTAGAATTTACAGGTGAAATTAATCCTGCTTCTTCTGGGAAACATAAATAGATACTTACAACCACTAATTTTTTTCACAAAATGGGTGGAAGCCATTCCTACAAGGAATGCAATTGATAAGGTAATCATTAATTTTATTCAAGAGAATATTTTGAGCAGATTCGGTTGTCCTAAGAAATTGTTGACTGATAATGCTAAGGCCTTCAAGTAAAAATCCGTGGTTAATTTTTGTGAGAAAAATGGAATTATTTTGAAGAATTATACACCCTATTACCCTCAGGGGAATGGATTAGCAAAATAAACTAATAGGAATATCATTCAAAGC
The DNA here is from genome assembly GCA_001517045.1 of Pseudotsuga menziesii. Classification (NCBI taxonomy): domain Eukaryota; kingdom Viridiplantae; phylum Streptophyta; class Pinopsida; order Pinales; family Pinaceae; genus Pseudotsuga; species Pseudotsuga menziesii. The sequence continues at coordinate 140,966 of LPNX010938132.1, forward strand.
ATTAGAAAGTTGTTAAGTCATAACAAAAGGTCTTGGGATTCGATGTTGAAATTTGCACTCTGGACAGATAGGATAACCACTTAGAAAGCAATTGGTTCATGTCCTTTTCAATTAGTGTATGGTACTGATGTTGTTTTTCCAATTCAATTAGGTATTCCAGTAATCAATTTTTTTCAGGATAGTCACGAAGAGCCTAATTATATTCAAAGAAGAATTTTTTCATTGATTGAATTGCAACAGGAACATGAGGCTTTACCTGAAAAAGCTCAAGTTTATAGAAATAAGATCAAGGAAAATTTTGAAAGAAAGGTAAAGAAAGATACTTTTTCTTGTGGAAACATGGTACTTAGATGGGATGCCAGGAAAGAGCAAAAAGGTAAGCATGGAAAATTTGGCAATTTGTGGCTGGGTCCTTTTGTAATTTCAAAAATATTGGAAAACATTACCTTCATATTGTAGACTTTGGAAGGTGAATAATTGTCCAATTTAGTGAATGGACGATTCCTCAAACACTTTTAAAGTTACTGAAGGAAATAGAGTTGTCATTCATTATATATAATGGTGTGAGATAAGTTGAATAAAGACTCCATAGCACAATGGAATTTTTGTAGAGTAACAAGTAGTTTCAGTTGAGATGGCAGAAGGAACTGGTCTACAGGTTCTTGAAACCTCACAAGGAGGATTTCATCTTGTAGCTTGAGCCAGATGTTATGACTATATATTATCCTTATCTTTTTTTAGTTTTTGTGTGTTATTTTTCAAAGTTTTGTTTCCTATTATTTTCCACTTTTGCGTTTGTTTTGAAGATGAATAGTGGTTAATACTTTTTATTTGGTTTTATAGGTTATAGTTGTTTTGATTTATTTTATTTTATTTCTAAAGTTTTTCCTTTTGGATTATTAGGTGTTATATATCATTTAAAGTCCAAAAATATTATATTTAAATTTATTCCAATCTTTATCTTTAATACCTAACCCTCATTTTTTAAACCTTTGTAAAAAATTGTGCATAAGAACATTCTGATGGCGCGAATGTCAAGCTTAATGCAATAAGGCGCTACAAGAATCTCGAATCATTGAAAAGAATGGTGGATAATTGTGGCTGTTGCAGAGGAAAATATTGGATGTTTTTAGACACCTGTTGAAGACATAATGATGCATGTTCATGACCCCATTTCATAATCATGACAAGTGTATGGTGCCCGTAGAGATCATTGAGAGAATCGTGGTCTTGATTGACATGATTTTGGTTGTGTAAGGATTATTGGGAAGATCGTGGTATTGACTGTCAGAATTTTATTTTGATTATGAGTTTATGGTTACAGAGAAGGCGGTTTTAAATTCGTTGAATCTTTCTAAAGGAGTACACAGGCGAGGTTACAGTGCAAACATGAAGAAGAGTGGAAAAACTAGCATATTTGAACCTACTGATACGAGTTGGGAAAAAATATTTTCCTGAATGTGTAGCATCATTCAGAAGGGCATGATCATTTAGTTTCTTTGAAATAATCACAGGTTTTAATCCATAGGTCTCATATCATTTTGCCCAGGGTTTCATTAAGCATATTGTTACTTTCGATACTCTTAAATTCGAATTGACAGAGGAATTAATAGCTGAAGCTACAGGTGTGTCAAGAGATGGAGAGTTATGGTTCAAAAGATCCCTCTTTGCTTTAATCCAAAGGATTTCCTATTTCCAGAAATTGAAGCCCTATATTGGGGAAAGGTGTTCATTTAGATAAGTTCAATCCTGAGTGGAAGGAAGCTATTGGAATTGTGTAGAGTTATGTTACATGTGAAGGGAGGTTTTCTTTAGTTTTCAAATATCACATTAGGCTTCTGGAACATCTCAACCAACAGTCAAAGATGAATTTACCTTCATTATTCTTAAAAAGTCTCCAAAAAATGTCTAATACGATTAAGGGGCATATTGACCATACACACCAGTCTATTTTCCATCATGGTCTGATAAAACTAATTATCTGTACAGTCTTGAAAAGGAATAATAGGAGTTGGGACCATTTCCTATTCTGGTCAGGATTTTCTAATGAACAAGAATACCAAGTTAAGAAGATAAGCAATTTGGCTTTGTTAAAGTTTCAAGAAAGAGTTATTTTATGATTTGGTGTAGGCTAGTGTTCAAGAGAATAGTCCAAGTCAAGGATTCATAGAACTTGTGGAAGAATATGAAAGAGAAGCACTTGACGATAACCAAGAGCAAGTTCTGGAGAATGATAAAAGGCACCAGAGATCTGTTTCAAATCATGAGGAAGAGTTGGATTTGATAAAACAAAAACAAGGTTCCATAGGTATACAAGAAAGCAAAACAAAAGTTCCTATTGTAGCTAAACTGCAGGGTGATATTTTGCAAGTTTCAAATGTAAAGCTTCAGAAGAAATCTCTCGTACATGTTGAAGAAATAAAGTGGAGACTGAAAACTAGGGCTAAAAACAAACTTAGACTGAATATGAAAAGGATCATAAACCCTAAATTAAAGGAAGAAAAGATTACAGTAATCGAGGATTCTTCAACTGAAGAAGATATGGAAAGTGAAAAAGACTTAATCCCTGAACAAGTTTATAGTGTGGAAGAGCAGTTAGTTTTATTTGAGCTATCTCAAGGAAGAGATAAGGTTTTAGAAGAACCAATCACTTTCAGTACTAAGCAAGGTATGAATTCAAAGGTTCCTTTTGTACAGGAAATAGTTAAAGACAAGCAGGAAGATTACCTTATTTTTAGGAAGTTTGATATTTCATGGATGACAAATGAAGGCTCTGCATTACAGGGAGAAGTTTAGATGGACTCAGAAATTCAGAAACTTAAGAAAACTGTGGAACAATACAAATATCAGATTTGTTTTCTTAGTGAGACTAATGATAGATTAGTAATGACAAACATACGTCTAAGAGAAGATCTCGATGACATCAATACACACTATTATTAATTAATAGCTTTATCCAAAGAGGCATTGAAGAGAAAAGGGGAGATTCAGAGCCAGGATGAAGGTTTAAACCAGAAAATTCAAAGTCTAAGCCAACAAAATGAATTGTTATTTAAGAGGATTAAAAGTTTAGAGATAGAGAAGGACTGAAGTAAGAAGCAGTCACATGCTTTAGAAGGAATTGTTATGTTAGCAGAGCTGGCCAAGAATCTATGAATGCTTCTAGTGGCCAGCTGTCAAGCAGTTTGAATTGTTAATAGTTTTGTAATTTTGGAAATACAATTGTTTTTGTAACTAGTTCGAACTCAGACCTAAAAGTTAGTTTTGACAGTTATGTAACTATTTTAGTTGGGAAAGGATAAAAGTAGGAAGGAAAATGAAAGTAGGGTTGGAATTTTGGTGCAAGAAGAGGATTTAGGGCTATTGTATGTCAAGCTAAGACTCAAAATTCTGATGTAACTTTGAATACTGATTATGATATCACATACTTATAAGCCATTTTTATCTTTTATGCTGGTTTCATTTCTAGTCTGTTTGATTACTCAATGTATAATTCCACTTCTTGTTTAATGTGTTTATCCATGCAAGTGCTTATATATTGTGGATGAAATCACTGTTATATTTATTATCGTTACGGTTTATATTTTATGTATTTGCATCTCATCCTTTATTATTGTTTCACAATTTAGTACTTGTTTTAGTTTTTTTAGGATTTACCTTATTGTTAATAAATTTTCAAACCAAAAACCTTAAAAACCAGTTTCATTTTGCTTTTATTTTTGAGATTGTTATATCTTGTTTTTCTAGTAGTATGGGAACAATTTCTAGCATAAATATATTCCAACGAAAGGATGGTTATAATTGAGTTTCACCTTCATACTGGTGCAAAGGTATCCTCATAGTCAATTTCTTCCTTCTGAGAGAATCCGTGAGCTATGAATATTTCCTTGTACTTCTCTATACTGACGTTTGTTGAATGCTTTGTTTTGTAGATCCATTTTCAGGATACTAAGGACTTATTATTCAGTCTTGGTCCTAGTTCCCATACATCATTATTTACAATGGATTGGTATTCATCGACCATGGAAGCTACCCAATCCTTATTATTTGTTGCTTCTTCAAAGCATGTAGCTTCTTTGTCAATGAGATTTCACATCCAAGCAACATAACTGGGGTATAGATTTGGATTCTTACATTATCTGATGGTTCCTTCTGGGACACCATATATTTCCACTTCATCAATTAATTCTTGTTCCCAAGCATTCCTTCTTTCGCATGAGATCATATCACTAGGATAATCATGTCATGATCCTCAGGTATTTGTTCTTCCTCCTCATTTTTGACTTATTTGGAAACTTCTGCAACTCTAGGATCTTCATGCTCCTCTTCAAATTCCTTATCTTTCTTTGATCTTCTAAAAGTCGTATCTTTGTCAAAAGTGGAATCTCCACTCAGTTCAATTTGACAGTATCCTAGGACATAGATTCGGTATGCCTTTGATTACTCACTATATCCTACAAAAAATCCCTTCTTTCCTGAAGGGTTCAACTTCAATCTTTTCTCCTTGGGAATGTGTATGTATACTAGATAACCAAATATTTCTAGGTGATTTAATTTGGGATTTTCTCCAGTAAACATCTCTTATGGAGTCTTATTCATAGGGGAACTATGGGATATTCTATTATGTACATATATTGTTCTTCTATTTTCTTCTTCCCACATGTACATAGGTATATCTTGATCATTGATCATGGCTTTTACAACTTCCATGATAGATCTATTGTTGCTTTCCGCCACACAATTTTTTTGTGGATTATAGGGAATAGTGAGCTCCCTCTTAATCCCAAATTATTTGCAGTATTCATTGAATTCACCTGATGTGAACTCACCTCCATTATCTGATCTTAAGGTATTGATCCTCTTTTCAATGACGTTTTCTACAATATCTTTAAACTCCTTGAAATTTTTGAACACTTCCTCTTTCTTCTTCAAGAAATAGATCCAAGTTTTGTGGGAGTAGTAATCAATGAAGGAAGCATAGTAAACACACCTTCTTAATGAATTAGTTTTCATTGGTCTACATACATCCTAGTGAACAATGAATAGAATCCCTTTTTCTTTACTGTCATTATTTGAAAAATGGTTCTTAGTATTTTTCCTTGTGCAAATCCTTTGCACAATCCTTCATGATTTACTTGGATATTTGGTAAACCTGTCACCACCTTTCTCACAATTGGAAATGCTTTGTAATGTATATGAGCAAGTATTATGTGTCACAATTCACATATGATTATTGTGCTAGTCATCAAGGTTGAGTCTACATTCCTCTTTAATTTGTAAAGTCCTCCTTCTTCAACACCAATCACCACTACATCATCTATAGTTTTTCCTTTTTTCCACATGAGGACTTCACCATCTATAAAAGAAACTATGAAACCTTTCTTATATAAGCCTGAGATAGAAAGGATATTCTTATTTATTCTTACGACATATAGAACATCCTTCATCTTCATGGACTTTCTGGAATCCAACTTATAAGAGGCTTCTCCCATCCATTTGATGGGATGTTGATAATCATCTCCAAGCATTACTTTATGTGGTGAATCCTTATGTATAATACAATAAACTGAATCCTTGTAACCTGCCATGTGATTGGAGGCACCACTATCTACTGTCCAAGTATCACTACTAGGTGAAATTGAACCTATGAGTGCTGAAATCAAAACTTATTCTTCATAAGAATATTCATATTCTTTAGTTCTTTCCATATATTCTTGATCATTATGTTCAGATCAATGGGCCTGGAATATTTTTTTCTTCTTCTCGAGTTGTTCTTATATCAGGGGACATTTTATGGATATGTGTCCCATCTTGTGGAAATTGAATCATTCATAATGTAATAAGTCCTTCTTGACCTTCTTATTATTTTCAAACCCCTAAATTTTTCTTAGACAATGCTTATAAATATTCCTCTTTTTCTTTCCTTCGATATGGACCGCCAAATCTTTATCTTCATTTTCATTTAGCTTTTCTTCTCTAGATGTTATTCTTTATTCTTCTTGAACACATTCTTCCCATAACTTTTGAAACTTGGTCAACTTTATTTTGGAGCATATTCCTTGAATAAAAGATTCCCAATATCTCGGGAGACCATTCAAAGTGGTCAGTGAAACTTCTTCTTCTTCTATCATGTCGCCAATAGCTTCCAACTACTCCTTTATTTGGGATACCATTTTGAAGTATGATTGCATGGTATCTGACTTCTGAACCTTCACAATTTTGAGTTGATTTCTCAAATTCATATTCCTATTGATATTTATTCCTTTAAATAAGATAGATAGGGCATCAAACATTTCCTTTCATGTCCCCCTTGAATATAATTTGGGGATAAATTGATATTTGATGGTTTTATCTATGATCGACTTAGCCTTGATAATATGCCTCTTGTGCTTAGCTTTTTCTTCATCTCCTTCTGGTTCTGCAACTTCCTCCTTTATGAAGCCTTCTAGATCATTCTCTTCTAGGATTTACATGATTCTATAATTCCATGATTTGAATTTCTCAACAAACTCAAGATTTTCATCTAACTTGGTATTGTTTTTCATATTTAATAGAATGAGAACTTCAAATGGAAATAGAAGAAACAATACTTACTTGGATAAGATTGCTTCTAGCTAACCTTCTTCGCGAGGACCTAGGGTTTCATGGAAAAACCTTACTTTTTCAGTTGAGATCACTTATAGGGATGAGTGATGGAAAATATATGCCTCCCCAAGGAGAGCTAGTTCTTCCTGACAGTAGTGTCGGGACCAAAAATGAAACTTCTACGCATTTAGTTTTGTTCTCACAAAAAGATGCACCTTCCTAGGGCGATTTGAGTTAGCCTCTTTTCTAGTTGATCTGTTGAGGGAATTATTTAGAATAACAAAACCTATCTGTACAATGTCTCCTTTCATGGTGGCTCTGATACCATGTTAAGTTTTCTTAATTTCTTAGATGATATTCTAAAACAATTTACAATAGTAGCATCACTGCAAGAACAATCAGCACAACAACACAAAGAACACAAATATTTTTTTCGGGGAAACCACAAGGGAGAAAACTATGCTGAAATTCATCAGTATAGAACTCAACCAAGATAGTGTAAAAACCCAATATAACTTCTCCTCTCTCTTTCTGGAACAATTTTTCTTCTTTCTCTAAAGAACTTGCTTGAATGAAGTGAGTAAAAATGAAGGAGGTGCCTCCCTATTTATATTTGACTCTTGAATTTACCTAAAACCTAACCTAGCCAACATTTCTAACTGACAATGGTGACTTGTTTAGTAAGAAACCAAAATAATATTATTATAATGACTCATGGTTACTATTGACCCGAATTACATCCACAGGTTTACATTGATTCATTCAATGACTATTACATAACCAATTAGATCAGTGACATATCCTGAAAGAGGAATACAAATAATACAAATATAATATCTTTTGAACTTCCACTGATAGCAATCCCAATAATCTATTCAAAAATTTGGGAGGGTCGTACTTGAGATGGGAAGCCAATTTTACCTTCACCCTTGGGGGAATTTGACCACAATTTCCTATGTAAAATTGCATTGTTTCTCCCCAACACCAAACCAGTTTGAAGGAGCTTAAATTCGAGTCAAAATTGTTCATAGTTCATGTGGGGATTTTATAAGACTCACGCTATCCTTTCATTTCAAATTCAATACAATTTGGATTTAGTTGGAACCCCCTCCAATCTTGACTAGTAAAGTTAAAAAATTGTCCAAAAAGCACTCTTTCCAAAATTTCCAAGTAGGGACATTATAGTGGTTGCAAGGGTCCTTTATACCCTCCTACATATCAAACAATCATTCAATGGCTGAAAGCATTTATGTTACAAAGGAGGATCCACATGTGATGGTGGAACATGGGATACATGTTGATATGCAGGTGCTTGGAGAGGCTACATTCAAACAAGAAGGAAACCAAGCACTTGTTCTTGTTCAAAGGGATTATGATTTTACTATTGGTGAGAGTTGCAGAGACTTGGAGGAGAAACATGATCTCCAAACTATTGTACCATCCAATGATGGAAAATATGCATTAAAAAGTTTTATAGGTAAGAGTTGCAAATAAGTAATGTTGGTTCACAATTATGGACTCCCTACTTCATTTTTAGCCACATCAATTGGGGATGAAAATTGGGTGAAAGGTTTATTTTTAATGGTTCCATATGAATAGTATGAAACTTATGTCTATCCTTTTTATGATGACATGACTATATCACTATATTCTTTACATTTTCAACATCATCCTTTGTTGCATTATGATGATACCCATCTACATGGATGCACCTATGACGTTCACTTGAGTCACTTGGAGACTCATGATTTTACTTTCTCCTTTCCTAGTCCATCTAATGTTGGAGGAACATAATCCCACACTAGGGTGAAGAGACATATGATTGAAGAAAATTATTTTTGGCAGCACCATCCTTTGTTACATTATGATGATATGCATATTCAAGGGTGTATTTATGAGACTTCTTTGAGACACTTGAAGTCTTCATGTTTAATTTTCTCTTTATTTGGTTCGGATTTTGGTGGAGGTTCTTCATTCACTTCTTGGATGAAAGAAAACATGGATGATTATTACTTTTATGCATCTTGCATTCTTTTGGAGTATAATTATAGGACATAGGATCATCACCTATGTCAATGGAGCAAATTTGATATAATACTTTATGCTTGTGTGTATGGGCCACATGATGATCTAATTACTTGGTTGTACAAGAACTTTCATGATCCTTTTATGAGGGACCTTATTGATGTACAATTGTATGATGTAGTTATGTACTTTAATGATCATTGTTTTGTACTCATGATGTTTAGAAGAGTGCAATAGAAGCAATGGGATCCGAGTATTTCTTGGCTTCAATTTTTGGGGAAACAAGTGGTAGGGGAGATTGAGTCACCACCTGAGAAGGTTATTGTAATCAGAGTAGAGCAGCAACAAGCATGGTGGTTCCTCTTTGAAAATTTATTGGAATCTTGAAAATTCAAGTTTGGAAACTCAGTATCCACTTCAAAGAATTATACATAAGCAAAAAGGGCTAAAAGTTTAGAAAAGGTTTCCAAAAGATGGAGGTAAAGATTATTTGTGAAATTTTTGTTTTTATAGATTTTATTAATAATGTTGCTGTTAGTGGTGATGTCACTTGATATATCAATATTCAAATATACACATATATTTACTTTTGGAAACACACAATTGTAGTACATGAGTGCCACTACTCAAATTGCAGCTAAGGTTTGAAGCAAAGTTTTGGAAGGAAATAAGGTTATTCAAATTCCATTTTTTAAAATTATTGATTACAAAAAATATTGATTAGTGAGGACTGTCACATCCCCAATTAAATAATTTACATATAAGACTACTTGCAAATAATGTTCCACCAACCTACTAGTTCCCTACATTGAGAAGGAGACATACTATTTTGTAATAAGGGGATATGGGACACAAAAGGACTTTAGTTCACCATATTCACATTTAAATGGGTCACATAAATAATAAATTCTAATAACATAAGGTTACATGGGTTCATTAAGACACTTGGAATCTTGTGGAGCCTTTGGATGACTAAATTTCCCACACACTTGGCATGATATTCATCCAAATTTGAGCACATCTATTGACATGGATCCGTCGACAGGGGTTCACTCTCTTTCGACACCCTTAACTCAGTGATATCCCTAAGCACTAGTCTAGACAGGCTTTACCCTGTCCAAAAACACCTATAGAGTAGATGAGATCTCACCTAAGATGTTCAAGGGAGAATTGTTGGAACCACGTTTCTGCAATAAGAAGGATGGTTTGTGCATCTATTGTCTATCTATCGTAGCATTACTTCTGAGATCCAATAATTCATTTATTATCATAGATCCATACCATCAATCATCATATCACAAAAATATAATTACTTATAAACAGATCGACCACCGTAACATTATTTAAAACATAAAAGCATTGCATCATTCAGAAAGAAGCATTATACTACGGTATCAATTTATTGGCATGCCATCACAGTAAAAGCAGGAAAGTAGAAAGAGATAAAACAAAATGTTTCCATCAAAACTCCATCAAGCCATATTACTTTCGCATCAAATAGGTTCTCAAAACATCTCCATTGTTGTGACAAAATAGACAACAGTCATTCGTAGAGCACAATTCAACATAAGATTTGGATTCTCCAAAGATAGATATGATATCTTAACCAAGATGATAAAATTCTATCAATATTACAATTATATCTCTACTTATAGGCTTGTGCCTTTTACAAAATGGTCCACTTAGACCAAAAACTATGAAATAATGACCAAATCCTACAAAATTATGACCAAGCTGACTCTTTGTCGACTTTCCCTCCTTGCACACCATATTTCTCCTTGTGCATCATATACGAACTTGTGCATCACCCTTGGTGCTGCACAGCCAATATTTCTCAAAGCCACCTGCCAACAAGCCCCTAACACAATATTGTGGCTCACCCTTGAGCCACATCAAATGGAAATAGTGTAGTTGTTGATTTTAATATTGAACTCCTCATATTGTTGTGTGAATTATTTGACTTTATACTTTACCTTATCACTGATTTCCATGCATTCCATAACTTCTCGCTCAAACAGATGCTCAACAATATTCGCATTCACCTCTCTACTGCTATCCTGCACTACTTGAAGTGTAGTAACTTCTTTCAATGATAGTTGCGCACCAATGTACTGAAACTCTTCAAGTTGTGTTTTCCACCTCTATTGATGCTCCAATGCATTCGTAACTTGTTGCTGCAACTCCTTTAATTATGCCACCTTCGTGACCTACACAACTGGGGGCATCATTCTGAGTGATGTCCTCAGTGTAAACAATTGTGCCTCCGCTTCCCTTAGTTGCGTGTTAAGTTTTTTAATTGTTCATCTTGGAACACACTACCCCAAAACTGTGTAGTCATGTTTGTAATAATCTTCGCTTCTTTCTCCATATCCTCAAGATGCGTCGCAAAGTATTCAATGGTGCTCTTGCACTCCACATATTTCTCTTGAGGTGTGTCTGGGTTAAACAACATGTGAAAGTCCTCAATTTCCTATTTGAAGGTTGTAATCACCTCTTCTAACTTATGCACTTTGGTCTCAACATCCATGTATTATGTGATCTTCAAAACTTCCTTACAAGCGACAAAAACTACCTTTTCCAACCACACTCTATCGTCACACAGTTGCACCTATTCCATAGTCAACCTATCTCGATCCTTCTTCAAATATCCAATCTCTTTATTTGATAGTGCTTCTCTTTCTTGTGATTTCAAAATATGATCACCAATGATCTACTCCTAGTCGATCAGTTCCTGAGCAGCCAACTTCTGTAGTCGCGCCAAGGTGTGCGTCGATAGCTCATTGACATCCAGCATAATTGTTTCAAACTGCTGCAAATATATGTCAACATCCTCACTATGTGTTTCTACTACACATGGCGAAATCTGCACAATCTTGGCCTACTTACTCATACTGATCTTAGCCATCCTTTGCACCATATTTTCTTCCAGCATTCTTTCCAAAATTTCATTAATTAAAGATGTAATTTACGACTTTACCTCTGTAAATCCATTCATCGATTGTTGCCTCAATTGAGTCCCAGTCGCAGTCATTGTTGCAATGATACGGTTCCCATGGTCGTCTTCCATTGGTGATTTACCACTGGCCTCTCCATGCTCTTACCTTCTCTTTGTGCATGTATCCTCATATTTTTCGTTCTTCCTCTGAATTTGTCAGGGTCCTCTGTGGAAATTAATCCCAGGCTATAGATCAATTATAGTCACAAAATAACTAGTCAAACATGCAAAATTCCATAAAAAAAGAGACTGAATATGGAGCATAACACAATCGTATGTTGAATAAGTGTACATAAGACAACCTCATCAATTAATAGGATTTCCAAATATATAATTACATCAGATATTTGAAAGCATAAGGATGTTATCCAAATTGGACAAAAAGAGGGATTACTAAACTAGTCAAAATTCCCCATAGGTGCATAAAACACTTTCCTAATATATCAATGTTATAGATCAAAATGACGCATCTCTTCTTGTGACCACTTTCCCATAATGTCATCGCATGTCGACAATTCCATGACGACACTTCATGAAAGTCACTAAAAAAACACCTAACTTGGAGGATCCATATCTGGAGTTTTGTAACTCCATTTTACCAAGTCTTCTTTGCACCATTGAAAATGTATCTGTGTTAGCTAAAACTTTCTAGAAGACACCAAAGTCTGAACATTCCCAAAAGTACCCTAAAAATGATATTTTATATGCATATGCGAGTTTCCTTAAGGAAACCCATGGATTGTATATGACTTGCTATATATAATACTCGCGTATTCCCTAAATATGAAACTATTTACATTGAAACCTTCTTACACATCCTGTGTACCGACTTTTGTCTCCGCAACCCATGTATTCCTCCTAGAAATGTGAAAAAAATACATTTTTGAAATTCGAGTAGTTTGGGTAGTTATGCAATTGACTCCTTCATTTGTAACTACTTTGTCTTCGACCCTATCTCTTCACAATCATATAAATATAGGTAGGGAGATCCATGATAGGAGACCTAAATCTTTCCATTGTTATGCTGGAGGAATTGGAGCTCTCTTTTCCCACACCTTTTCCCTAGAAGCATTCTCCTTGTGTTGCAGATCTTGGAGGCTGAGCTCCTTGGAGAAGAGAAGTAGCAGAACCAGATCAAGGTTTCATGAGGTGCCGAACTTGAAGAGAAGGTATATGTGTACTTCATTTCATGATTAATAAAGATGTGATGTCCTTCTTCTTCCCAAATCATTGTTCAATGTGTGATTGAATCTTTCTTTATGATCATATGATGATGTTAGTCAAATTAGTATTTCATCTTTCTTTGATTATCATTGTTTTATATGTGGTCATATTGGTTTGAGGAAGGTATAATTCATTTTGCAGGTCTCTTGGAGTGAGAGGAGCAAGAGGAGCAAGAAGAGGATTGAAGGGATGCTTGGATCAACCTTCATTTGTTAAGGTATGAACCATTCTAATCTCTTAAACTTTCTTATATATGCTTGTTGAACATTATACATCCACCTTTCAATCCCAGTACGTTGATGGCCTCTTAAACCCTAGCCATAGGAAACTTTCCTTTACAACAGAACCGGTGACTCCACTGGGGAGAGCCTTGTCTGTTTGGGGTTTCTATGTTTTTCTTCTAGTCTTTTGTAAGGTTTCAGGTCCTTCTTACAAGTTAGGAACACCTTTTGAGTTTGTTGGAACACCTTTCCCCCCTTCCTAGGTCAGTTTTTGACCCTTTTTGTGCTTTTTGTCATCCATACGCGACTTTTAGGCTAAACAGTTGCGTGTTTGTGTTGTATACGCAACTTGTACTACCTGCAACCTATGTGTCATGTGTGAAATTCCTTAAGGAAACTCATGTATGCACCTTAATTTGTGTTCTTTCATCATTTTTTAGGGTTTTTGTGTGATTTGAGGGTTGTTTGTAGGGTATTCAAGGGTCCTCTACATGTGCATGAATATTGAGAGGTTGTTTTATCTCTATTAGGTGCTCTTTGTCTATATTGTAAGTCTATTTCAAGTATTTGAACTTGTTTTTTCTGCCTTCCCCCCCACATCCTTTTTTGGCTTGACCTTTTTGAACAAGGTACTAAGCAACCTCTGTTTGTAGCTTTAGATTGATTCTTGGGAATTCTTGACCTTTTCTTATGTCAGTCTTATTTTCTTGGTCTCTTCATTCCAAAGTTATTGGCTTGTTTACCTTTGTGATCTTTCCTTCCAAGAGAGGTTATATCCAACTTTAGGGAAACCTAGGGTTTTCTTGTGGGGTTTAGAGTAGTTGTCTATTTGCTTTGTGTTTGTGCCAGAAATTGTTTCCATACTACAAAGAATCAAGCCAACACAATCTCAAATATTCAATCAAGCAAAAGTATGTTTTAGGGTTTCTGAAAGGTTTTTCTGGTTGTGAAGTTTTGTGACAAATAGGGAATACATTCATGATCAAAATAGGAACTGAATCCTAAGCAAAGAAGATCATAGATGCATAATATAATTACCAGGTATCCAACAGAACATGACATTGAAGGTCATTCACAACTGACAAGCACTACCAGCATACAAACCATAAACTAGCAATGAATTTATCAATAATGTAACTAAACAAGCTAAAAATGAAGCCAAAACACAGACTGAAGGGTAGAAAGGATCATATATTCCATAATTATGTTCATCAAATACACATGAGAGTTTAAGTACTTAGCTCATAAACAAGTCAAGAGACCTCCTTAAGCCATCCAAAAATTGAACCCCTTGTTCTCTTTCAGATCTTCCTAAATACTATTTTTCAAAAATTAGTTAGGGTCTAAACCCTAACTGTTTTTAGCCTACTCATCGATAGGATAATGTCAAAATTGTAATTTACAAAATAAAGTATTTCTCAAAAACATAACAAGTAACTGCCTAACTAACAATACTCAAAGGTCTTTAGCAGCTTCTGCCAATAAATATATTCCATCTAAGGCTTGGGCCTTCTTCCTACCTTTCTGTTGCTCAGCTTCCATATCTTTCATCCTTGTTGTAAGCTCCTTATTCTGCTGCTATAGGCTTTTGATAGTCATTTTCAATACTGCACACTATAAATCTGTGTTTCTTTTCCTTTTTAGGGCCTCCTTGGAAACTGCAATAAGCTCTTGGTAATGATCATTCACTTCCTCTAAGTCCTCCTGGAGTCTTCTGTTAGCTAGTATTAAACCATCATTTGTTTCTTTCATGTACTCCATTTGATGCTTATATTGTTTGATAGTTTTTTTGCAAATTCTCCTTATCTGAGTCAAAATATTTTCTTGTTGTTGTATTCTTTAGCTCACTAGGTAGCCATGGGATATTCAGCTTTCTAAAGATGTCCTCATCTTCATGCAATAGCTCTGTAGAAACACCATGAACACTTGGATTTTCTTGATTGTTTGTTTCATCAGGTGCATTTTCATCCATTAACAAATTATTTTCTGAATAAGAAGCTTCCATTTCTTATTTCTGTTGTTCCTTCAACATTTCACTTCTTAATTCCAAAAACACATCTGATAGTTTAGTTTGGGTGAGGCTAGACTCTTCAACTGTCTTCAATGGTTTCTTTCCTTTTCTTTTACCCTTGCTACATTCTAGGTTTTCATCTAAAGAAGAGGTATCAATCATAGTCACCTCTACTGTCTTTAACTTAGGGTTTAGAAGCTTTTTCATGTTCAGCCTCAATTTGTTTTTGGGTCTGGTTTTGGGTCTCCATCCTGAGGCAAGCTCTCCCATCATCTCTAAACTTTTTCCTTAATGTCTAATTGTCTTATCCTCTTGATTGTAGAATTCCCTGTGTGTGCCAACCCTAGACTTAGCATTGACAGTCAACTCATCTCCTTCCAACAAATATCCTTCATCTTTAGATAAAATGGTAATTGGGCTTCGTTGCTAGACCTTAGTATCTTCTTCCTCTACTGAAACCTTCTCTGTGACAACAATTTTTTCATCTTTAACTGCCTTTGCTGGTGCTTTAATTTGCATAGGCTGATTTCCTTTTCAATAATCAGCAAACCTTTTCCCTTACTGTCAATTCAAGGTTGCTGAGATTCAATGTCTCCCTTCGAAGGTTTTGTCACTTCCTCAATTTTGACACATTTTTTATCTTCAGACTTGAATTTTTGCCCTAATTTTCTAATCAGGGTTTGTCGCTTATCCACATTCTTTTTGGTATGCTGTTCTTCCTGCTTCATTTGGAATCCAAACCAAAAGAGGAAGTAGTCCCATGTATTTCCTTCTCTTTGCAAAACAGTGCTGATAATAATCTTGATCAATCCATGATGAAAAATGTACTATGCAGTGTGGTCATGATGCTCTTTAATCCTGCTTGACATTTTCTACAAACTTTTCAACACGAAGAAAGCAAGACTCATCCTTGATTCACCAGCAAGGTGCTGTAGGAACCTAAAATGATACTTGAAGACAAAAGCATACCTCCCTTCACAGGTAATGTAGCTTTGTAGGATTTTGATGGGCTCTACCCATTCATCTCTGAAATTCTGGATGAGCATTCCCTTGCTCCAGTATGGAACAATGCCAGGCAAATGATATCTCTGGGCATTGAAGGTAAATGGCACCTTTTTGAACTCGAGCTCTCCTTCATTCCTGACTCCAATTGCTTCAGCCACCAACTCTACAGTTAATTTGAATTTCAGAGTGTCAAATGATACTGTATCTTGGTTATGACATTGGGCAAATTTATGAGAAACTTAAGTGTTATATCCATCAATCTTGTTTTAGAAGTCCAGCCACCCAGCATTCTCAAAGAGCTCTGCACAACCCAGAAACTTGTCAATCCAATTCATCTCAGTAGCCTCAGCCCTATTGGTCTTTCCACTTTTCTTCATCTACTTTCCCATGGCTGAATGATGTTTGTGTGTGATTTTAAAACCCTGTTAATGACCTAACAGGCCTTTTTCCTTCAAGTTTTTAGAGTTTTGACAGTCATCTTTCTTTTGGATTCTCCCTGGCTGTTTTCTCTCAATTTTTAACAGTCTATTCTATTGTCAATGCAGGAAATATTTTGCACCAAGATTAGGTAATTTAGGCCAAACAGAGTACCAAAAGTCTTTAACAAAACTGCTGCTAAACTTAGCTAACATCCAATATGCTCATCTAAATGCCAGACCATCTCTGGAATGCGTAGAGACATCTATGTGTTGTGATTCTGCACAAATAACACCCTTGGCTTCTTCTAATGCCAGTAATGAGCTATCTCTTTACAATAAGGATTCTACATTAGTGCTCTTAACTGCTCGCTTCTTAGATTCAGATTGCGATTATTTAACTAGGGGATGAGATGATATGAGAGAAATCTTATGTGTGCTAACTTTCTGCTTCAACTTGCATTCATCGAAAAACCAATCAGCCTATGGAACATACTCAGACAAGGTCTGCATGCAATAGACATGCTTTTATAACTCATTGCATTGATTACAGGTAACAAGTAAATATGTGAAACCCTGGTCACCACAAACAGTACAGACCTTCACCTTACCATATTTGCTAGTCTTGACAGGGAAATTTGTTTAATGTAACTGTTGTTTTTCAACTTATCATTTTCCAAAACATCTAAAACCTTTTAGACTGGTCTCTCATCGTTGGGAGCTTGTTAACAACATGAATTTATGTTTTCTTTAATCAGTTTAACATAATAAGCCTTAATGGAAAACCCCCAATTTAGCAGCCATGACCAAGTTTACACGGAATACCTCACTCCCAGCTTGCTGCAGGTGTTTAGAATTGATCTTTGAACTATCTGAATGTTGAATTTAAATGTCCAAGTGTCTTTAAGTCTTCAGCTTTCTTCTAACTGTCGCGCTGAGAAAGCCTTAAATTCCTTCTTTAACTGTAAATTCTGGATTCTTAGCAATTGTCTTCGTTCCACTTCGCCTCTAGCTTCGTAATGCCTATGTGGAGAAACTCTTTCCCATCAATATCAGCTCGTTCCTCTGTCTGTCATGACTTACTGAGCCCTAACTTCTGATTGTCATGATCTCCTTCACGTCACAGACCACACCTGTTTGCATGATTATTTCTAATGAAACACGTATCAAAACCTATCTACACATGTGATTAGTCATCCAAGAGTGCAATCATGGGAGAATTTGGAGTGAAAATCGACAATTTTAGTGCTCATGATATTCTTGTAGTGCCGCAGTGTAAAATTTTGACCGTTGCGCTACAAGAATGTTTTAAAATCAAATTTGGTGCTTTTTTCGCCATTAATTCCATTTTAAATAAGGTTTATATGGTAAACTTTGATCATGGTGTTATTTGTGAAACCTTTAATCAACATATGTCCTATAGAACCCTTCAGAACCATAAGAAAAACAAAACATAATGAAAACCTAAAAGAAAAAATCAAAATTTCACTTTAAACCAAAATTTCCTAAAGTAATCAAATGAGCAAGATTAAAACAAAAATCACAAGCAAAATATAAGAATGGAGAAAACAAGTTCATGACTTAACATCTGGCTTTAGCTGCAGGATGAAGTCCTCCCTGTGAGGCTTTAAGAACCTGTAGACCAGTGCCTTCTTTTCTGCTACCTACTAGTCTGCAAAATTTCCATTGGGTTATGGAGTCCTTATTATGCTTTACTCACACCGGTATATACAATGAAAAGTAAAAATCTCCTCAAAGACTGTAAAAATGCTTGAGGAATCATCCATTGAATAGACTTGACAATTCTTCACCTTCCAAAGACTGCAGGACAAAAGTGTTATTCTCCAAAATCTTAGACACTAGGAAAGGGCCAAACCAGAGGTTGTCAAATTTACCATGTTTCCCTTTTTGCTCTTTCCTGGCATCCCACCTCAAAACCATATCACCAACTGAGAAAGTGTTATCTTTGATTTTCCTGTCAAATCTACTTTTGATCTTCAATCTATACAACTGTGCCCTTTCTTCCACATTTTCCCTGTTCTGTTGCAACTCTATCATCTCATAAATCCTTCTCTACATATCATTTGGCTCTTCCTGGCAATTCTGAAAAAAACTTCATCACTGGGATGCCCAATTGAATAGGAAAAAATGCATCTATGCCATACACTAACTAGAAAGGAGAAATTCCAATTGCTTGTTTGACTATTATCCTATCAGCCCACAATGCATATTTTAGCATTGAATCCCATGATCTCTTGTTATGCTTGAGCAACTTTCTGATACTCTGAATGATGTTCTTATTTTAGGACTCAGCCAAACCATTATCTTGGGGATAGTAGGGAGTTGAATGTTTCAGCAAGATACCATTCTTTTCACAAAAGGCTTCCATTGCCTTAGACTTGAAAGCTTTTGCATTATCTGTCACTATTTTCTGAGGACACCCAAACCTACTAAGGATATTTTCTTCAATAAATTCCATGATTACTTTATCTGTGGCATTCCTCATAGGGATGGATTGCACCCATTTGGTAAAGAAGTTTGTTGCAGTTAAAATCCACCTATGTTGTCCTGAGGAAGATGGATTTATCTCCCCTATAAAAACTAGACCCCATTGCTGGAAAGGAACACTTACTGCAATAGGTTTTAGGGGCAATGACAGCAATTTTTGTTTGCCAGCAAACTTCTGACAAGGGATACAGGCTCTTACCTGCTGATAAACATCTACAAACAAAGAGGGCCAATAGTATCCAACTCTTAAAATCCTGTATGCTGTTGTCTTCCAGTACTTGTGACCTCCACAAGCACCCTCATGAGATTCAGAAATTACTCCTTCAATTTCAGATTTATCCAAGCATCTGAGTAGAATACCACCTGGGTCCTTCCAGAATAACTTCTCTTCTACTAGACAATACTTAGTAGCTTTAAGCGTTAAATATCTAGCAGCTTTTCTATCTAAATGCTCAGGACATTGCAAAAACAACAGAAAATACACAATGTCTGCATACCATGTGGATGCTGAATAATAGTCAATGATTTTCTCTTTTTCCAAGATTGCTTGATCTTCTTCCTGAGCTAACTCTTCAGCCATCACATGCAATCCCAGAGCTTGACAATTTTATTCAGCCAGCAGCTTGGCTAAACCTTGTCCCTTGAATAGTTTGGTAGGTCTGATATCTACATCATACTCCATGATTTTAGCAATCCACCTGCCTCTTTTCCCTTCACTATTAGGCCGTGTTAAAACATATTTTACAGCAGCATTAGGCACAAATGAAATAACTTTAGAATGCAGAACATAGATTCTGAAAAACTTTAAAGCTTTTACCAAAGCATAGGCCTGTTTTTCTAAGATACTGTATTTTAGTTCAGAATCCCTGAGAGTTTTGCTGAAGAATGCAATAGGCCACTCCAGTCCTTCCTTATTCTTCTGCAACGGAACAACTACTATTGTATCCTCTGATGCAAATAAGAATGTAAGAAATTATCTGGTAAAATATGGGCTTACTAATTTAGGAGCTTCAGTAAGAGCCATTTTGATCTTCTCAAATGCATTATTTGCCTCAGTGGTCAATCTGAATTCCTAATCCTTTTTCAACATGACTGTGATCTATTTGATAGTTTCAGCAAAGTTTGGTATAAACCAACGTAGAAAGTTGATTTTACCAATGAATGATTGGACATATTTTTTACTCCTCGGTAAATTTATTTTCAAAATAGCTTTTACCCTTTTAGGATCAATCCTTATACCATTCGCAGACACTAAATGACCAAGCAATTTACCTTCCTGTACAGCAAAGTGTGACTTCTTTGGATTCAAGGACAAGCCAAATTTTCTACATTTCAGGAAAGTCCGCTTAAAATGCTTTTAATGTTCATCATCTAATTGTGAGAAAACAGTAATATCATCTAAGTAGATTACCACAAACTTGTCCTTTTCTCTGACAAAAGAAATATCCATTTCCCTCTGAAAAGTGGCTCTAGCATTCATTAGACCAAAAGGCATCTTATCATAAATGAAAGTTCCCCAAGGAGTAGTGAAAGCTATTTTCTCCTGATCATCAGGATGCATAGAAATCTGATTGTACCCTGAGAAACCATCAACCATAGAGATCCTCTGTGCCCCAACTACTTTCTGCAATATTTGCTTAATTTTAGGTAGAGGATAATTATCCTTTAATGAAGATCTATTCAAATTTCCGAAGTCAACACACAACCTGATTTCTCCATTCTTTTTCCTAACAGGAACCAGATTAGACACCCATGAAGAATACCTGAGAGGCACTATGATCTTGGCATCCAACAGCTTCTTCACTTCTTTTTCAATAATAGGAAACAAGGCTGGATTAATCCTCCTTAATTTCTGACGAAAAGGTTTGACATTTGGTTTTAAAGAGACTTTATGCTGTATGATTCCTGTGTCATAAGTTCTCAATTATTCGTAAGACCATGCAAAAACATCCACATGTTCTTTTAACAGTTTAATATACCTGTTTCTTTGTTCAGCTGTAAGTGCTTTAGAAATTTTAACCATTCTAGGATGTTCTGCTGAGACAATGTTACAATCCACCACATTCTCTTCCGAGGACTATACAAGAGGTTTCAAGAATGTATCATCCTTCAAAAAAATTCTTTCCAAAGGTACCAAACCTTTTGGGATGAAATTACTCTTTAATTCAATGATTTTGTGTCCAGCTATTTCATTTTCAGCAATCTTTTCCACCTATTCATCCCCTTCATCTTCCTCTTGATCAATCAGGGAATTAGAAAACTCATATGTGAGCTCTAAAAACCTTTTAATATCAATGTCATCTTCAAACACTCTCCACTGCTTTACATTATCAGGTACAGATGGTCTGTACCTCACCTCAATGGGATACCTCAACTGAGTGGTCTTGGGGATTCTAAAGTGTGTAGCAACCAAGGCCAATGAATCTGCAGTCTGATTATGGTCTCTTGGAATATAGGTAATGTTAAAAGCTACAAAATAATTCTCAATCATATCCCATACCTCATTTCAATAGACTTTCAGCAAACCCTGTTTCACTTGATAGTTGCTCTTCACCTGCTGAACAACTAATTCGGAGTCGCCAAATGTAAAAATCTGCTGAATGCCCAAATATTTGGCAGCTTTTAATCCTAACAGAAAAGCTTCATATTCAGCAATATTGTTTGTAGTAATAAACTCTAGTTTATACATCAGCTTTACTGTTTCACCTCCAGGGGATATGAGAAGAACCCCTGCTCCAGCACCTTCTTTACAAGAAGATCCATCAAAATATAATTGCCACAGCTCATCCTCCTATTCTCTACTGCATTTTATTGGCTGTTCTTTTTCAACATGTAACAAACCAGCAGTATTATCATCATCACTAAAATGTAACATGCAAGTACCCAGGTCTTTATCAACAACATACAGTGGGTGGTTGGTAGGGTTCTTATCATCTGTCACAATATAGGCAAACTGAAGCTCTCTGTACAGCCTTCTGTTTTCTCATCCAAACACAAGAATAGTAGCATATGTTAAATCCATTTGTAAGGTCCCACCAACCTTCTTTGCCCAAGACCTAGAGAGAAGTAACCCAAACTTAAGAGTAATATCAGCTACTACTACATCCATTATTACTCTCTTCATGGGTAATTGAGCCAGGCTAACAACCATGTCCTTTATTACCCCTAAACACTTCACTGCTTAGGAATCAAATGCATATAGATCATGGTAGGGTTTGGTAATACTCAGCCCTAAAGCCTCCATAACAACCTTTGGCATTAAATTGTGTGATGCTCCCGAGTCTAACAAACAATTATGTATCATTTGTTCATGGACTGTTAGAGTAATGTAGAATGGAGGAGAAGCACCTACTTCATTTTCAATTTTTTCAGCCAAGGCTGATCCAATGAAAATCCTAGGGTTTTCTTCTTGCAAGTTCACTGTGTCAGAAATAGGTTGATTGCTTGCTGAATTAATCATCTTAAGGACTGATTCTTTATATGAAGGGTTTTCTATCAATTCAGTTAAAGGTATAGGAATATTTAACTTGCCTAATTCATTTTCTAGGCTGAAACTTTGAACAGTTTTATTTACCTCTTCAACCTTTGTGTTCTTCTTTTGTTTTTTGAAACTTGTTTTTTCTCTGTGACAGGATCAGATGACTGCTTAGCAGGGACAACCACCTTCTTCTTCAGGTTTTGCACTACTTGTTTTGGACCTGACCTCAGATTTACGATCTTCTTGAGTTCATTTTGATAGACATCAGCAGTTACAGTAGTCATTTTCAGACCCAAATCATCTTTTGTTTCGAACATATCATCATCATAGCATTATGCATTTAGAAACTCCTCTTCAATGACAAAACCCCCAGACAATATTTCTCCAGAATGGCTCATATTTTGGTCAGTATATTCAAATATTACTTCATCATCAACCTCTTCTTCATCAACAACATTGTTCTGAAGAGGTGGTGGCACTCTTTTGTCCTAATTTTCTCTCCTTTCCTGCTGAATATCATTAATCCTGCGTTCTCTAGGCATGAAACGGGGAGCAAATTGCCTTTTGAACTGGTTCTTATTGTTAGGATTTCGTTCACCTTCTGGAACAGGCTTGCTGGAATTTTTCTCAAGCTCTAATTTATTTAATTTTGCAATCAAAATTTTTACCAACTTAGCCATTTCATCAATTTTCCCTTCAGTAGAATGAGAAGCAGAACTTCCTCGAGCTGCTTCCTTCTTTCCTTTTCTGTCATAAAGCTGCTGAGTTGTTTCCTTCTTCAATCTATTGGAAGCCAGTATATTAGATTCTACCTCCAATGCTGCATCTTGCATATGTAAGTTTTATAGAAGTTTCTATAGGCTTTATTTATGCAGGAATTCTACTGTACATCTTGTTAAACCTCTTTGAAAAGTCTACAATAGTTTCATCCTTTTTCCTACTAAGGGCTCCAAACTCAGTTATATAGTATGTATGGTCTTTGGTGTCACCCCATTGTCTCATGAAGAGATCACGGAGTTCTTCAATGATAGTGATTGAGTTAGCAAGAAACTCTCTAAACCATTTCCTTACATCTCCATAAAGGCTCTGCACGAACACTCTCATCCATACATCCTTGGCATCAATGTTTTGGTTATCAGCATAACTAAGGAAATCTTCCCAATGTTCTTCAGCTGTAGTTTCCCCCTGTCCATTAAACCTAGGAAGATATTTTTGATAGTCACCTCCAGGCAGTGCATTTAAAGGATGAGGCAAGGCCAATGGTGGATATTTGGCTGCAACCATCCGGTCCATCATGTCTATGGGCTGATTTTGGGCTGCCATTTTTGGACTGACTGACTTTGGTGATGAAGAGGTTTGACTGGAACTTGGCTGAAAGGGGTTTTTACCTAATTTGAACTGAAAAATAGGTATCTTACTAGGAGAGGCAGTTTTGGATTTTATGAAGGATTGAGGATTAGTAAAAACTTGGAAACTGCTATCAGGAATAATAGGCTTTAACCAAGGTGAAGTTTCTTCTTCTTTTCTTAGCACAGCTGAATGTAATGAACCACCCAACTGGTCAGGGTCACATAGGGCTGGTAAAGACTGAGACCTTCTAATTTAACTTGCTGTCTTTAATATCTGTTCAGGGTCTGTAACACCCAACTATAATGGTGAAGTAGGTCTGTTTCTAGTTCCAACTCCTCTAGTAGCCACTGTGTCAAACTTGGTGAAAAGTAGCCTTAAAGATGTGCTGGTTTAAGTTCACCTCTTAAAACCAGTGAAATGATAAGTATCCCAGGGAAAAATTTGTTTTCAACTTCATTTCCCGGCAACGGCACCAAAGATGTTGTGCTAGAAATTGTTTCCAGACTACAAAGAAACAAGCCAACACAATCTCAAATATTCAATCAAGCAAAACTATGTTTTAGGGTTTCTAAAAGGTTTTTCTGGTTGTGAAGTTTGGTGGAAAACAGGGAATACATTCATGAGCCAAATAGGAACTGAATCCTAAGTAAAGAATAACATAGACGCATAATATAATTACCAGGTATCCAACAGAAGATGACATTGAAGTTCATTCACAACTGACAAGCACTGCCAGCATACAAACCATAAACCAGCAATGAATTTATCAATTATGTAACTAAACAAGCTAAAAATGAAGCCAAAACACAGACTGAAGGGTAGAAATGATAATATATTTCATAATTCTATTCATCAAATACACATGAGAGTTTAAGTACTTAGCTCATAAACAAGTCAAGAGACCTCATTAAGCCATCCAAAAATCGAACCCCTTGTTCTCTTTTAGATCTTCCTAAATACTATTTTTCAAAAATCAGTTAGGGTCTAAACCCTAACTGTTTTTATCCTACTCATCGATAGGATAATGTCAAAATTGTAATTTACAAAATAAAGTATTTCTCAAAAACATAACAAGTAACTGCCTAACTAGCAATACTCAAACTTCTTTAGCGGCTTCTGCCAATAAATCTATTCTAGCTAAGGCTTGGGCCTTCTTCCTAGCTCTCTGCTGCTCAGCTTCCATATCTGTCATCCTTCTTGTAAGCTCCTTATTCTGCTACTGTAGGCTTTTGATAGTCATTTTCAATTCTACACACTGTAAATCTGTGTTTCTTTTCCTTTTTAGGGCCTCCTTGGAAACTGCAGTAAGCTCTTGGTAATGATCATTCACTTCCTCTAAGTCCTCCCAGAGTCTTCTGTTAGCTAGGATTAAACCATCATTTGTTTTTTGCATGTACTCCATTTGATGCTTATACTGTTTGATGGTTTTTTTGCAAATTCTCCTTGTTTGAGTCAAAATCTTTACATGCTGTTGTATTCTGTAGCTCACTAGGCAGCCATGGGATATTCAGCTTCTGAAGATGTCCTCATCTTCATGCAAAAGCTCTGTAAAAACACCATGAACACTTGGATTTTCTTGATTGTTTGTTTCATCAGGTGCATTTTCATCCATTAACAACTTATTTTCTGAATAAGAAGCTTCCATTTCTTCTTTCTGCCGTTCCTTCAACATTTCACTTCTTAATTCCAAAAACACATCTGATAGTTTAGTTTGGGTGAGGATGGACTCTTCTACTGTATTCAATGGTTTTTTTCCTTTTCTTTTACCCTTGTTAGATTCTAGGTTTTCATCTGAAGAAGAAGTATCAATCATAGTCACCTCTGCTGTGTTTAACTTAGGGTTTAGAAGCTTTTTCATGTTCAGCCTCAATTTGTTTTTGGGTCTAGTTTTGGGTCTCCATCCTGAGGCAAGTTCTCCCATCATCTATAAACTTTTTCCTTGATGTCTAACTGTCTTATACTCTTGACTGTAGAATTCCCTGTGTGTGCCAACCATAGACTCAAAATTAACAATCAACTCATCTCCTTCCAACAAATATCCTTCATCTTCAGATAAAATGGTAATTGGGCTTTGTTGCTGGACCTTAGTATCTTCTTCCTCTACTGCAACCTTCTCTGTGACAACAATTTTTTCATCTATAAGTGCCTCTGCTGGTGCTTTAATTTGCACAGGTTGAGTTTCCTTTTCAATAATTAGCAAACCTTTTCCCTTACTGTCAATTGAAGGCTGTTGAGATTCAATGTCTCCCTTCGAAGGTTCTGTCACTTCCTCTATTTTGACACATTTTTTTATCTTCAAACTTGACTTTTTCCCTAATTTTATAATCAGGTTTTGTCCCTTGTCCACATGCTTTTTGGTATGCTGTTCTTCCTGCTTCATTTGGAATCCAGACCAAAAGAGGAAGTAGTCCCATGTCTTTCCTTCTCTTTGCAGAACAGTGCTGATAATAAGCTTGATCAATCCATGATAAAAAATGGACTGTGCAGTGTGGTCATGATGCTCTTTAATCTTACTTGACATTTTCTGCAAACTTTTCAACAACAAGAAAGGAAGACTCATCCTTGATTCACCAGCAAGGTGCTGTAGGAACCTAAAATGATACTTGAAGAAAAAAGCATACCTCCCTGCACAGGTAATGTATCTTTGTAGGATTTTGATGGGCTCTACCCATTCATCTCTGAAATTCTGGATGAGAAATCACTTTCTCTAGTATGGAACAATGCCAGGCAAAAGATATCTCTAGGCATTGAAGGTAAATGGCACCTTTTTGAACTGGAGCTCTCCTTCATTCCTGACTCCAATTGCTTCAGCCACCAACTCTACAGTTAATTTGAATTTTAGAGTGTCAAATGATATTGTATATTGGTTATAACATTGATGAAATTTATGAGAAACTTCAGTGTTATATCCATCAATCTTGTTAAAGAAGTCTAGCCACCCAGCATTCTCAAAGAGCTCTGCACAACCCGGAAACTTGTCAATCCAATTCAACTCAATAGGCTCAGCCCTGTTGGTCTTTCCACTTTTCTTCATATACTTTCCCATGGATGAATGATGTTTGTGTGTGATTTTAAAACCTTGTTAATGACCTAACAGCCCTTTTTCCTTCAAGTTTTCAGAGTTTTGATAGTCAGCTTTCTTTTGGATTCTCCCTAGTTGTTTTCTCTCAATTTGTAACAGTCTGTTCTATTGTCAATGTAGGAAATATTTTGCACCAGGCTTAGGTAATTTAGTCCAAACAGAGTACCAAAAGTCTTTAACAAAACTGCTGCTGAACTTAGCTAACAACCAATATGCTCATCTAAATGCCAGACCATCTCTGGAATGCATAGAGACATCTATGTGTTGTGATTCTGCACAAATAAAACCATTGGCTTCTTCTAATTCCACTAATGAGCTATCTCTTTGCAATAAGGATTCTGCATTAGTGCTCTCAACTACTCACTTCTTAGATTTCGATTGTGATTGTTTAACTAGGGGATGAGATGATATGAGAGAAATCTTATGTGTGCTAACTTTCTGCTTCAACTTGCATTCAGCACAAAACCAATCAGCCTCTGAAACATACTCAGACAAGGTCTGCATGCAATATACATGCTCAGCTAACTCATTGCATTGATTACAGGTAACAAGTAAATCTATGAAACCCTGGTTTCCACAAACAGTACAGACCTTCACCTTACCATATTTGCTGGTCTTGAAAGGGAAATTTGTTTAATGTAACTGTTGTTTTTCAACTTATCATTTGCCAAAACATCTAAAACCTTTTAGACTGATCTCTCATCATTGGGAACTTGTTAACAACATGAATTTATGTTTTCTTTAATCAGTTTAACGTAACAAGCCTTAATAGAAAAACCCCCAATTTAGCAGCCATGACCAAGTTTACGCGGAATACCTCACTCTCAGCTTGCTGCAGGTGTTTAAAATTGATCTTTGAACTATCTGAATGTTGAATTTAACTATCCAGGTGTCTTTAATTCTTCAGCTTGCTTCCAATTGTCACGCTGAGAAATCCCTAAATTCCTTCTTTAACTATAAATTTCGGATTCTTAGAAATTGTCTTCGTTCCACTTCACCTCCAGCTTCCTAATGCCTATGTGGAGAAACTCTTTCCCATCAATCTCGGCTCGTTCCTCTATCTGTCATGATTTGCTGAGCCCTAACTTTTGATTTTCATGATCTCCTTCACGTCACAGACCACACCTATTTGCATGATTATTTCTGATGAAACACGTATCAAAACCTGTCTACACATGTGATTAGTCATCCAAAAGCACAATCATGGGAGAATTTGGCGTGAAAACCGACAATTTTAGCACCCATGATATTCTTGTAGTGCCGTAGTGTAAAATTTTGACCGTTGCGCTACAAGAATGTTTTAAAATCAAATTTGGTGCTTTTTTAGCCATTAATTCCATTTTAAATAAGGTTTATATGGTAAAATTTGATCATGGTGTTATTTGTGAAACCTTTAATCAACATATGTCCTATAGAACCCTTCAGAACCATAAGAAAAACAAAACATAATGAAAACCTAAAAGCAAAAAGCAAAATTTCACTTTAAACCAAAATTTCCTAAAGTAAGCAAATGAGCAAGATTAAAACAAAAATCACAAGCAAAATATAAGAATGGAGAAAACAAGTTCATGAATTAACACTTTGATTATAGTACTTGCTTGCACTAGTTGATAGGCTATTTTTTCTTTCGCATTTATAAAAGAAAAATTTTAAAAAAACACATGTTTGCTTTATATGCATGTAGATTTGTTTTTTAGTCTAGATTGCATGGCATATCATTGTTTTTGAAAAAAAAAAGAATTTGTTCT
Organism: Pseudotsuga menziesii; assembly: GCA_001517045.1. NCBI lineage: Eukaryota > Viridiplantae > Streptophyta > Pinopsida > Pinales > Pinaceae > Pseudotsuga > Pseudotsuga menziesii. The sequence continues at coordinate 169,614 of LPNX010938132.1, forward strand.
TTTGTGGCTTTCAAGTTTCTATTTGAAAAATAAAAAGAGAATAGTTTTTTCTTTTTGCATTTCATTTCTCTTTGCTTAATCATTTTGTTTCAACTTTGAGTCAAAAGACCACATATCTTTCATGCCATTTACCCTCTAACTAAAAACAACCCTTAAAATAAACAATATAATTTAAAAATTATTAGTAAGTTTTATTTTATAGGGTCATACACCAACTAGCTCAGGCTAGACTTGTGGATTAGGGAGTTTTAACTCTCCACAAGCATCAGACATAGTTGGCCAATCACTAGGTAAATCCTCTTCTATGTTGATTGTATCTGGGAATCTCATCTCAAACGGGAGTTAAGCATGAGGCCATGTGGAGGCTTGGACTGAGGAGATAACCCTCTGATTCCTTGCCAAAGCATAGAACAAGGTTTTTGTGCATCTGGGGACTTCTGTCAATACCACCCTCCCGTCCCCATGTGGTGCCTAGTGTTGACATGATTTCAGGCTTTGCTACCATGCCCATGCGTATGAACCAGGATTGCAACTGTCCCCCTAGACTATCAATATAGTTAAGGTAGCCTTTAGCATCTTTGACATCTAGGGTTCATACACAGGTACACTGAAAGGCTATTTCTGGTTGACCCTGAACGAGCTCGATAGGTAACCACGATAGAAGGTGTGGGAGGGAGGTGGGTGATTCCTCTGCTTTTGCCTAAGAAAATCTATAGGGATTCCAAGTAACTATCTATCAACTTTCTTCTGGAAATCATATCTTATACCTGTTTATCTATTTGGCTTTAGGAATTTTTTAGTGAGTGTTGTGTGGTTTGTGGTTTGTCTGTACTTAGTTTTCCTTCATGTGCGTGCTTTGTACTTTTGGTTTCCTATCAACCTTGGGATTTTTTCTTATTGTTTGAAACTATGGCTAACACCCCTTTGAACTCCAACCAAGAGATCCCCATGTTGGGAACTCCTTGTACTATTCCTCTCATAGGGAATGTTGGTGTTCCTTTGATGGCCACCTTGAATCTTCCTGGATTCACCCTAGGGCTACCGGTGTGGTTGTTTTCCACTCCAACTATTCTGAATGCTCCTGATGCTTCTCAAGTAAGATCCTTATATCAAGGGTATCAAAACACTACTTCCCCTTCACCTTTAGTTGATTCTCCTCCCCCTTCTACGTGATGCAATGAAAGTACTGATACTAGTAACCGACAGTCTAAAAGGAGTAAAATAAGGAGGAATAGGAAGAAGACAAATAAGAAAGGGGGAACCTTTTCAACCTTTACAAGTCAAGTTGAACCTCACCACCTAGCCTCTGCAGTTCATGTTGGGGGCACCTATCCAACCTCTGTAGATCATGTTGGATCTAAGAACTCAACCTCTATAAGTCAAGTTGATCGTCACCACCGAGCCTCTGCAGTTCATGTTGGGGGCACCTATCCAACCTTTGCAGGTCATGTTGGATTTAAGCACTCAACCTCTACAAGTCAATTTGATCTTCACCATCCAACCTCTATTCATCATGTTGGTGGGATCCTTCCAACCTTTCCAAGTCATGTTGGACCCAGTCTCTTAGCCTCTGCATTTCATGCTGAGGGCACCTGTTCAACCTCTAATGCTTAAGTTAAACCTCCCCATACAACCTCTGCAAGTCCTATTTTATCCAACCACCTAGCCTCTGAAGTTTGTTCTAGGGGCATACACTCAACTATTGCAAAGAATTGGATCCTAACCATTCAGCCTCTGATGTTCATGCTGGTGGTGCCAATCCAACCTCTGTAGGTCATGTTGGACCCAGTCTCTCAGCTTCTGCAGGTCATGTTGGGGGCAGTCTCTTAGCCTCTGTGGTTCATGCTGAAGACAATTTGTCAGCCAATGCAAGTCATGTTGACACTATTGAAAAGACTAACCATTCAAAACACAAGCCCAAGTTTCCTTGTAAGCTCTGTGAGGGAGACCACCTTACTTATAAATTCCCTTCTATCACGGAGGTGCAAAGAGTTTGGTTTCATGGTCATCCTGTTTTTGAACATTCTAAAGTTTTTCAACAACTAGCCTCTCTTAGTCAGGTTGGACCCAGTTACCTAGCCTCTGGTGGTCATGCTGGGGGGGAAATCTCAACCTCTGTAGGTCATGTTGAGAGAAAAAATTCAGCCACTGCTAGTCATGTTGACACCGTTGAAGAAACTGGTCATTTGAAGTGAAAACTTAAGTTCCCTTGTAAGATATGGGAGGGAGATCATCTTACTCACCAGTGCCCTACTATCGCAGTGGTGCGAAGAGTGTGGTCCGAGACTCAAGAGTTTCCTTCCCCTGAAAAACCTATAGTTTCTCAACAACCTACTCAACCTTTGGTTAATCAAGTGGCCGAACCAATCTCAGCTTTGGTCCATCCCACTCTTCTTTCAAAGAGTGATCCTGATGTGATTTAACCAATGTCACCTTTGGTCAATCCCACTCTCCCTTTGAAGACTGAATTTCACGAAGCAGTTGAATCGATTCCATTATCGATCAATCCCATTCTTCCTTTGGAGAGTGAAGTGTTTGCTAGTCACATTTTCTTCACTGTCAGTTCAGAACTTACTGAATAAGGGGGCACTGAACTCACTTCAGATCAACCCTCACCAAGCTCTAGGATTGTTTCCTTTGATTGGGATAACCTAGTTGAGTCATGTGTTCCTTCTGATGCACCTTTCTAGATAAAGGTCAAAGTTTAACCATACATGATTGCTCGTTGTATTTTTTATGAAGGAGCCTTAGTTAGTATCTTGTCTGCTCGTGCTTGGCGAGGCATGGGATTTCCTAGCCTTGTGTCGAATTCTAGTCAGTTACTACAGTTTGATAGAATAACTTGTATAGCCTTGGGAATTCTCTCTCAAACACATGTTACTTTTGGTGGGAAGACCGTCTTAGTTGACTTCACGGTAATAGAAGACCCCTTGGACTTCAATATGCTCTTCAGACATTATTATATATATTCCATGCAAGCTGTGGTGTCAACATTCTTTCGTGTGATGTAATTTAATCATGGTGAATAAATTGTCACTATCAATCAGTTGGATTTTCTTGATCCATCTCCTGACCCAACTAGAGACCAGGTGTTTCCTTTATTGATTCCCAGTGTTTCTATAGACACTACCTCACCACAGGTGAGCTATGTGGCCTCATGTCCTTTGCATTCAATTGCTACTGAGAAGCAACCTCTATTTTCATGCTTACCTTCTTGGGAGTTGGTCCTAGCATTTGACCAGGTGAGTCATCCTATATAGACTGCGGAGCTCACTCTCCACTTTGATGATCCATTTGAAATTTTAGACTTGTGTCCTATCTTGGATGATCTCCTTTCTTCGGATGAAGTCTTCCTAGATTCTTTGGTATAGTCTGATCTTCTATTGGATGTTGGTTCAGTTGTGACTAAGTCTAACCCTGATTTTCCTAGTAATCTTGACCTTTATTCTTATGTTGGTCTTATTGAGTCTTTTTCCTCTTCCTTTGAATAGCAGGTCAGTGATCCCGATGAGTTTGATTTTTCATATGAATTTTTCAACTCCCGTGATACTAAGTTTGTTCCTACGGACTCTATTTCCCTTGTTGATTTTTTCTCTCCTTTTGAGGTTGATCTTACTGATTATAAACCCTGGAGCCTTGGTGCTAAAGAATATTCTTCATTCGATTCTTCCTTGACATTACCATTTGTAGAAGATAGCAAAGTCACATGTGTTTCTGCCAAAGTGACCTGCATCGGATCTTTTCTTCTGAATGTGATTCTGATGTTGTTGTTTCTTGGAGACAATATTTTTAGTTGGAGTCACAACTGTTTACTGGCCTCACCTTGTTTTTCAAGTTGTAACTTCATTTGTATGTATCCTGCTCATGCTTTTGAGCCTAATTTCAGCTTCCACACTTTTATCTCGTTGTATAAGCCCTCATCTTTGTTCTCATTGTTGCTCATCCTTGTATCATTTTTCCTTTGCAACTTGACACCTTTTACCTTGAGGAGACATTCCCTGAGTGTCTTTATCCTGCTCATGTTCCTTGCATTATGCATAGGTTTGTTCCTTGCGCTTAGAACTAGTTTCTATTGCCTATGAAACTCATCTCCTCACATTTAGACAATTCTTTCCGCTCTCCTTTGAGCTCATTAAAAATAGTAAGGAGGCCGTGAGTTGACTTTTTCAGACTCATTAAAACTTCACGGGAAAGATATTAAGTTTCTTTAGGCCCAGGTCTGACTCCTCAAAATAAACTTGACTGCCGAGTAAACTTGTCCATTCGGGATCATTAAGAATATGTGAATGGGCATCCACATTGGTGGTAGGTTATCACTTTCTCGAACCATGCGGAATAATACAAGAAAGGAATACTCCCTTTGGAATTGAGAAGAGTATTCTCAGGTATAGGTTTATCATTTTTCTAGACCTGAGGGACTAAAATTACAGAAAAGGAACCCCCAGTATGAGCTTAGTTTTCTCTTTTTCGTGCTCTGGACCTAAACATGAAAAATATTCTGAGTGTATTTTATGTCATTTTCATGCTCTTAAACCATAAAGAATAAATCATTGAGTTTACTATTGTAAGCCCCATTTCTCTTAATCAAATGTATCTTTCCAAGTGATCTTTCCTTCCTTCACACTCATAAAACTCAGGATATATGCTGCTATTTAAGGAGCATTGGGTCAATGTTAGTTTAACCTTTTTTGCCCCCCCTCGACTAAGTACGAAAAGGGTGCGCCTTACTTCTTTGAAAGCTAAGAGAGTTCTTCTATGGTTTGTTTTATACTTTTATGGCCTCAGGAGACTAAATTGGATGAAAATGTTCCCCCCTGGAGTCTTCTTTGGAGTTTTCGGTCTCTCTAAACTATCAAAACATCATCGAGCATTCACTAATTTGGGCTCGTAAAATCCACGAATCAGTGCTTTATCAAGCATTCTTCTATCTCTTCTTCGATCTTTCCAAAAAAGAAGAAGGTCCTGATTTTTCTTTCTTGGACTCATTAAATCTTTACAACAAAGAAGGGAAGGGAATTTCATTCACATGTATTTTACATCATGGCAACAAGTCTTGTTTCCTTGAACAAAGCACCAGTTTTGAGTCTATCAATAGTTGGGTCTCAGTTTTCACATTATCCCAATTTAGACTTTCTTACTCCTCTAGTGGGTATCTTTTCCAATTTAATGGGGAATCTGTCAATGCCTCCTACATTGCAGATTTGTGTCATTGGTCTGTTTTGTGTCAAAAGTTGCCTAAGTCACTTTTGTGTCATGCTCAATGTGTAAGGATTAAACCTTTGTCAGCCATTCTACATTTTCCTTGACCTTTTGTGTCAGCCATTCCTTGGTATCAGTTCATTACATCATGTCTTCAGTGGTCCTTGTCGTGAAATTCAGTACCAATTCCAAATCCAATTAGTCTTTGACTTACCTCAGGAAGAGATGTGTCATTTTGAGCTATAACAATCAATATGCTCACAAATTGGATGAGTGAGATGTACAAGATAATAAGTGATGGAAATATATCAGATCCATGATTTTGGATGGCTAAAAAGAAGGAGGTTGAGTAAGGAAAAAAACAAGACAGTTACTCCTAGGCTAGCTTTTCCCTTTTTCCTTAAAATTGCTAAAAGCAAGGCATCTTTCAGAAAAAGAAGAACTACACATTCTCTATTCTGGAATTACTGCAAAGTCTTCAAAATATTTACCAAGATGTTTCTAAAGTTATCCTTAATCTAGTTTTAGCATTTGTTGACTTCTAGGTGCAAGTGGATGCCAACTAGCATAGTAAAGAGTCTAGGAATCTAGGAGTAAGAAAAAAATGATTAATTAATGTCAAATATGGGTTTGATTTTTCTAACAAACCCCCTTAAGCCTTAATTTATGTAAAATATTAGAAAAATATATCATATTATAGGGCCTATAAAAAAGTATTAGTCACCCTTTACATACTGCGTGTCCATACAACCAAGGAAAGAGGCAAAAACCAAAGGGGGAAATCCTCCCTTAAACATGGACATAAACAAAAATTTTGGAAATCTTGTTATCAATAATTCTTTACCACATGATCAGCAATCCCCTAAAGTGATTTGATATTATTGAAGGTCTTCTCACAAAAAAACTTGGAGAAGATGTCTGCTAATTGCTCTGAATATGCACAGTAGAGTAGAGCAATGGTACCATCATGCACAAGCTCCCTGATATAGTGCATATGGATCTCAATGTGTTTGGTTAGTTTTCTTCGAACTGGTTCAGTAGATATTTGAATGCTTCTATGATTGTCATAATAGATGACAGTGGAAGTCTTTGATTCGATCCCACATTCTCCAAGCACTCCCTGCAACCACAAACATTGAGTAGCTGCATTCACAGCTTCTCTATACTCTACCTTTGTAGATGAGAGTGCAATGGAACTCTGCTTCTTAATTGACCATATGATTGGTCCATCTACTAGAATGAACATAAATCTTGAAGTATAATTTTGATATGTTTTGTCACCTACCCAATCATTGTCAGTAAATCCAACTAGCTCTAAGTCATATTTTGCTGCATAAAAAATCCCATGAGTTCTTGTTCCTTAAACAAAGTTTAGAATTATTTTATCTTATTTCCAATGGATTTCATGAGGCTGGCCCATACATCTGAAATCCACACTAACTGCATAAGATATGTCAGGTCGATTATGTGTTAGATAAATAAAACACCCAATCAACTGCGTATACAGTGTATTATTTACCAAAGGAGAAGAACTTGCTTCTTCAAACTTAACTCCAGAAAGGAATGGAGTCTTTCTTGGCTTGAAATCCTTCATGCTGAACTTGTTGAGAAAATCTTAAGCATACTTGGATTGATGAGATTTGATTTCATGTGAGGATTGAGAAATTTTAAGACCCGATAATTGACTCAAAAATGCCAACTTTTTCATGGAAAAGACATGGTTCAGTGCATATTTCAAGGAGGCAATCTCTTTATTTGAAAGTATTGTTATCAATAGGTCATCCACATACAAAAAAAATTCATTAAAGAACCATTTATCTACTTTAAATATAAATTTGGATCATACTTGCATCGAACAAAATTTTGTGACAACAGAAAGCCATCAATCTTGGCATACCAAACCCTGGGGGATTGCTTTAGCCCATACAATGATTTATTTAATCTGCACACTAAAGATGGATTAGAAAAAAAACCTTCAGGTTTCTGCATATAAATATATTCTTTCATATCTCCATGTAGAAAGGCACACTTCACATCCATGTGATGCACCTCCCATTTCCTTCAAGCTGCAATGGTCAAAGCTAGGCTTATGGAGTCTGTCTTTTACATTGGTACAAAGGTATCATTGTAATGAATACCTTGAAATTGTAAGTATCCCTTAGCTACAAATATTGACTTATATTTAAAAGGTGAACCATCAACAACAAATTTGGTTGTATAAACCCACTTACACTTTACTAGCTTTCTCCCTATGGGGAGATCAACTACTTCCCATGTGTCATTCTTCTGGAGCGAGATGTATTCTTCCTTCATGGATGTTTTCCATATTGGATCATGTAATGCATATTCATATGTCTGAGGGTCTGATTCAACCATAAACTAGAACTTCTCAGCAAAGAATGGATCTTTCACAGAAAGGGCACTCTCAAATTGAGATCTAGTCCTCCCAGTGTCACTAGGATTCCCATCTAGTTCCCCATCTGCATGAATGGTACTTGCTGCCAATTTTGGTCCTATAGGAATGTTAAGATATGAAATTAAATCATCATTATCAGGAATATCATAATAAAAAAACTCATTATTCTCTTCACTTACAATCAGTGGTTGTGGTGATGAAGAGGACTCTCCAACTTCTACTGCTGCTAAAGGCTCTTCTTCAAACTGGACACTCCTTTCAATGAAGTATTTTTGAGTGCTCAAGTTGATCATATTGTACCCTTTCTAATATTCATAATACTCAACAAATAGGAGCTCTTGGCTTTGGGGTTGCAAATCCTTCCTCTTTGCATTTGGAATTCTAGCCCAAGCCTTTGAGCCAAAATTTTTGAAATGGGTCACATATGGATTGTGCCCACTCCAAACTTCGAAAGGAGTGATTACATCAATTTTATTGCAAGGCACCATATTCTAGATATAGGATTCATATTTGATTGCTTCAACCCCAAACTTTTGTAGCAAAGTTTTAGACTCCATCATACAATTTAGCATATCCTTGAGTGCTCTATTCTTCCTCTCAGCAACACCATTTTAATGAAGTGTGTAGGGAATATAATGTTGCATATGGATATATACATATTCACAATAATGGATGATATAAGACTTGACATACTAACCACCATTATCATATCTGAGGATTTTCAGTATCCTACCAGATTGGTTCTCAACCAAGGCTCGAAAGATCTTGAAGAGGTCAAAAACTTCAGACTTGTGTTTTAGGAAGTAAACCCAGCAGTACCTGCAAAATTCATCAATGAAGGTTAGGAAATATTTTTATTGACTCATTAAAATATTAGGGAATGGACCAGAAATGTCACTATGGATTAACTCAAGGGGTGCAGAGGTTCTCTCATGACTAGCTCTCTCATACTTGTGCTCTAAGTGTTTTCCTAGGATGCAACCTTGGAAGAATCCCTTATAAAACTTGATATTTGGTAACCCTATGACCATGTATCTGACACTCTAATATGAAATATACTTGAAGTTAATATGGCCAAATATCTCATGACAAATCTTTATTGCTTCATTAGCATGAGTGAGAAGAGCATAGGGGTTTGAGAAAGGTATGAAATGGGAAAACTTGTATACCTTTGAATTGTGATCCACAACACCTTTTTTTATGACTCTATGATTCGGAATATATGATATTTAAACTTCATTGGGAGAGAAGATAACTTTCTTACAAGACCCATTGAGGGTCCTATAATACACTGAAAAGAGGTTAGCAACAAGACATAGGACATACAACACATCATTGAAAGAACCATGCTCAATTTCAATCCTACCCTTCCCCATACTATCAGTAACAAAGTCATATCCCGAAACAATTTTTGGACCTTTCAAATCATCAAGAGGGCATAAAGTCTCTCTTGTTGAAACCATGTGTCTAGAAGCTCTAGAATCAATGATGAAGATGGACGATCTTGAATTGTTGGAAACCAAGGCATGTACTTTGTCCTTGTCATCTGAATTTGATCCTCCTTCCCTCTTCTTTGCGGATTCAGGAAGGGAGATGTTGTTCTTCTCCAAGATTTGAGTCAACATGTCAATTTTATTTTTTCATACAAGAGCTCTCAGGATGATAACCATTACTATAGTATGCACACTTGCTCATTTCACCTTTGTTCTTCTTCTTCTGGAGGGTATTCTTGGAGCTTCAGGGCTCCTCTTGAGACTTTGGCTTGTATCTCTTTTGCTCAGGTGCCTTATTTGAATTTTATTTCTTCTTTCTGTTGGAATCCACCCTCGAATCTCCAACAACCAAAGCTTTCTATTTGAAGGGTTTAATGGTTCCCATCATTACCAGTTTATATTGGTCCTGGGTGACGGATTCCATGAATTCAGCAAGCTTAGGCATATTCCAGTCTCATGTTGTCAATTTGGTGGCATGGAAGGTCAAAAGAAATATTGAGTAGTTAGGACCAAGCTTCAAAAGTATGGTCAAGACTAGTTTATCTTCCTTTTTTTCAATTCCACATTGTTTTAACTATAGAAATAGGGCCTTAAACTTGGAAAAGTAGACTTGAAAGGGTTCAAATATGTTGGGACTCAATGAGATCATATGATTCTTGATTTTATTTCCTCTCATTTCATCTATCCTTCCAAATAGAGTCTCAAGCTTCTCCCAAACCTCATTTGATGATGTCAATCCATCAAGATGGAAAAGGAGGTCTGTTGAAATGCTCAAGAAAAAAATACCATATGTCTCATCCCTCCTGTTGTGCCATTTAATTTTATTTGCAGCTACATTGGGATTTTCCTCAATTTACATGGTAACCCTATCAAGGCCTTTACTCCTCAACAAAATCTCCAGCTCAGCTTTCCATTCGAAGAAATTGGATGGAATCAAGATGATCCTATGAGAATGGTCCATACCTCAGCAACTGTTCCCTTCAACCAGCAGAATGCGCTCCCAGATAGTGATGTCAAACTTGCAATATAAATATACAAGGATATAAATTGATATATCAAGGCTCTAATACCATGTGGAAATTAAGCCCAAGCTATAGATCAATTACACTCAAAAAAATACTAGTCAAACATGCAAAATTCCACAAAAAGGAGAATGAATATGGAGCATAACACAATCCTATATTGAATAAGTGTACATCATCCAACCTCATTATTATACCAAAATCCTATCACCATCATGTGGTAAGACATTTGACATACCTACTTGCCTTGAATCCCAACTTCTGGAGTGGAAACTAAATGGTTTTTCATCAATCTGTCATACAAATTCCTAGCACCGTGCATGTCCATTTATCTAGGAGCAGTACCCCTGCTCACACCGCCTTTCATTGGTTGTCCACAAGTGGTGCCATTTCCCATTTCCCTTGGTCCATAGGCGGTTATTACCAGAACCGCTATGTCATAAAAGGAGAAGCGCGGTACCCTGGGTAAAAAGGGAAAAAGAAAATTTTCTCAAGGCTTCTAGATGATAAGCCTTGTCTACTATCTTATCCCTACTATTGTGGGTTGTTTGAGCTCAAGATCCCTCATCCTAGGATCTTAGAGGCCACCTCACCCACTAATTTCTCAACCATCTCTATCCATTAAAGCCCTATAAATATGAGCTCATATCCATGGTTGAGGAGAGAACATTTGAAGGTATTGTTATGCTGTTGGATTGATTCTTGGCCCAAGATCATTTAGAGAGAGCTTAGAGAGATAGAGTTGGAGCTTTTGGGAATGAAGAGTTGGTTTCATGGAGATGCATGTCAACACTAAGGCTTGGTTGTAAACTTCTTCATATTTATAATGCAAGTTGATTTCTGTCCCACATATGACGTTGTTGTTGTGATTTCACATATATATGTTTCAAGATTCCTTAGCCACTAGCATAGATTAGTAGATCATATTCTGGTTGCTTTGATTTGTTTCGTGTTGAGCTTGATTGTAGGTACACAGGTGAACTGTCAAAGCCTTGTATTCTAGATATCTACAGCATCTAGGGAGAGTCTTCAACCACTGTCCTCTATTTGTTTTGGATCTGAACCATTCAGACCAGTGGAATACCTTGCTGTTTGCAAGAGGTGAAATATTCCAGCTAATAAATCTGGCGAATCCACTGGGGAATAGAGTATTCAATTGTTCTGATCTTCCTCAGTATGCAACTCTTGTCCGAATCCAGGCTCCATTTTCTTCAACTCTCTTAAGTTAGATCTGCTTTCTGCATTGCGTTATTTGGGTTTGAAATTTCCAGATCTGTTCAGATCTGAGTCATTTCTGTCTTTTATGCTCTATTTCCATACTCAATTCAATAGTATTTCCCTTGATCTAGCCTTTTTCTGACTTGATTTTTCATTCTCTTTGTGTTTTGAATTTACACAGGGAACTGCACATGTTCTATTGGCAAGGAGTGGTGCCACCGCGTGAGTCTAGTTAGCCATATGTGGTGCCACCGCTTGAATCCAATGAGCAAGGAGTGGTTCTACCTCAAAACCACCTGTGAGCAGCTTCATCTGCACGATGCCAGGTAGGCCCTGTTCCAGACTTTGTATTTTCATTTTTGCGTGTTTTTCGCTTACTTTTGATGAAAATGAAGTGTGTTTTTGAAAAAAAATGATCCCTCACGGTCAGGAGGGGCCATGAATTGTATATTATGTAGTTTCTTTGATTGTTGTATTATTTCTGCATTCTAAGAGAGTTTATGTTTCTTGCATTGGAGTTTACATTCTTTTCTTTGCTTGAAAAATCTTGCTCTTTTCTGTAGATATCATTCATTGGAATTGAAAATATACGTTTCATTTTCATGTGTAGGATTTGGTTTTTTTGGACTTGGAATGCACGAGTGATCCATGTTGTTTTGAGTCTTTCTTTGCTTGGGGTAATTCTTGTTTCCTTTTTCATACTGATTTTTTCAGTGCTGGGTAGGAAAGATTGGTTCTTCATTTCCTTGTCTATTTCAAAGAGAAGTTTTAGTTTTCTCTCTCTTTTACTTCATTCGCAAGCTTGTTGAACGATTTTATTCTTGTTTTGTGCATGATTGTTTGAAATTCTAGATCTTACTTTCATCAAGAAGAAATATCTGTTTTTAGATTTGCGTGCATTAGAGTTAGATTTGTTTGGAAACGTTAGTGAAATCATCTTTCCATTAAGTTTTTATGCATCTTTTTCAAGCATGAAAAGATAGGAAACATTTTTGGTTTATTTATGTTAGATGTTCTCTAGATCTCTCTTTTTTATTTGCTTTGAAAATTGTTTGGGGTGCATTGATATTTCACTTTTCGTTTGAAAAGATAGAATTGCATTTGCATTTGGGTGTGCATTTTTGGAAGAAAAGTAAATCTCTCTCCCTCTCTTAGGTAGAATTTCATTGAAGAGGAAAACTTGCATCATCATATAGATCAGTATGCATCTTCTTTAAATTCAAGTTTTCACTCCATGGTTCCACCTAAACACACACGATAAAATTAACGGTAGTACTAGGTTAAAACTTTTAGCAATTTGAGTGATAAGTTAGAGACGTGTTCAGGAGTGATTAAATGTAGGAGCTGACATTATTTCTTAGCATTACATTCTTGGACTCGTGTAGTTCTTCCACATACCGTCAGTATATCAAACAGCCTTTCATGTACCCTTGAGGTATATAGAAAGGTACTTCATGTACTCGATTGTATATCGGAAGGATCCTTGTGTACGGTTATGCATTAGACAACACTACTACAGATTTGAGCTCCCTCGTACCTTGAGTATATCGGGAGACCCTTTTAGGAATCCTCAAACCATCTGTGTTATCCTTTTGGCCTGTCCTGTGAGGTTCCTGACTCTTATCCACTCCTTTCACATGTTTGCTTGTTGCTTTTAGTTTGAGTAGTACTTTCTTGTGTGTGGTAGTTACAGGGTTATTAGAGAGTTTAGAGATGGCATCCTCATTTGAGACTACCACTCAAGAGGTCCCTTTTCAAGGTGTACCTTTTGCATTCCCTCCAAGTGAAGATATTGGTCCTTCCTTTATTGCCACTCTAAATATTCTTGGATTAACTATAGGATTACCGGTCTGGCTATTTAATCCTGTAGTTCTTGTTACACCTAATGTCTCAAATGTCAGCTCTCCTCTAGGAGAGGATCGACCTCAACCTAATCCCTTTCCTTCTTCATTAGTTGTTGTTCCACCCCTTTCTTCTTCTTCACTTGACCAGAGCTCTATGGTTAGTAGTCATGTGGATAAGAAGAAGAAGAATGGGAAGTGTAAAAAGAAGAAGGATAAGAAAGAGAAAAAGCAGCAACCATCTGCTCTTGATGGTGCCCGTTCTAAGAGAACACTCGAAAAACCCAAGTCCCTTGTAAGCTTTGCAAGGGGGACCACCTTCTTAAGGAGTGTCCTGGTCTCTCCCATGTACAAGAAGAGTGGTCTAAAATATCCAAAACGTTTGTGTCATCAACCTCTAATCATCATGTTGATGATACTCCCTCAACCAATGACCCATTGGTAAAAGGTCGTAAGGGTAAAGTCTTGTATCCTTGTTTGATATGCAAGGCTATGCATCGTACTTTTCTTTGTCCAAGCATGGATGAAGCTTTGCATTGGTTGGAAAATATTATTGATCATTAACAGGTGATTCCAACAAGTGATAGTAAATTATCCCTCGATCCCCCACTGGTTGACCAAGTGGTTGATTCAGATTTATCTGTGGTTGATCCCACTCTTCCTTTGGAGAGTGAAGTTAAAGTGGTCGATTCGGTGTCATTTCCACCCGATCCAACTCTTTCATCAAAAGAGTGTTAAGACTGAAGTAGTCTCTTTGACCAAATCTTTGTCTCGTTCTTCTCTTCTAGTAGAGAATGAACCAAAACTTGTCGAAGTTGTTATGCTTTGTTCTGATTGTTCTCGACAAGAGGAAATTTTGTCTGTTTCGACAGAACCCTCTCTGAGTAGTGAGGTTATTTTCTTTGACTGGAGTAACCTAACAAAGTCTCGTATTCATTTAAGTGTTCCTTTCCAGATAGTTGTGAATGTTACTTCTAGGAGGATACTTCACACTATTGTTGACGAAGGGGCTTCTGTTAGTATTCTATCCTCAACTGCTTGGCAAGCTTTAGGTTCTCCTCAGCTTGTGCCAGCCACCTATAAGATACTGGCTTTTAATCGTAGGCCTACATGCCCTTTAGGGATCCTTCCTCATTTTCCTATTACATTAGGAGGGAAAACTATCTGTATTGATGTTATGGTGATCTAAGGTCATTTAGACTTCAATATGCTCCTTGGACATGATTATGTTTATCCCATGAATGCTATTGTGTCCATACTCTTTAGAGTTATGCATTTTCCCCATGATGGGAATATTGTGACCATTGATCAGCTTTTCTTTGTTACACCTGACCATCATGTGACTCCTAGTAATCAGACTTCCCTGAATGTGCTGCATGTTCTTGTGGTTCCTTCCCCTTCTTCTAGTTAACTTCTTCCCATCATAGGTAAAATGGGGGGCATGACTCTAGTCTCTAGACTTCATACTGGAGTTAAGATGTTAGATTTTATGTAATGGGGGAAACCTACCAACCTATGGATATCATGTTTGGTAGGAGAAGGTTTTAGAGCATAGTTTACGCTTTTGGTTTCAAGCTTGCATAAAAATGAAACCATGTCTAGAGCATAGTTTATGCTTTTGGTTTCAAGCTTGCATAAAAATGAAACCATGTCTAGAGCATAGTTTATGCTTTTGGTTTCAAGCTCGTTAAAAAATAAAACCACTCCTTAAGCATAGTTTATGCTTTTGGTTTCAAGCTTGCATAAAAATGAAACCATCTCTAGAGCATAGTTTACCCTGTGGTTTCAAGCTCGTTAAAAAATAAAACTACTCCTTAAGCATAGTTTTCACTTTTGGTTTCAAGCTTGCATAAAAATGAAACCATGTCTAGAGCATAGTTTACCCTGTGGTTTCAAGCTTGTTAAAAAGGGTAACAAACACTTGATATAGCTTGTCAAAAGAAAAGTACAGACTCATATGTTTTACGAACCTGAGAGAGGAGGGGCTCAATCCCAAAATGGATCTCTCAATGTTTAATTTTATGAGTCCACTGAAAGAAAACTCAACATTGTTCATGTTTAGAGAGTCCAAACGAATACAGAAGGAGACGTCAAAGGGGTCCTTTTTCGTATGATTTAGTCTCTATGGCCCGAAAAAGTGTAAAATAATACCTTAGAGAACTCTTCCAGTCATGATTGGCTTGAGTGTTCCTTTTTCGTAAATAGTCTTATCCGAACTGAAAAAGAGATAACCTACCATCGGATGGACGACTCTTTGAATACTTTAATGAGCATGAATAAGACAATATCGCTCGACGATCTTTTCATATTTAAGGAGCCTAAAAAGAGTTTAAAGAGAACTCCATTAACCTTTTTCTTGTTTGAATCCAAAGCATGAAAAAGTAATAAACTAAGCTCAAACCACTTTTCATGTTTTAACCCGAGCACGAAAAATGAAAAGTAAGCTCAACACCATCTTACTATTTTTAACGAGCTCGAAGATCAGTTGAAAGAATGCTCATGGATTGGTTTCATTTTTATGCAAGATTGAAACCAATGGGTAAACTATGCTTGAAAAATCCCATTAACATGCTATACAGAGGTTGTAATCTTGCCCCCAGCATGATTGCTAGCGAAGCTTACCCCTAACATGGTTTCTAGCAGCTTGACATGCCCCCAAGCTTCCTTTCATCTGACGATTCTTCTTCCATACCCAACCTAAAAACCTGGTTACTAATGTAAAAATGTTCACTAGGGGGGTACGAAGAATGAGAATCAAAAAAGTAAAAAGAAGGTTCAAGTTCTAACACTAAAGTGAAGACTCGAATCAAGGGAAGGGGATCTGGTTCATTTTTACACAAGCTTGAAATAGAAGGTAACTATGCTTGGAACATGGTTTCATTTTTATGCAAGCTTGAAACCAAAAGGTAAACTATGATTAAGGAAACCTACTTCATTTTTTAATGAGCTTGAAATAGAAAATGAACTATGCTCAAGAATGATATCAATTTTATGCAAGCTTGAAACCAAAAGGTAAACTATGCTTGAGGAGATCTACTACATTTTTTAACGAGCTTGACATAGAATGGGAACTTTGCTCAGGGATGGTTTCATTTTTATGCAAGATTGAAACCAAAAGGTAAACTATGCTAGAGGAGATCCATTTCATTTTTTAATGATCTTGACATAGAATGGGAACTTTGCTCAAGAAAAACTGACATGATGGTCAGGTGCTATTTCATTTTTTAACGAGCTTGACACAGAATGGGAACTTTGCTCAGAACATGATTTCATTTTTATGCAAGCTTGAAACCAAAAGCGTAAACTATGCTTAAGGAGTGGTTTTATTTTTTAACGAGCTTGAAACCAAAATTAAACTATGCTCTAGACATGGTTTCATTTTTATGCAAGCTTGAAACCAAAAGCGTAAACTATGCTTAAGGAATGGTTTTATTTTTTAACGAGCTTGAAACAAAAAGCATAAACTATGCTCTAAGGATTCATTTTATTTTTTAACAAGCTTGAAACCATAAGGTAAACTATGCTCTAGACATGGTTTCATTTTTATGCAAGCTTGAAACCAAAAGTAAACTATTCTCAAGGAGTGGTTTTATTTTTTAACAAGCTTGAAACCACAGGGTAAACTATGCTCTAGACATGGTTTCATTTTTATGCAAGCTTGAAACCAAAAGAGTAAACTATGCTTAAGGAGTGGTTTTATTTTTTAACGAGCTTGAAACCACAGCGTAAACTATGCTCTAGACATGGTTTCATTTTTGTGCAAGCTTGAAACCAAAAGTGTAAACTATGCTTAAGGAGTGGCTTTATTTTTTAACGAGCTCTGGACTTGATACTGGAGTTAAGCCATTAGCATTTATGTAATGGGAGAAACCTACCAACTGTTGGATATCATGTTTGGTAGGAGCAGGTTTTAGAGCATAGTTTACGCTTTTGGTTTCAAGATTGCATAAAAATGAAACCATGTCTAGAGCATAGTTTACGCTTTTGGTTTGAAGCTCGTTAAAAAATAAAACCACTCCTTAAGCATAGTTTATGCTTTTCGTTTCAAGCTTGCATAAAAATGAAACCATGTCTAGAGCATAGTTTACCTTGTGGTTTCAAGCTCATTAAAAAATAAAACCACTCCTTAAGCATAGTTTACGCTTTTGGTTTCAAGCTTGCATAAAAATGAAACCATGTCTAGAGCATAGTTTACCCTGCGGTTTCAAGCTCGTTAAAAAATAAAACCACTCCTTGAGCATAGTTTACTTTTGGTTTCAAGCTTGCATAAAAATGAAACCATGTATAGAGCATAGTTTACCTTATGGTTTCAAGCTCGTTAAAAAATAAAAACACTCCTTAGAGCATAGTTTACGCTTTTGGTTTCAAGATCGTTAAAAAATAAAACCATTCCTTAAGCATAGTTTACGCTTTTGGTTTCAAGCTTGCATAAAAATGAAACCATGTCGAGAGCATAGTTTACTTTTGGTTTCAATCTTGTTAAAAAATAAAACCACTCCTTAAGCATAGTTTACACTTTTAATTTCAATCTTGCATAAAAATGAAACCATGTTCTGAGCAAAGTTCCCATTCTGTGTCAAGCTCGTTAAAAAATGAAATAGCACCTAACCATCATGTCAGGTTCTGACCATCATGTCAGTTTTTCTTGAGCAAAGTTCCCATTCTATGTCAAGCTAGTTAAAAAATGAAATGGATCTCCTCTAGCATAGTTTACCTTTTGGTTTCAAGCTTGCATAAAAATGAAACCATCCTTGAGCAAAGTTCCCATTCTATTTCAAGCTCATTAAAAAATGAAATAGATCTCCTCAAGCATAGTTTACCTTTTGGTTTCAAGCTTGCATAAAAATGATTTCATTCTTGAGCATAGTTCATTTTCTATTTCAATATTGTTAAAAAATGAAGTAGGTTTCCTTAAACACAGTTTACCTTTTGTTTTCAATCTTGCATAAAAATGAAACCATGTTCCAAGCATAGTTACCTTCTGTTCCAAGCTTGTGTAAAAATGAAATAGAGCCCCTTCCCTTGATTCAAGTCTTCAATTTAGTGTTAGAACTTGAACCTTTTTTTTACTTGCCTGACTCTCATTCTTCCTACCCCCTTGGTGAAAATTTTCACATTAGTAACTAGGTTTTTAGGTTGGCTATGGAAGAAGAACCGTCAGATGAAACGAATCTTGGGGGCATGTTGAGCCACTAGCAACCATGTTAGGGGTAAGCTTCACTAGCAATCATGCTAGGGGAAATATTCCAACCTATATATAGCATGTCAATGGGATTTTTCAAGCATAGTTTACCCATTGGTTTCAAGCTTGCATAAAAATTAAACCAATCCCTGAGCATTCTTTCAACTGATCTTCGAGCTCGTTAAAAAAAGTAAAATGGTGTTGAGCTTACTTTTCATTTTTCGTGCTCTAGTTAAAACATGAAAAGTGGATTGAGGTTAGTTTATTACTTTTTCGTGCTCTAGATTCAAACATGAAAAAGATTAATGGAGTTCTCTTTAAACTCTTTTTAGGATCCCTAAATATGAAAAGATCGTCGAGTGATCTTGTCTTCTTCATGCTTGCTAAAGTATTCAAAGATTCGTCCGTTCGATGATAGGTTATCTCTTTTTCGGTTTGGATAGGAATATTTACAAAAAAGGAACACTCCAGCCAATCATGACTGGAAGAGTTCTCTAAGCTATGCTTTTACACTTTTTCGGGCCTTAGAGACTAAATCATATGAAAAAGGACCCCTTTGGAGTCTCCTTCTGTATTCATTCAGAATCTCTAAACATGAACGATACCGAGTTTTCTTTTAGTGGATTCGTTAAATTAAACATTGAGAGACCCATTTTGGGATCGAACCCCTCCTCTCTCAGTTTCGTAAAAAATATGAGTCTGGACTTATCTTCCGACAAGATATATCTAGTGTTTTTTACCCTCTTTGAACTCGTAAAACCGAAAATAGGCACTCATCAATCATGATGGGGGAAATGGGAAGAGAATCATTTTGTAAATAATGGCAGTTGTTTTTTGTTACCTTTGAACTTGGCACTTGTCTGCACAATCATGTCAGTCAATTGGGTATTCAGCTGATCTCCATGACAATCCACTTTCATGAGTCATGTCAATCCTTTGAGTCTTTCAAAAGAATGCATTGTCCACTATCGCATTGTGTATCTATCATGTCTAGTCATGCTTCCAAGTCATTTTGTCGTGCCTCCCAATGTTCAAAGGGGATCTAAAGAAGTTTTACCTCTACAGTCTACACAGTCTTTGTGTCAGTATCTTTGATTCAGTCATATGGTTACTACATTCACATCATTCCATAACTATGTTCCGAGTTTTGTGTCATCAATGTGGGACTCATCATGGCCCTCCTTCGATGAGACTATTCCCATCGACATCAGCTCATCATCCAGGAAATAGTCTTAGAAACAATATTTAGTACCTTGAGATCTGTATGCCTTAATGACAGATTCTCTCGCTCTCGACATAGGTTCACATCATTGGCCTTTGATCGATAGAATCAACTGGGTGTTCGACATCAAGACATCTATTCGCACTCAGTATATTGTGCTAGGGTACCTTGGGAATCATTGACATTAATGGTGATCTCCCTCGCACTTGTTAATGGTTCACATGATTGGACAGTAATCAAGTGGTTTCTACCATGTTCGACTTCAGATCATTGTAATCACATGGATAGAATGGCACTTTGTGGAACACAAGACGAAGACCTTGGGCATTTTAAAAAAATGCTCATTGCTTTCTTCCCAGGTTGCGATGGATTTTTGTATATCTAGCATGGATCCACATTTGTATAGTCGTGGCTATGCTCAAATTTGCATCTGTATGATAGAGATCTACATTGTATGTCTGGTAGCTATGTCCAAGTTTGAGTCCTCTATCACATGGATCTACGGTGTATTCTAGTAGCCATGCTTGCTTATTCCACTCATGGTTCTGCCTTGTATTGGTCTACAGCTATGAGTTTGGTTGCGTGTGTCTATGAGTCAACATATTGATGTACTACAGATGTCTACTTGACTACATACTCTGATCAAGCTGACATTTTCATCTCCTGGCAATGACTTGTTCTCAAAGCTCTCATTTATCATATCACTATAAGACTCGTGCTTTGGGGGGCATCCTATTATACCAAAATCCTTTCACCATCATGTGATAAGACATTTGACATACCTACTTGCCCTGAATCCCATCTTCTAGAGTGGAAACTAAATGGTTTTTCATCAATCTATCATACAAATTCCCAGCATTGCACATGCCCCTTTATCTAGGAGCGGTACCCCTGCTCACACCGCCTTTCATCGGTTGTCCACAAGCGGTGCCACCGCCCATTTCCCTTGGTTCATAGGTGGTTATTACTAGAACCACTATGTCATAGAAGGAGAAGCATGGTACCCTGGGTAAAAAGGGAAAAAGAGAAGTTTATCAAGGCTTCTAGATGATAAGCCTCGTGTATTGCCTTATCTTTACTGTTGTGGGTTGGTTGAGCTCAAGATCCCTCATCCTAGGATCTTAGAGGCCACCTCACCCACTAATTTATCAAGCATATCTATCCATTAAAGCCCTATAAATATGAGCTCATAGCCATGGTTGAGGAGAGAACATTTGAAGGTATTGTTATGCTTTTGGATTGATTCTTGGCCTAAAATCATTTGGAGAGAGCCTAGAGAGATAGAGTTGAAGATTTTGGGGATGAAGAGCTGGTTTCATGGAGATGCATGTCAACACTAAGGATTTATTGTAAACTTCTTCATATTTCTAATCCAAGTTGATTTCTGTCCCACATATGATGTTGTTGTTGTGATTTCGCATATACATGTTGATAGATTTCTTAGTCACTAGCATAGATTAGTAGATCATATTCTGGTTTCTTTGATTTGTTTCATGTTGAGCTTGATTGTAGGTACACAGGTGAACTATCAAAGCCTTGTATTCTAGATATCTACAGTGTCTAGGGAGAGTCTTCAACCTCTGTCCTCTATTTGTTCTGGATCTGAACCATTCAAACCAGTGGAACACCTTGTTGTCCATAAGAGGTGAAATATTCCAGCTAACACTCATCAATTGATAGTGTTATAATAATCAACACATAGTTAGCTACCTTAGACATTAATTTAATTATTTTTGTCTTATTTTCCTAGTTCATGTGTCCCACCTTATGCAAGTTGTCAATTACCTATCCATAGTGGTCCAACTTGCCTAATTTGACCCATGTAGTGCTTGGGAAACCTAAAGGAATCAATTCTACTTTATTCCTAGTCTCCTAGGTGCCCTTCTGCTTTTTCTGCTTTATTGCTTGCTTTTTCAGTGCTTTAAGGCAATAGGGAAAATTTGACTAGGTGAGGTGAACTAGTTTTTTGTCCTCTTCATCCTCCACTCTTTTATCCTTGTAAAAGCATGTATGAGTTTTCATTCCATCACTCTTTATCTTGCCTAATATATTTTTCCAATTCGTGAGCTCCATGACTGATTTGGGATCATCTTTTTGCACCTATGGGGGATTTGCTTAATTTTAGTAATCCTGCTTTATGCTAGATTCGAATTGCTCCTCATGCATTTGAATCCCTTATGTAATTATTTAATGAAGAAACCTATTATGTTATAGGTTTGGCTATTGTACACTTATTCAATACATTTTAGTGTTCAGCTCATTATTCAGTCTCTTTTGTGAGTGATTTTGCATGTTCAATTGATAATTGTTGTGAGTAAAATTAATCTATCACTGGGTTCAATTTCCACATGGTATCAAAGCCATTGTAGATTGATTATCTCCTTCAAAATTGTTTTACAGGTTTGAAATCAGTGACTGGGAGCCTTCTACTGATGGTCGGGACAAATTTCTAAGCTATGGATCAATTTCAGAAGATCATCTTGACTCCCTTCAATTTATTTGAATGGAAAGCGGAGATGGAGATAATGTTGAGAGAGAAAGGAATATGCAGGGTGACTATGGCAATATAAGTAGATCCCAATGCAGCAGCAGAGAAGATTAAATGGCACAACAGGAGGGATGAGGCCTATGGTCTCCTGTGTCTGAGTATTTCCAAAGACCTCCTTTTCCATCTTGATGGATTGACATCACCGAATGAAGTATGGGAGAATATTACTGATCTTTTTGGAAATACAAATGAGATGAGGGGACATCAAGTTGAAAATGAACTGATCTCCCTAAGTCCCAATAACTTTGAATCTCTGCAACTCTATTTCTCCAAGTTCAAAGCACTTGTTTTGCAGCTAAAACAGTGTGGGATCAAAAAGAAGGATGATCATCTAGTCTTGGCCACTCTCTTGAAGCTTGGCCCTAACTATTTAGTGTTTCTTTTGACCTTCTATTCCACAAAACTGACAGATCGAACCTGGAAGATGTCTAGCCTTGCAGATTTCATGGAATCTCTCATACAAGAACAAGACAAGCTGGTGATGATGGGCACCATCAAACCATCCAAAGACCAAGCTCTAGTTGCTGGAGATTCAAGGGTGGATTCAAAAAGAAAAAATAAAGCTAAAAAGCCACCTGATAAAAAGAGAGACAAGAACAAGTCTCCAGAGGAGCCACAAGCTTCCAAGAAGAATAACCAGAAGAAGAAAAACAAAGGAGAAATGAGCAAGTGCGCATACTGCAATAAGGGCAATCACAATGAAAGCTCTTGTATGAAGAAGAAAATAGACATGCTGACCCAACTCCTGGAGAAGATGGAATCTCCCTTCCAGACAGCTCAAAGAAGAGAGAAGGAGGATCAAGTTTAGATGACAGAGAGAGAGTTCATGCATTGGTTGTTGGCACATCAATCTCACCCAATTTTATCATTGATTCTGGAGCTTCAAGACACATGGTTTCAACCAAGGAGGCATTTTCATCACTTGACATGTAGAAGGGACCACCTATAGTACTGGGAGATGACTCTCTCACTGAAAGTTTGGGCAAAGGGAGGATTGATCTTGATCATGGTCAGTTCAGAAATGTGTTGTATGTGCCTAGTCTTGCCTCCAACCTCTTATCAGTGTACTAGATGACTCACACTGGGTCTCTAAAGAAGGTCATATTCTCCCCTGATGAAGTTGAGATCACAGAGATCTCAAGTGGTAAAGTCATTGCAAAATGAGTTGTGAATCATGCTCAAAAGGTATACATGTTCTCACACTTCCTACCCTACTCAAACCCCTCTGCTCTTCTAATTCATGCTAATGAAGCAAGCAAGCTTTGGCATGAAATATTTGGCCACCTAAATTACAAGTATCTTTCTGATCTTAGTGAAAAAGAGATGGTCATAGGGTTTCCCAAGATAAAATTTTCCAAAGGAGTCTGCCAAGGTTGTATCCTAGGAAAACACCCAGAGCATAAATTTGAGAGAGCTAGTCATGAGAGAACCTCTGCACCCCTCGAGCTGATCCACAGTGATGTTTCTATCCCATTCCCTCATATGTCCATGATTCAGGCCAAATATGCATTGAATTTCATAGATGACTTTTCCAGGTATTGCTGGGTTTACTTCCTGAAACACAAGTCTGAAGTTTTTAGCCTCTTCAAAGTCTTTAAGGATTTGGTTGAAAACCAGTCTGGGAGGAAACTCAAGGTCCTCAGATCTGAAAATGGTGGTGAGTATGTCAAGTCTAAGATTATTAATTATTGTGCAGATGCAGCATTCTATCCCTTACACACCACAACAAAATGGTGTTGCTGAGAGGAAGAACAGATCACTGAAGGAGATGGCAACATGCATGATGGAGGCCAAAAATTTGCCACCAAAGTACTGGGCCGAAGCTATCAACTATGAAGCCTATATCTATAATAGGGTACCTTCCTAAACATCTTGATGGTATGACTCCTTTCGAAGCATGGAGTGGGCACAAGCCAGATGTGACCCATTTCAGGATTTTTGGCTCAAGGGCTTGGGCTAGAATAACAACAGAAAAGAGAAAGGCTTCGCAGCCCCAAATCCAAGAGTGTCTATTTGTTGGATACTATGAATATTCAAAAGGGTACAAACTGATAAATTTTAGCACAAACAAATCCTTCATCGAAAGGTGTGTTCAGTTTCAAGAAGAACCCCTTGCAGCAGTGGAAGTTGGAGAAGCCTCTTCACCACCTGAACCTCTAAAAGTAAGTGAAAAGTTTGTTGAACATGCTGATTCTGATTTTTCTAATGGATATGAGTTTATTTCAGACCCTAACAGCCCTACAAGGCCAAAATGGGAAGCCAAGACACTACATGCAGCAGGAGAGCTAGCTGGGGATCCCAATGACCCAAGGAGGACTAGATCTCAATTTGAGAGTGGTCTGTGCATGAAGGATCCTATGTTTGCTGAGAAATGCTATTTTTTGGTGGAATATGATCCTCAAACATATGAATAAGCAGCAGGAGATCCAATATGGAAAGCTTCCATGAAGGAAGAGTTCAGCTCACTCCAGAAGAGCAACACATGGGAGCTAGTGGATCTTCCCCCAAGGAGGAAGTTAGTTCAGTGTAAGTGGGTCTACAAGAACAAATTTGCTGCTAATGATTCACCACTAAAGTAAAAGGCTAGATAGGTAGCCAAGGGATACTCACAGGTTCATGGGAGATATTACAATGAGACCTTTGCCCCAGTGGCAAAGATGGATTCCATCAGGCTAGCCCTAGCCATTGCAGCCTCAAAGCAATGGGAGGTACATCACATGGATGTAAAATGTGCCTTCCTGAATGGAGATCTCACTGAAGATATATATATGCAGCAGCCTCAAGGTTTTTCTACTAACCCTTCTCTTGTGTGCAGGTTGAGAAAGTCATTGTATGGGCTAAAGCAAGCCCCCAGGGCTTGGTATGCCAAGATCGATAGCTTCTTGCTATCACTGAATTTTGTTCGGTGAAAATCAGATACAAATGTATATTTGAAGTTAATTAATGGTTCATTAATGATCATTGTGTTATATGTTGATGACCTCCTCATTACAGGAAGCTCAAAGGATGATATTGCTTCCTTAAAGGGTGCAATGAACCAAGCCTTCTCCATGACAGATTTGGGGCTTGAGATTGCTCAAACCAAAGCTGGAATCAAGGTGCACCAGTCCAAGTATTCCTTGGATTTTCTGAACAAATTCAGAATGAAGGATTGCAAAGCAAGCAAAACTCCTTTCCTTTCAGGAGTGAAGCTGGAAGAAGCTGATTCTTCACCTATGGTAAACAATACACTGTATAGGCAATTGATTGGATGTTTGTTGTATCTAACACATACTAGACCTGATATTTCTTATGTAGTAAGTGTGGCTTCTAGATACATGGATCAGCCTCATGAGATCCATTGGAAAGCAGCCAAAAGGATCCTTAACTTTGTTCAGGGAACAAGGACACATGGGATCTTCTATAAAGCAAAATCTGATCTTGATTTGATTGGATTTACTGACAGTGATTGGGCAAGTGATAGCACAGACAGAAATTACACATCAAGATATGTGTTCATGCTTGCAGAAGGGCCAGTCAGCTGGTCAAGCAAGAAACAGAGTGCCATTGCACTCTCATCTACAGAAGCAGAGTACAGAGGAGTTGTTAATGAAGCAACTCAATGTTTATGGTTGCAGGGTTTACTTGGAGAGTGTGGTTTCGAATCAGAGTACTCAACTACCATCTACTATGATAACTAGAGTAACATTCGAATCTGCAAAGATCCAGTTCAGAAACAAAGAACCAAACACATTGAGATCCATATGCACTACATCAAAGAGCTTGTGTATGATGGCACCATTCACCTACTCTTCTGTTCATCTTCAGAACAAGTAGCTGATATCTTCACCAAAGAATTTTGTGAGAAGACCTTTAGAAATCTCAAATCACTTCTAGGGATTGGTGATCATGCTGTGAAGCATGAGTGAAGACAAGATTTCCAAATTTTGTTTTACAGTCCATGTTTAAGGGAGGATTTTCCCATGTGGTTTTTTCCTCTTTCCTTGGTTGTATGGACATGCAGTATGTAAAGGGTGACTAAGCCTTGTTTATAGGCCCTATATTTTTCTGATATATTACTCATAAGTCAGGATTAAGGGGGGGTGTTACAATAATCAACCCATAGTTAGCTACCTTAGGCATTAATTTAATTATTTTTGTCTTATTTGTTTAGTTCATGTGTCCCACCTTATGCAAGTTGTCAATTACCTATCCATAGTGGTCCAAATTTCCTAATTTGACCCATGTAGTGCTTGGTAAATCTCAAGGAATCAATTCTTCTTTATTCCTGGTCTCCTAGGCACCCTTCTGCTAATTCTACTTTATTTCCTGCTTTTTCAGTGCTTTAAGGCAATAGGGAAAGTTTGACTAGGTCAGGTGAACTAGTTTTTTGTCCTCTTCATCCTCCACTCTTTTCTCCTTGTAAAAGCATGTATGAGTTTTCATTCCATCACTCTTTAGCTTGCCTAAGTTCTTTTTCCAATTCATGAGCTCCATGACTGATTTGGGATCAGCTTTTTGCACCTATGGGGAATTTGCTTAATTTTAGTAAGCCTGCTTTATGCTAGATTCGAATTGATCCTCATGCATTCGAATACCTTATGTAATTATTTAATGAATCAAACTATTATGTTACAGGGTTGGCTATTGTACACTTATTCAATACAGTTTAGTGTTCAGCTCATTATTCAGTCTCTTTTGTGAGTGATTTTGCATGTTCAATTGATAATTGTTGTGAGTAAAATTAATATATCACTGGGTTCAATTTCCATATATAGGCTTCCCAAATATATAATTACATCATATATTCGAAAGCATAAGGATGTAATTCGAATTGGAAAAAAAGTAGGCTTACTAAACTAGTCAAAATTTCCCATAGGTGCATAAAACACTTTCCTAATATGTCAATATTCTCATGAATTAGATGAGTGATATGTACCATATGATAAGTGATGGAAAGATATCACATCCATGATTTTGGATGGAGAAAAATAAGGAGTATGAGTAAGGAAAAAAACAAGACAAATACTCCTAGACTAGCTTTTCCCTTTTTCCTTAAAACTACTAAAAGCAAGGAATCTTTCAGAAAAAGAAGAACTGTGTTTTTTATATTCTAGAATTACTACATAGTTGTCAGAATATTTTATAGGATGTTTCTAAAGCACTCTTTAATCCAGTTTTATCATTTGTTGACTTCTAGGTGCAAGTGGATGCCAACTAGCATAGTAAAGAATCTAATAATCTAGGAATAAGACAAAAATGATTAATCAATGTCAAATAATGGTAACTATGGGTTTTATTATTCTAACATCCTCAATGATTCCTCTCTTGACTCCCGATCACTTTCATGTATATGTTCCTGATCAAGTGGCTCATCAACTAGAGGACCCACCGCGTCGTCTAATACCTCCTCCAGACTCATTGGTGCTTTCCACTCCATAGGCCAATCATCCACTACAACGTCTAGCTTAACATCAACTAGCTTATACTATGTAGCTAACCATTGTATCTCTAGGTCCCATCAAACTTGCACATGTATTGCATGCGGAACAATGGAAAATATTATGACTTGTCGATACTTGGATACTGCTTCTTTTGTGAGATGCAAAATCTTCATGGCTACAACCTGTAATGCATCCCAATACAACCAAAATTTTATTGCGCAGTGCTTCAACTTTTCTTGTTCACTAATATGCTAGAGGTTTTGATACCTCATGCCCTTGCATACTTGCACGACTGCAACATCCATACCTTGGTATTCCAAGAGCTCCATCCATGCGATCAACGCAATCAATATCAACAGCCTAATGTATGTGAACGGATACTTCCCAACTTGCAAAATCATGGTGTCCTCCATTGTTATCAGAAATTCTCAACCAGTGCTAACACTACTTGTTCCTCTGCAATGCAAAACACAACTATAGAACAAAAATACACAGCAACATAACCTTTCCTTGAATAATCAAATCAATTAACATAAAACACATTGTACCTCAACCTTGGATCCGCTTGTCTTCTCTCCAGAAAGTCCTTGCAACTGTCTAATATATGTAAAAGAGATCACAAGACAAACAAAATGTATGAGAGCATCATGATAATTGACTATCCATATTGGTGATCAAGGAATCCAACAATATTTAATTACAAACATTAAAATCAAATATAGGAAAGGGAAATGTATTTGTATTAATATATGGATGAGAAAGAAGTAGAACCATAAGCCTTGATGTTGATGGATTCTGTCTCAATCAAGAATGTCTACAATCTCCTATGACTATGAAGACCTCTCCAAACACCAGCTACCTCTAATTTTCCTCTGATTCAGAATTCAAACTAGCAGCATAAGGATGCTTTTTCTAGCCTCCTCTACTCTCTTCATGAAGTCTCCATTTATAGGCCTAGAACTTAATATATGTCTTGTCAAAAGGATAGAATGAGATCCCTATAGGTGAGGAAGTCGAATGCCACCTCTCCCAGGCATATAGGAACTAACCCCAAGGAGGTTTCCGCATGGAAGCTTCTAGAAACATCTTTTTTTATCATTTATTGACCACCAACGCTCTTAGAAAAACTATAAGGAGTGTCGACCTAGGATTTTTCTTAAAGGAGAGGGAAAAT
The DNA here is from genome assembly GCA_001517045.1 of Pseudotsuga menziesii. Lineage (NCBI taxonomy): Eukaryota > Viridiplantae > Streptophyta > Pinopsida > Pinales > Pinaceae > Pseudotsuga > Pseudotsuga menziesii. The sequence goes on from LPNX010938132.1 coordinate 198,352, forward strand.
GATGCCTTTTGCTCAATTGGGTTAGGCGCTGATGATGCTCTATTCAAAACACAAAAAAGTGTTGTCCCCTCTAGGTCAAGAAAAAAAGTGACCAACGTGACTCATGCCAGGATTTATGGGAGGTTAAAGGACAAAGTGAAATTCTCATGGAGGCTGCTAAGCAATGTGAGATTTCTAGATGCAACAGAATGCCCCCCAAAGTATGAAGCTAGAAGAAAGTGATAGGTGAAATACTTTGCAATTTTTCCATCTGATACAAAGGCAAAGAGACATAGACTCATATAGGACCAGTAATTGACTTTATCCAACCCAATCATAGCTGTGGACCAATACACTACATATCTATGAAGATGACCTTGTCATGGCTACTAGTGATACATTGTATATCCATGAATAGCTGCTACAATAAGTAGGACATAGCTATGAGATATACAGAGTATACCTATGCCTCTCAATCTCAGATATAGAACACAACCACCAAACATACATTGTGGATCTGTGTCATGATTGTGAATGATCTCCAAATGCAACCTGAGCATAGGAAATGATGATGAGAAATCCTAACCACTCAGGGTATTCATCCCGATGTCCAAACAATACGAATCTAACCATGTGATTACAATGTCTTGACATCGAACATGGTAGAAACTACTTGATTACCAATCAATAATGTAAACTATTAACAAGTGCGATGGTAATCATCATTGATGTCAATGATCCCCAACGTATCTCAGTACATACCATCGAATGTGAATAAAGGACTGGAATTCAAACACTCGATGAGATATTTCAATCAAGAGGCAATGATGTAAACTCATGTTGAAAGTGAGGTAACATGCCATTGAGGCATGCAGGCCCAAGGTACTATCTAGGTTTCTAGGTCTAATTCCTGGATAATGATCTAAAGTCGACAAGAATAGACTTGTCATAAGAGGGCCATGATGATTCCCACATAAGTGACACGAAACTAGGAATAAAATTTGATTTGAAGTAACGGATTGACTCAGACAATGATTGACTCTTAAGGACAAGTGAAGTTACTGATGATTTATGATTATGGGAGAGACATCCTTTGAACAATTTGATAGCATGACACATGACTTGGAAGCTTTGACTTAAACAAGAATAGAACCATGTGTAATGCAAGGAATTTGACAAAGCATTCTTTGAATTGACTCAAAGGAGTCAGGTGACTCACAAAAGTGGATCGACTCAGAGACAAGCTGAAAAACCCAACTGTTCAGATATGCAAATGCAGACAGGTTCCATGTTCAAAGGTGGACTGTAGAGTACTACCATATAAACAAATGAAAACCATTCCCCTTTATTTTAATTTCCCCACCTCGAAAGGTGAGTGCCTCTTTTCATTTTTATGATTCCAAAGAGGGTAACAAACACTCATTGAAGCTCATCAAGTGATGAGTCCATTCTCATATTTTTCACGAACCTGAGAAAGGAGGGGTTCATTCCCAAATAGGGTCTTTCATCATGTAATTTTACGAGACCGATGAAAGAAAACTAATTTTTTGTTTCATGTTTAGAGAGTTTGAAATGACTAAGAAGACTCGAATAGGTTCTTTTTTTTGTAGATAAGGCCAGTCGGTCCAAAAAATAGATAACCTACCCCTGACTAGTCAACCATTCTGATTCGTTTACAAGCATGAATGGAAGAAGTTCACTTGGCAATCTTTCTGTGACCTAAGGAGACTGAAAAGAGATTAAACATAAATCCCGAACTAGGTTCCTTTTTCATAATCCACTTTTTACGAGTTTGAAAAAGCAAAAAAATATGCTCGACACCTTTCCACTAGAATTTTAATGAGCATGTAAAAAGTGTAAACGACGCTGAGTACTTTTTCAGTTCTACTCTAAGCTTGAAAAAGACAAAAATAGCTTAAATCGTAACCATGAACCAATATTCACCTGAAAAAACTCAAAAAACACCATTAAAAGCCATTTTTTCAAAACTATAGAAAGTAAAAAATAAAAACCCACTTTTACCAAAATAATTTGGATTTCAAAATTAAATAAATTACAATGTATTTTTGAAAACTCCAAACATTCTATAAATAGAAAGTGTAGGTAAGTTATTTTTACCATTTGGTGAGTTTTGGAAGTTTGGATTTGATAGGAAAGGGTTCTTTCGGTGATTGGCAAGGGTGTTCCACATCATTGCTGCTTCATTCTCCATAGAAGAGGTAAGCGTTTGATCCTTTTCTCTCTCCATGTTCAATCATTTTCATTTTTGCTTCTTTTGCATTGTTTAAATTCAAGTTCCTAAAATTTTTTTATGGTTAAAAAGAAACATAGATGATAGATTATCCTTTGGAAATGATAGGATAGAGGATTAACCGTCCCAATAGGATTTTTGGACCACATTAGAAGGAAAAAAATTCTTCTTTTTAAGGTTTTTGGCCATCGATCAGCGCCCCCGATGATGCTCTATCAAGCTGGTACAGGAGCATCGTAAATGCTTTGTCCACATTAGACAGGTGCCCAACAATTTGCACGCTAAAGGTAGAAGCGTTGCAATGCTCTATGCGCAAAGGCTAGTAGTGCCACAGGGGAAAAGAGAAGAAAAAATAAAACCCTAGACCACCCAATTTTTTTTTTTCATGTTTCTTATCTTTCTTTGCAATTTTTAATGTCGTTTGTCTTTCTTTATTTTAGCCATGATATACTTTATAATTATGAAATTTTCATGTCATAGGTTCATCGTGGTAATTTCAAAAGAAAGGGAACATAAAGTCCCAGACAACCGGGCTACAAATTATCCATCCACCATTGAGGCTCTATGGAACTACGGGCTCCTTAAGTATTTCCAGATACCTAGAATGAAAGCACATTTCTGATTACTAGAGTACATAATAGACATGTGGGATCATGAACAAGAGCATTTTGTGGCAAGAGTCCACATCCTACCTATAGATATCGAGGATATTTATTTTTCTGACTGGTTTATCTGTGAGGGGAAGCCCTATAGTTCTATTTGGAGAATGAGGGGGAGAAGGATCCTTGGATGATATCATTGATCAGCATTGCTCACTGGGTATAGAGTCCCAATTAGGAAAGCTACGAATGAAGTCTCTAGTGGATCTCCCCTTGAGGATAGTAGTGTATACCATCGACAAAGTGGCTGGTAGTAGGGCTTCCCACCTTACCAGCAGATCTCATATGATATATGCTTTGCAATGCATGGAGCCCACTGTCTTCAACTGGTGTGAAGGCATGCTGGCATGTCTGAAGAGTCAACTAAACAAGTGTAAAAGAGGAATGTTGAAGCAGTTTGGTTATAGAGTAGTGGTGGTGTCCTTTATCTTACAATAGGTACCTCACATGAGGATCTAAATGACCATTACCATACTTGACCTTGAGGATCTGAGGATGCTTTCATGGGTGTCAGCCATGCCTCTCCTTGGAGGTGGAGGACCTAAAGTCACTTATGGTTCTGGCTTCTTTCGCTGGTTGGGAAACCAGTTACTTATGGTGGAGGACGATGCCTATGAGGGGGTAGAATTCCAAAATGATATGAAGCCAGTCTTACCTGAGGGGGAAGTGTGGGATGACCGAGGTAAGAAGACATTATCCACTTATGTTTTTTGAAATTTTATATTTATTTCATTTTTATTTTTTGTAGTATTGAGATAAAAAGGTTTTTCATGCAGACATTGGATCTATCCATCTAGTTGGGATGTCACCTATTGATAGGTGAGCGACTACCAAGGATATGATGGTGTACCACTCCAAAGCTGAGGAAGAGCTTGGAGATATCAAGGAGAACTTACAACACTTGACTGTAGGTATCCCTGACATGACCACTGATGAGGCACCTAGGCGTTATTAGCGCCATACTACAGGTGTCTACGAATGGTTATCTAGGCTACTCCTTAGAGTGGCCCAATCCATTGCATGCTACCATGAGCATCATGAGGATTACTGTGCCTTGATATTCACCTTTTGTATATGTATTACTGAAATCTTCAAAGCTTCATATTTTGCCCTATGTATATGTATTCTGAACTTTTTATGGTCTTGAATGGGAACTGCAAGCTAGAGATGCTTCAACCCAAATTTTGTATCTCGGTGCTACAACTTTATATATATGTATGAAAACTCTTATATTTACAGTTGTGTGTGGGAAATGTGATGTGTGGAATGATTTATATTCTTATGAATTTACATATGTTTTTATGTTTCAAATGGACTTTTAAGTATGAGTAATATGCCAATCCAAGACATAGTTAGCTAGGGAATCAGCCACAATATTTAAATGTCTCGAGATGTGATGATATGTAACTTGCTAAAAAGACCTCCCTAACAACCTAACTCTTCAGAAAGTATGAAGAAGTAGGGGATTTCGAATGGTGTAGACTCGGTCAAGTTGTTGAACAACTAGTTCAGAGTCTAGGTAAACCGTAATTTCCCTTACATCATTAGCTAGGGCTTCCGTCAACAATCCGATCATGGCTTGATATTCTGCTAGATTGTTGGTGGAGGGACCTAAAAGAATACCCCTTGAACTCACCAGCTCACTTGCAGGAGAGTATAGTACCCAAGCTGTTGATGAAAGGTTAACTTTATATCGATGAGAACCATCAGCAAAACCAATGAAGGAAGTCATATTTCCATCATACAAAAGACATGCATAAGTAGGGTTTTATGAAAAAATGCATTTTAAATCACACAAAAGACACACCTCTCAAATATTAAGACACACAACAAACTATAAACAATATTTACAAAGACCCTATGCTAGATGACCTAGGAATAGTATCTTTTGAGTTAGAGCCCATTTTGGGGCTCTCCCAAAGGTATCCCATTGTAATTAACCAATTCATATGCTCCTTTATCTGAAACACGACTGACAATATAGGGACCATGCCACATAGACTCAAACTTTCTTTCCCCCACCTTGTCATGCTTCTGGTCATATGTCAAAACCAGATCTCCTTCATTGAAGGAATGAGGTTGGATAGGCATGTCATATTGAGATTTCATTCTTCATTTATGTGCTTCCTTAGCTAAGGTAGCATCATGTTGAGTTTTATCAAGTTTGTTCAGATACAGGAATATTTCTTCATCTATAGTGGTGTTGGGTAATAGTTCCACAACAAGTTTTAAAGAATGGATTTCACACTCTATCGAGAAAGTAGCTTCCAACCCGTATACTAATTAGAAAGGTGTAAAACTGGTGGAAGTTTTGATAGTAGTCATATAGGCCAGAGTGCAGAGAAAAGTTGTAAATGCCAATTTGACTTGGATTTCCCTACTATCCATTGAAGCATTGTTTTTAATACTTTGTTTATAGCTTCAACCTGGCCATTAGCATGAGGATATTATGGTGTAGAGTTATCATGACGAAACCCTAATTTTACACTTAGCTCTGACATCATTTTGTTTTGAAAAAGTGATCCATGATCGGTCATGATGGCCCTAGGAGTCCTGAATCTCGCAATGATATGGTTGAATAAGAATAGTGCAGCAATCTTACCGTCTTCATCATATGTGGGAATTTCCTCATCCCATTTTGTAAAATAGTCCACATCCATAATAATGTATCAATGCTCCCCAACTGAGGTAGGTCTCCAGTGCATGAAGTCTATGCCCCATTTTGCAAAGGGGCCAGCTACTAAAATGGGATGAAGCGGAGCTGAATTTGTGTGGTTTTTGGAAGTAAACATTTGACATGATGGAAATTTCTTGACTGTTTCAATACAATATTTGAAAATAGAAGGCCGAAAGTACCTGGCACGCAATATTTTCTGGGCAGTAGCTAACCCACATAGATGACCTCCACAAGCTCTAGCATGACAATCATTCAGAACGATCTCAGCCTCTTCATGTGTAAGGCAACGTCGTAATATAGATTCAACACCACGATGATATAGGGTATCATTCATAATAAGATAGCTTTTGTCCTGGTGGCGAATGCGACGATGTTTGTCTCGAGAGGTAGTGGGCTAGTATCATAATGTCTGGAGATACAAAATGATATCTCTGTACCATGGGTCATTCATACTAATGAGAAACAATGATTCATCAGGAAATGAATCAAAGGGCTTTGTAGTCTCAGTAGTATGGGGAAGGTCACATATAAGCTCTACAAAAATGAGGGACTTTTTGGAAGTACTTTTGGTGAATTCTAGATCAAAATCTTGGAGAATCATGATCCAACATGAGTATTTTCCCCCAAGCACTTAACGTGTAATAACGTAGTACATGGGGTTGGAATCTGTGTAAACAGTGGTGGTGCAGAGTAGAATATAATGACGAAACTTATGAACCACGATGACCGTGGCCAGAGCAAGCTTCTCCACATGTGAGTATAGTTTTAGAGTTGAGAAGACTCTTACTAGCATAATAAATCACATGTTCTTGGTCGTGTTCATCTTTTTGAAGAAAGGACCATGCCTATAGTAGAAAAGGATGCAGCCACACACAAGAAATAATACTTAGCATAATTTGGTGGTTGCAACACCGGTACATGGGTAAGTGCATGTTTAAGATTATCAAACATGTGTTGCGTGAAATCATCCCAGAAAAAAAGAGGTATCTTTCTTGAGCAAGCTCATGAAACCATGTGTCCTTTCTGCATAATTGCAGATGAAATGATGTAGAAATTTTTCCTTCCCTTGCAAAATTTGGAGTTCAGTTACATTCATGGGAGTAGGTAGGGCTAAGATAGCTTCAATTTTCAAGGGATCTATATAGATGCCATCTTTTGAAACAATAAAACCAAGAATTTGGCCAGCTTCTACATAAAAAACACATTTATGGGGATTTATATGAATATTAAAATGATGACATCGAAGAAACACAGCTCTCAGATGATCAACATGAATATCCCGCTACTTGGAATGAGTAGGCAGGTCGTCAAGATAGGGTTCCACAACATGTTTAATGTCATGAAAAGCATATGACATGGCATGTTAGAATGTCCCGCCAGCGTTCTTTAAACTGAAAGGCAGTTTACGATAAGCAAAAGTTCCCCAAGGGAAAATGAATGTCATCTTGTGTTGGTTTGACAGGAGGATCTCAATCTGATTATAGCTAGAAAAACCATCCATAAAAGAAAAAATAATGCTTTTGGTCTAGTTATTGATTATTTGATCGATGTAGGGAGTGGGAAAGTTTTCTTTTCGACAAGCTCGATTCAAATCCTTCAAATCAATACAAAACCTAATAGTTCCCTGCTTTTTGTTCACTGAGACTATGTTGGACACCCATTCAGTTAATGGTATGATGTAAATCAAACCAGCCTTCAAAAGTTTCTCGACTTCTTCTTTAATAGTGGTTGCTTTTCTCGGATGGACCTGTCGTAGTTTCTGACAGACGGGCTTGGCATCAAGGTAAGTTTTGATCTCGTGGACAAAGATAGAGGGATCAATCCCTAGAATTTCTTCATATGTGCATGAGAACACATCTCTAAATTCCTTGAAAAGGGTCATGTATGTTCGAACCTCTTCAAGTGAAGAGTTATGTCCTATGAAAATGTTCTCGAAAACATTAGGTTTCACTGATATGTCTATAGGCATAGTTTTTGGAATATTTCATAAATTTCCTTTAGAATCGACACTACGAGTGAGGATTAGAGACTGAGGGTTGGGGACTATATCAAATGAAACTATAGAGGTGAAGTGGTCTTCTGCCATATGGAAAGGGGGAAGGAAAGAAGATCTGTGATGATAATCTTCCCCAGGAATCTCTTCTAATGACATAACTTCCATAATAGATTTGTATGTAGGAAGTGTGTGTGAAAGATAATCTAGAGACGGGGGGGTTTCGAGATAGTATGTCAAGTGATAGCGGTTTAAAGCCACTAACAAATGGTCATTGATGGGGAAATCACTAGTAGCTTGGATTGTATTGTAAACTTCCTTGAAATGGGAAAAGGATGTTGATTCATCAGCAATTTCTTTTCCTTTTTCTGCATGAGAGGTAGAAATCATGTTAATAGCTGTAGTTTACGAAGTAGGAGGAGGATCATATGAGGGAAAGACTCCCATTAGTGAAGAATATTTGATAAGACCTACTGCAATGTCCTTATACTGTGGGGTGTTCAGGAGCGGAACGGGCTATTTGCATCATTGTAATGGCACTAGGTGTGACGAAATCTAATTGATCAACAGTAACAATATTTCCTTAGAATGGGAACTGGATGATTTGAAAAATGGTTGATGCTACAGCTTTCATAGCATAAAAATAGTTATGACCTAGGAGTAAGTTGTAATCCAAAGGAGCATCGACAACTTCAATATGAATGGAGACTAACTTGCCCCCCAGTTCAACATGGATGGCAGGTAGTAATCCATAGGGTTGAAATCCACAACCATCAAAATCCTTAAGGGTGGTAGGTGAATGGTTGATTTTCGAAGAACCAATGGCTCTCCAGCAAGATAAAGACATAACTGATGTAGAGGCACCCTCATCCAAAATGGTATGATGGATAGTCTTTCTAGTAATCTTGGTAGCAATCTGGAAATCTAACTGATGTGAGAGTCTCATCTTGAAATCATCCAGTTTGAAGGTGATGATGTTACTATTCTCAGGATCCATAGCTCCAAGGGAAGCAAGCAAGTTTTTCCATTGAGTTGGGCAGGTTTGAAGCACCTCTAAATCCAACATAGTGCAGGGTTCTTGGAACAAATATTTGACAATATTATAATATTGGGCGGCATGAGAGTTAGGATTGATTATGGACTTATGTAGAGTACCCTTTGGTGGACGAAAAATTTCTTATGGAATAGGTTTTTAAATATGAAGACCAATATTAGGAGGATATGTGGAAGTTGAGGGTTTTTCATATGGAACATCATCAGGTTTCTTTTCCAGAGGAGGGTCATAACTGTGTGATCTTGTATTTAAATTAACTGTTTCACAAAACATCATTCGAACTTCATTTGTGGATGAAGAAGTTTCCTTTAAGGACTTATGATCAATTAACTATTGTTGGGAAGGGAAAGGATCTTTCAAGACTACTGGGGTGGGTGAAGTTTTCAAAAACTTACTAACTTCCTCATGACAAGGACATTATTTTCTAAAATGGTCACCTCCACAGATTAAACAAGGAAATTTTACCTTTTGCTTAGCTTTTGAATCAACATCTGAGTTCTGTGTTTGGTTTCCTTCTTGTTGATTATCAAGTTTTTTAGATTTATTTTTTCCTTTCTTCTTTCCACTGGAATATTCATTTGATTGGATCGTGTTTACTTCAGTGGAAGCAACAGGAGAGGGTGTAGGTTTTGTAGGTGGTGCTTGTTGATTTGATGGAGTGGCGGTTTGATTTTGTTTCTTAGAAGATTTAGCCGTTGTTTGTGTTTGAACTTAACAAAGTATGCCATCAGTAGGTGGTTCAGTTGCGGGTCTTGATGGATCAGTTGTAGGTCTAGGAGCATGGGGAATCAGATCATACAAAGTATCTAAATCGGAGTAAACCAAGTCCAGGTAATGACCGTGGCTAATAGCTTGCTCCTTAGTAACAGTGCATCCCATGGCAACATCTCTAGCAATAGGTGGAAGTAAATACTTTGTAAGCTAATCAGCAAGAAACTGATCAGGAATGGGGGCCTTAATTAACCTTCATTTCGTCTCCATTCATGGATATGATTGGAGATGTGAGTTAATGTGGTTTGTCAAAGTGAATTCAAAAGGTCTGTACCTGTTTCATATCGGATTGGCAATTGAAAGTGTGTTAAAAATGCCATTTCTAAGGCATTGAAGTCCCAAAAAGAGTGTTGTGGTAACCCAAGGCACCATTTTGTAGAAATACCAATGACGGTTCTTTGAAAAATCCTTAGACAGATTGAGCTGTCCATTAAAGAATTGGATGAACACCATAAATGAAATGTCATCACATGGTTTTTTGGATCTTCACCGAGTTTTCCATCAAACTTGGGTATATCAGAAGGCATCTTTACAGGAATGGCAGGCTAAGAGGGGTCATGATGGATTGGGTCATTTATCAATCTTAATAAGTCTGGCAAATCTAAAGTAGCCAGAAATGGTAGTTGTTGATTTGGTTGCGGATAATGGTAGTACTAATATGGCATTTTCTAACCAATAGGACCATATGTTGATTGATAGATGGGTATGGGTGATTCCCCCGAAGCTTGTTGAAAAGGTTATTGATTTCCAAAATTTCCATACGGAGGTGGGCGACCCGAGGGAGGGGGTCCTCTGGAAGGTGATGGTGGTGGTCATTTAGGAGGTGGTGGTGGTGGTCCTCCAAATGGTCCACCAAGTCCTCTAGGACCTCTAGGTCCTCTGGGTCCTCTAGGTCCACACGGTGGTCATCCAGGGGGGGTCCACCATATCCTCCAGCATTATTCACAAAATTTCCTCCAAATGATGGAATATTGGACCAATTTGGTTGTCCCCAAGGTACAAAAGCATTCCCAGGGTAGGGCATTCCAGGATAAATAGACATGAGTGGTGGTTGTTGATACACTTGATTGACCATGGGTGGCTAAGCTCATGGATAAGTATATCCCCAAGAAGCTGGAATATTGACAGGTTGTACCGTTAAGGGTTGGCCTGAACTAGATGGTGGGGAGGAAAACATTGGTATTAGTAGGATGGATGACTATTACATGTTGTGCTACAGCTGCAACTTGTCCTGAACTAGTAATAATTCCACTAACATATGACGTAAATCACACAGGGGGTTTCCTCTCAGTGTTAGAGTGTGCTGACATAACTTGATTTGTGGATTTCCCCCCAACGATGACTAGTATGGAAGGCCTAGTAAAGGATCCAGGATGTGAGAGTGTAGGATTGTCATTTGGATGTGGATTACCTTGAAATGGAATTTCTTCAATAGGACCTAACACTTAAGCTAGTGAACGATATCCTTCAGGCCATGGGTTGCGATAAGTCTCAGCATAGGTTGGATGACCTTCAAAAGAAGGTTTAATTTTAGCTATAGGACAAGGGTCTATATTACAGGGTAACCACACCAGCATAGTTTCAGAAAGAGACATGGGTGGAGGAATGATTCTTTCTACTCTCTCTGAAAAGTTACAAGCTCGATCGAGAGATGAATTAATTTTTCTTTCTTCCTCCTCTCCCAAAGGAGGATTCCCTGGTGAAGGTCTAATATCCATGAATTCAGCAATAACTTGTCCCATAGAGGTTCTCCAAAAAGAAGCATTAGGGCCATAATATGGTGGAGTAGGACTATCAACAAGGCCTTCCAATGGCGAATGCACAAAAGCATCATCCACAGGAGGGAGTTGAACCAAATGACTTGTAAAAATAGTGAAATATTCTTTGGTTTCACTAGCTAGGGTAGTTCCTATAGGAACATTAGCAGAAGCTAGTTGTTCCATGGTTACCCCTTCTTGTCCTTCCACGATAGGAGGAGAGTCAGGAGATAAACTCTGCAATCTACGAGATTGACGTCTCATAAGTTGCTCATCCATGGTGGTGGCAGAAGTTATCTAATCTAGGTCAAAAAGGATAACAACACACAAACAAAACCTACGCATAGCTATAGGTAACAAGGAGACTTAAGTGATAGGACAGGTTTAGAATAGCCGGTCTCTCACTAGGATTGTCAAGTAGGTGAAACTCTTGATATACCTTAGGGCTACATGTGTAGTATTCTCCCTGAATGTTGTTTTCGGTGCATTGCTCCACACAAGATGACAAAATGGTTTTTCTTAGATGGTCAGGGTATCCTAGTGGGGTCTCCTGATATATGCAAGGTACATGGGAGCTCAAATCAGTAGTAGTGTTGTCTAATGCACAACCGTTCACAAGGGGCCTTCTGATATACAATCGAGTACAGGAAGTACCTTTCTATATACCTCAAGGGTACATGAAAGGATATTCAATATAATGATGATACGTGAAAGAACCGCGTGAGTCCTGGGTTGTAGTGTAAAAAAATAATGACAACTCCTATGCTTAATGATGCCCAAACACGTCACTAACCTATCACTCAAATTTATATATAATTTTTAGACCTAAAGCTACCGTTAATTTTATCTGGACGATTAGGTGAATGTTTGTGGAATATTGTCTCCAATAATGCAAATTAATCTAAACGTAAATGCACTTTTTGACTTCGATGAGAACTAACTAGGGTAAGGAAGAAACCTTTTTCTTTTCTTTTCAACAATACACCAAAAGAAAGTTGTTTTCAATGACAAAACAAGATCCAATGAATAAATGTAAATGTATTCCTTCCAAACACAAAAAACTCTTTCAAACAAGCACTCTAAAGCTTTTGAAAATGTAAGAGAGAAGCCTCTAACGTGCATGCAAAACTAACTTCTACTACAATGTCAAAAAGACCTATTTTTCTGAATCACACATGGAAAATGGAAATGGAAATCTTAATAAGCATAAACAAGAGAAAAATAAAATGATTCTTTTTATATTTTCCTGGAAAATATGAGGCACACAAAGCAGTCTTTTCTAAAAAAGAAACTAATCTTCTAGGAAGAGGCTATATGTTCTCTTTTTAAAAGGAAATTTTCAGTGACTTCACTAAAAGACCAAAGTTGAACTATGTTTTATCTTTCGTCTATGACAATGAAAAAGATAATAAAAAAATTGGATCTAAGCTCAGAGAGAGAATCAGACTCACAAAAACCGGTGAACTAGACAGAAAGAAAGCAAGTAGACCAAACTAAAAAATCTCAGAGGACAAGACAAATCACAATTTTGAAAAAAAAAATTGTAAACAGACAGTTTTTGAAGACCCACCTAGGCGCGTTGAAGGGCACTACACCAGAGTGTCCCAGGCTGCTATGGTGCTCCTAGATTTCTACACAAAGGTGTCATCGATGCTTTGTCAAGCAAAGGAGAAGGAAGAGTTGGTGCTTTGGTCAAGAAGAGAAAAGATTCCCTAGAATGAACCGATGCTCTTTCAGCCAAAGAGAAAAGCATTGCAGAAAAATGGAAAAAAAGGATAAAATATTGCAGGAGAAACCAGAAATATTGAGCTGACTGAAAAGGTGCAAAAAATTACTCATAACAGAGGAAAAATATCAGAAGCATAAGATGGGTAACACACCTTGTTAACTAAAACAACTGAAAGGAGAGCGAAATAACCTTCATAGATGGAATGGTTATTGAAGTTTGTAGATATTACTGGATCTGCATTAGATCTGACTGGATCTTCCCTGGATCTGACTGGATTAGGCTAGATCCCTAGCAGAGTCACCAATTTTGTTATCGGGAATTCTCAACCAGTGCTGACATTGCTTATTCCTCTGCAATGCAAAACACAACTACAGAACAAAAAGACACAGCAATATAAAGGGTGCAAAAACTTACCCATAACAGAGGAAAAATATCAGAAGCATAAGATGGGTAACACACCTTGTTAACTGAAACAACTGAAAGGAGAGCGAAATAACCTTCATAGATGGAATGGTTATTGAAGTTTGTAGATATGACTGGATCTGCATTAGATCTGACTGGATCTTCCCCGGATCTGACTGGATTAGGCTAGATCCCTAGCGGAGTCACCAATTTTGTTATTAGGAATTCTCAACCAGTACTGACATTGCTTATTCCTCTGCAATGCAAAACACAACTACAGAACAAAAAGACATAGCAATATAAAAGGTGCAAAAACTTACTCATAACAGAGGAAAAATATCAGAAGCATATGATGGGTAACACACCTTGTTAACTGAAACAATTGAAAGGAGAGCGAAATAACCTTCATAGATGGAATGGTTATTGAATTTTGTAGATATGACTGGATCTGCATTAGATCTGACTAGATCTTCCCCGGATCTGACTGGATTAGGCTAGATCCCTAGCGGATTCACCAATTTTGTTATCAGGAATTCTCAACCAGTGCTGACATTGCTTATTCCTCTGCAATGAAAAACACAACTACAGAACAAAAAGACACAGCAATATAACCTTTCCTTAAATAATCAAATCAATTAACATAAAACACATTATACCTCAACCTTGGATCTGCTTTTCTTCTCTCCAGAAAGTCCTTGCAATGGTCCAATATCTGCAAAATAGATCACAAGACAAACAAGGCATGAGAGCATCATGATAATTGACTATCCATATTGGTGATTAAGGAATCCAACAATATTTAATTACAAACATTACAATCAAATATAGGAAAGGGAAATGTCTTTTTATTAATATATGGATGAGAAATAAATACAACCAAAATCCTTCATGTCGATGGCTTCTGTCTCAATCAAGAATTTCTACAATCTCCTATGACTATGAAGACCTATCCAAACACCAGCTACCTCTACTTTACCTTTGATTCAAACTTCAAACTAGCAGCATAAGGATGCTTTATCTGGCCTCCTCCACTCTCTTCATGAAGGCTCCATTTATAGGCCTAAAACTTAAGAGATGACTTGGAAAAAGGATAGAATGAGATCCCTATAGGTGAGGAAGGTGAATGCCACCTCTCCGAGGCATATAGGAACTAACCCCAAGGAGTTTTTTGCATGGAATCTTCTAGAAACATCTTTTTCTCTCATTTATTGACCACCGGTGCTCTTATAAAAACTATCAAGAGCATCGACCTAGGGTTTTTGTCAAAGGAGAGGGAAAATGGTGCTTTTTGCTCAACCGGGTTAGGCGTCGATGATGTTTTGTGAAAAACACCCAAAAGCGTCGTCCCCTCTAGGTCGAGAAAAAGAGACACCAACGTGACTCATGCCAGGCAATTTGGGAGGTTAAAGGGAAAAGTGAAATTCTCATGGAGGATGCTAAGAAATGTGAGATTTCTAGATGCAACATCCATCAACTGGTTCAATAAAAAGAGTGAGCAGTTCATCTATACGCCTGTGGTGCACAACTCAGCACATGCAATCACCCCTGAGGTGCATTGATTAGGTAGATTCTTGTGCACCACTTTACTTTCCATAATCTTGGTTTTAATACACACATCCTAATCGTTGATGCTATCCACAAAATATGCACATATGTCACGTTCCAAGCCAGATTCATTTTTGAGCTTGGAGGACAACTTCTTGTCGTTATCTTTTCCGTGAAAGTACTGTGATGGGTTAGAACCCTCCATGGGAAATATTGTAATCTGCAATATCAGTTCTATGGTAACTAGCACTAGCCGGTCCACCCATAAGTAACCACCATGACGGCATGCCAAAAACTTCTTGGTGCATGCATTGGCCTCCATCAATATACCAAAATGGAGCATATGAATGAGGCCTAGAATCCCTGATCACTGCGACCCCATCGCCCACTCATGCGGAGTGCACACCATTGGATCACCTTCTTGTCCATTCCTTTTTTCAAAGGGGTCTGCAGTACACTCAGTGTATTCCAACAGATCATGGTCCTCATACTTCATTTTCACTAAGTAGGGAGAAATTCCAAATGTGCATTTCATCCCCTTTGGTATCGTTGGCATCTTTATGGGGTACCTTTGGTTCTTTGTATGCTTCTATTGCTTTGCACCAGGATTGCATGGTGGAACAAAGACATGGATTTTCATCGTCTTAAACCCTGCCCTCACCATGGAGGTCTCACCTACTTCTGTGTCCACTCTAGTCAAAATTCTTGTACTTCTCTTCTTCTGCGTCGATGACTTGGGGAAAATTTCCCCCCTCTTCTTCTGCGTTATGGGTGACGATCCCACCAACATACTGGATACCTCTTCCTCAATTGGTACACCAATAACTGGTGACCCCCGGATACTCCCACTATAAATTTCATGCGGAATTGCAGAACTCTACATAAATCTCAATAATGCAACAACACTCTTCAATCACTCGTTGTGATATTCAACCTTACTCCACTCTGTAACTTTATCTCACTTAACTCTTCTCTTCAATCGCAACTCTACACCTCAATATTCACAATGGTGACTTCAAACCATGCCCCACCAACTATTATAGCACGGGATTAATTGTGTGAACTATTTTTAAATCATTTCAAAAAAATTTGCCATTCATCACCCAAGTCTATCATCGATCCTCTCGATCTAATAGTCAGATCCACCATTAATGCGCATCTCATCCAATAGCACCACCAAATAACTGGTTTAACTGCTATATTTAATACTGATTTGACTCTATCGCGTCCCTCAGGAAGTTGCCACATTTCTCCCTAACTATGAGCTTGACACATCTGCTTGCTCTACCACTTTCTTCGAGTGCACTAGCCTCTTCATCGTTAGCTCAACCAAAAACATTTTTTTCTAGTCTATGCAATTCCTTAAGCATCACATTGCACCAGGCCCTCACTGTAGGGGTTCAGCCGACTTCCATTCACTAAATTAGGTAACATGGCACCACTAAGCTATTGAAATTGTACTGCACCAACCTCGGTAATGAAATTTATAACATAAGGACCTAGACAATGCATTTGCAACTTACCTAGATGTTTCACAAATTTACTGTCATATAGAAGCACCAGGTCTCCTTAATTAAAGTGCTTTTTATTGATGTGGTGGTCATGACATCATTTATGTTGGTCCTTCTCAACATGATGATGAAATGCTTTGAAAAGGTGGTCTTCCTCTAGATGCACCAACTGAGCTAGCATTCTTCCAATGCTCCGTCATCATCCATTCCTGTCGTTGTTGCGATGCACAAACTTGGAACAATGTATTCCATTGGCATGACTTCCTCCTACTCGTACATCAACTTAAATGGTATATTTCTTGTCAACCTTTTGCAGGTAGTGTGATACGCCCATAATACTGCTAGAATATTCAAATCCCAATCATCTCGATTTGCATTGCATACCTTCATGAGCACATGCACCAACACTTTATTAAAAGCTTCAACTGTCCCATTAGCTTGCAGATGATAAGGGGTACTCTTCTTGTGTTGTATCTAGAACTCCTCTATCAATGCACTGATGGTGTGATTGATGAAGTGACTCCCCTAATCACTCATCAATATCTTTGGACAACCAAAACGAGTGACAACATTATCAAATAGAAACATTGTTTCCATCCCAATGGTGCAATCTGCAACTGGTGCGACTCCTACCCACTGTGTCAAATAATTTGTCAATGTGATAATATATCATGCATTAGTTCTCTTTCTTGGTGGATTGATTGGTCCCAAAAAAATCCACTTCCCATTTATCAAATGGATGCAGCATTACCTGAGTTACTAATGAGATCTCATCCCTCCATGATGGCTTCCCAGTTATTTGGAAAATATCACAAGTCCGCGCATAGTATAACGCATCCCCATTGATATTTGGTCACCATAGTCAAGCACGGAGTATTTTCCTAGAAGTTGCACAACGTCCATAGTTTCCACCTACAACTCATCCATGTGCTTCTGCCAAGACCCTTTCCTACTCATGTAGTAGGACACATCGTCATAAGATCTCGTCAGGTCCCATCTTATAGAGTTCTCTAGCAATCAACTGAAAATCTATGGCTCGAACAACTAACTACTTCTTCTTATTTGTAGTGAGCCCTTCTGATGTTGTTCCTGTCGCAAAAAATTGAACTATTTTCTCATAGTAGTCATCAACCATTCCAACCATGAATAGTTCCACATCAGGTAACCCATATTCGATGTTCGTAAGTTCTTCACCTGTCTCTATTCATGACAAATGGTCAGTTCCCGCATTCATTAGAGGAAATTTCAACTCAAAATGGGCCTCCTAAAGAAAAATTAATAAAATAATAGTTGAAATAATAAAATAATATTTATTAATTTTGGAGGAAGAAAAGAAAAAACTACTTTTTTGTTCATATTTTCAACATATCTCCCTATGTTTTTACTCAAATTTTGATAGGGAGAGCTCGTTGGATGCGGAATTAAATTTTGCATCCAACGAGTACCCACTCGGCATACTTTTGACATGACCTGCTACCTCAAAAAGAAGAAATACCTAACCAGATATTGCACATGCAGTGGGAGTTGTGAGCAGGTATATGAGTAATCCATGCATAGAGCATTGGAAAGCATTACAGTGGATTCTCAAGTATTTGAGAGGAACCACTTTTCATGCATTATGTTTTGGAGGTCCAGACACTATTCTACAGGGATATGTTGATGCAGATATGGATGGTGATAAAGACAGCAGGAGGAGCACCACAAGGTATGTGTTTACTGTGGGTGGAACAGTAGTAAGTTGGATTTCAAAACTACAAGAAGTTGTGGCACTTTCAACAACAGAAGCAGAGTATGTTTCTGCTATAGAGGCTATTAAGGAGATGATTTGGTTGAAGAGGTTCATGGAAGAATTGGGTAAGAAGTAGGAGAATAGTAGGTTGTACAGTGATAGCCAAAGTGCCATTCATCTTGCAAAGAAATCATCCTTTCATTCGAGGACTAAACATATACAACTCAAGTACCACTTCATAAGATCTATTCTAGATAAAGAACTGTTAAAACTAGAAAATATACACACTAGCCAGAATTCTGTAGACATGTTGAAAAAAGGAGTAACCAGAGAGAAACTGAGTTCCTACTCGGTTTCTGTTGGACTTCAAGCACGAAGGTGAAAATAAGAAATTTTCCAAGTCTAATGTCTAGAGCATAGTCCAGCAAGTACAGTAGCGGTGGAGTTGTTGTGATCAGTCTCCAAGTGGGATATTTTTTGTTGTGGAGCCTAATTTTCCAGATGTAGAGATATTATTCAGTCATGTTTGTAACCTAGGTGTATTGTACACTCATTCCTCCTTCCTTGGGGTTCGGGGCCCCCAAGAAATTTTTTTGGGATATGTGTTGGCCAACAGTTTTACAGACCCATGGTATTGGGTTAAACCTAGAATTTTCCCATTGTATTTACCCTATAAAAGAAAGCATTGTAAAATGATTGAGTATGGTATTTTATTGTATTGGAAGAGATATTATGAGGGCATGAAGAGGAAATGCAGCGGTTTTGCTGTAGGTTGTATCCCTTCACGTTTCTGTACTGTAATAAAAGGGCTAGCAATTTCTTTGTGGACGTAGCCCATCATTTGGGTGAACCATGTTATTTATGTGTCTCTTTGTAATGTTTTAATGTGGTTTGCATCTTGCTAATGATTTAACTGTATATCTGTTATTGCTCTGTGGTCCTTTTTTCTAACAAATGATCACCTGTATTCTCCCTAAGGAGGGTAAAACCAATGAGCATGGGTCAAGAACTTCCAGGTCTAAGTAGGGACACTAAATGTTAATACATGTTTATATGACCACCAACTCATGACACTAAATTCTAATACATGTTACAAGAATGAGTATAAAATCAATAATAACCATAACACAAGATAATATTTACTGAGTCATATATATGTAAATAACCAATCTAAACCAACATCTATCCATTGAGAACCTATTGGTGCAACTATGAGAAATACCGACTGCTCTGTAAATGGCTAAATGGTTACATTAGTTCTCAAATATGAGTTTCTTGAGACTCATTCATGGCATGGGAAAGTACTATATCCCGTCAAAAAATAGTGATCCATCATAGATGTTCATCTCAACATCTCATATGTAAGGGAACTAGCTGAAAAAGTGTACTATAATATGAAAAATAGAATATGGTATCCTGACTACTGTATATGTGATAACATATGGCTCCATCTGGGACAAGTGCTCTGTTGAATAGAGCGCTTGAGAACCTCAGAATTTCTGGTCCTCGTACTCTGCTACTTGCATCATCACTCCAGTTCTACAACAACTACCAACATGTCATCCACTACCTGCAAAATGTCTAGAGCTATACGAAACTCATATACTGGTCATCAAAATAGTGCGTAGATAAAATAAAATACTAAAAATGAAATGCATGAAACTGAAAAGTAGAAAGAAAATATAATCTATAACCATAACTTTTAAGAAAAATTTGATTTTATTGTGCAGTAAAATGGAAAAAACTTAGTACTGCACTAAGAAATTCAAAGGCAAGATTCGGGAAAAGAAAAAGGGTTCAAGATTGAAAAGCTAAACTACTGCCCAAAAAAGTATTATTCAATCCCTACCTACTCTACCCTACTAGGCAAGATAAGACTCAAGGATAAGTGAGGTCAGGGATGTAACCTCTCAAATCCCTTTGGTTGATAGGAAGTAATATTTTTCGTCCATTACTGGTATAAAGAACACACATGCCATCCATGCAACATTCAATGGTGAAAGGTCCAACACAAATGTCATTAGCTTGCCCTGATCAGATATGAAGTAAGTGGTTCGAGATAAGGACTTGACTTCTCATGGGAAATCGGTTCCTATTCGTTGATTCAAGAACAAATTCAATTTTATGTATAGGCATGGGATGGACTTCAGCAAGGTTTCATGGTTGCAAAGTGATAATCCTTGAGCTCCTTGTGGAAGGAACTGAATCAAATTTGGGTGGACCTCCATCAATGGGAATAGCCAACCTACAAACTAGGATCTCTTTAATCTCTCTCTTGGTCTCCTGGACACTTGCACTAGGTCTTTCCTCATGAGGAGACATTACATGTTTGACAATTTCCCCTACAGTCCATAAATCTCTATTTTCTTCCAAGGGATGAGGCATATGGGATATAACAATACTGTGGCTAGAGCCTTCCCCTGTAGGAACAAGAATGTGCATATTTTCCATCTCAAATGGAAATAATTGTGAATGAGATGCCAAGGAACTAGGAATGTGAGAAATATCATGATTATGAAGACTAGATGACTTAGGTGGCAGAAGAAATTTGGGGATGAGAGTACATGCAGATAAAACATTATTTAGAGAATATGAAGGAGTATGAAATATAGAAATATTGTTAATATTAAATTCTCCTTCAGGTGCATCATTAATTATGTCATCCTCTTCCCCTCTTATAGATTTATCATGGTCTTGAGTTATATTACTGTCTTCATGAGATAATGAACCAAAAACATCAGCATAATTGGAGCTATTGGCTTCGTCACCGGCCTCTACTACAATAGCTAACTCGGGATGGTTCTCCGATGGGTAAATAGGTTCAATCCCTTGGCTTTCCCTATCTCTATTATGGTCAATTAAATCAAACCATTCACTTACTCTATAAGGAATTCTTTCAACATGCCTAACATCATCAATTTCATCAACTTCAAGTGTAGGATTCTCAATTATTTTCTCTTGATCTATTTATTGCTTTACTCTGTTCTTGACCTTGAGGTTGATTTTCATTCCTTCTCAACTCTTCCAACTCCTCTGAATATTCATTCCTAAGCATTTCCAAGTTAATTCTTCTAGAAAATTTAGCTATTTGGTCTTCTTCACAAGAGGAATTAGAATATTCCATTACCATGAACATGTTTTCAGGTTGCTGATACTCCCAAATCTCATTTCCATCTTCCACAATATTATCTTTAGCATTATTAAGCAATTCATCTCCATAAGTGTTTTTAATCCCTTCCTCAAAAGTCTCCAAATTATTTTCATAACAAGGTTCTCTATTAACCCTAATTAGAGCACTGCCAGAATTTGGAACATGAATTTATGACAGATCCATCATAAGGTATCCACCTAGACCAGCTACTCGCTTCCTAGATAAAATCATTCCATATGTTTGGGGAAAGTCAATAACAACTACATCCATCATAGTGGAAATGTTTGAAGATGCAAATATATTAGAGCAAAGGTTTTTGAGCCAATCATAGGATTGCACACATATATAATCTATACCATAGGCATTCCCATAGGTTTGAGTCACCTCCAGTACCATTTCCTTCATGACATGTAAGGGCATCGCATTCATAGCTGCTCCAGAATCCAACATGCAATTATGTACGAGTATATTCTGAATGTGCAAGGTTAGGTAAAAGGGAGGGTGACTCTCGTTCTTTCTCTCATAAATTGAAAACTAGATGTTGATAGGTGGATCCTTTTCAAATTTGCTACGTTGTATTCCACTAAGGCTCTGTCTTTGACAGGATTCTAAGACAACCTTGGGGGTCTTTTCTTGGCCAATTCCATCAATGAACTCCTCTACTTGGCTTCTTACTGAGGGAACTTTCATCAACTCAGTGATAGGGATATTACACATTATCTTTCTTATCTCTTTCTTCATATCAATATTCAAATTAAAGTCTTCTATGGAAAAATCTTATTCTTCATTTTTATCTTCATTAATTTCTTTGTGTTTGTCTATGAAAGAAGGTTTGGGATCAGTTCTTCGTTTATATATTTTAATATGTGGTTGTTCCTTTATTTCAGGGATATTTATGGCACAACATGAGGGGTTTGGTTCATCAACAAAATCTTCTTCTTGCTCCCATGGCTCTTTTTCCAAAAGAATCCGTCCAAACCCATCATCAAAAAATAAGTCATTAATAAATTTGATGTTGTTTGGTTGGTCATCAAGACAATTGGTGTCAAAAGGTTCTTCCTCTATTTCATCACACCAATTCACATTATTCTTTTTAGAACTTTCTAGATACTTAGGTCATCGTCTGTTATTATCTCCCTTGGGATGTCTATTATTGTTTTAGTAGGGCTTAGGGCCATAAGGGTTTGTATGTCTCTCAAGATCATGAAAACTAGCGACACTTTTTTTCAGGATAGTTAGTTGTCTCATCATCTCTTGCATGGTTTCTAACACGTCTTTTGAATCCTTTAGTTCATTCACAGGTTCCTTAGGTTTTCAAATTTTAGGTTCGGATCTAGAAGTGGATGGGGAAAAGTGATCAATTTTTTTTTTATTACCCATAGATGTCGCATTCTGATCATCCATATTTACATTGAATTCGGTAGTATTCAATTCATTGGGATTATTATCCTTTAAGTGATATCCTAGCCACCCTTCAAAAGCATTCAAAAAATTAATAACAATTTCTTGGTCCTTGGGTTTAGTTTCTTCTAGGATATTTCCTACAGTCTTGTCAAATCTTATGTTAAACTCATGGACTATTTCATTCTCCTTCTTCTTAATGTCAAACAATTGATGTAGGAGAAATTTCCCATCTAACTTGTGAGACCAGTCACTATTAAGCTTTGAAACAAAATTTTCATACCCAATGATGGATGAGGCAGGAAATTTGTCAAACCACTTCCGTACATCTCCTTCCAAAGAATGCAGAAGGCCCCTCATGAATACATC
Source organism: Pseudotsuga menziesii (assembly GCA_001517045.1). Classification (NCBI taxonomy): domain Eukaryota; kingdom Viridiplantae; phylum Streptophyta; class Pinopsida; order Pinales; family Pinaceae; genus Pseudotsuga; species Pseudotsuga menziesii. The sequence continues at coordinate 221,330 of LPNX010938132.1, forward strand.
TTAATCAAATGCTCCATATGATTCGAAGTGTTCCCAGACTCTGTCAATATGATCTTCAATGGATATAGTCGACACTCCATCAAACTTGGGAAGCTTTTCAAAATATTTATCAGGCGTGTCATGGGGGTCTCCCTGGATCAGGCAAAAATATAAAGGATATGGCTTAGCATTCCTTCCAAAAATACTAGGGTTTTGTGGAGGAGGAACATTTTGGTTTCCACTAGTGTTTGTTCTAGACATTGGATTAGATAAATTCGAAGGAGATACAAAAATATGCATAGGGAAAACAGTGGGACTAGATATCTTCCAAAATAAATTGGAAGAGTTCTCTTTAGTTTGTCTGGGGTTCCGTATGTAAGTTGTAGGGATTTCCTTAGTATTTAAAGGACGCTCTAAGAACTTAATATTAATACATTGGGTATGGTCCTTAGTAGAGTCACGGGGTGGAGTCGTTGGGTCAACCACACAAGTAATTCATCGAAAAGAGATATGTCGTAGGAGAGGTGAGATGAGTGAATTAAGAAGGGGATTGATAAAATTATGGAATTAGAAATGCAACAACCGAGGAAAAATAAACGAATACAATAAGATATGGATTAATGCATGGACACTCACAGGAACCAAAGGTAACCTATACCTCCCCAACAACAGCGCCAAAATGTTATCATCAGACTTGTAGTTGCCCCTTTGAGATGGATCCAAGATGGATGGTAGAGGGATGAGAAACCAAAGAGGTGAAACCAAGACAGCCTCGACTCCCAAATGGATGGTTTTCATTCCAATTGAGGCAATATTTACTTAATGTTATTGTATCTCTAGACAACAATGGAGGAGACCCATATCTACTCCCAACAAAAGAGACCAAACCAAGACACTAGATCAAATCAATGGAAGATTAAGTACGTAAGGTGTAAGGTGAAATAAACCCTATATCTATGGATGAATTCACAAGGTGAGTTATGGGATGGATCAAGAGGTTTATGAGGTATGAAATTGATCCAAGGTTTAAATACAAGTGACTTATGAGTTTTACTACTAGATCCAAAATCAAGGTACTAGCAAATGATGAAAATATCCACTGCCTTGGAAACTGTGTCCAATGCAGGGAGGTTAAGAACCAGATCAAGGCTATCTAGTACCAGTGGATAGACTTTATGAAAGGTATGAGAGTTTCAAAGTACCCAAGACTTAGGGATATGATCAAAACGAAGGAAAAAATGGCCAAATGGGGGTTATGCTAGGGTCAAGACATCAGTGGATTGGGAATTAGGCCCAATGGAGTCATCTAATCCTGATGCCTAGGAGGACCCAATTAGGTTTTGACCTGATCTACAATACCAAGAAATGGTTTTCCAAAAGATCAACCGATTTGATCCATATAATTTTTATTATTATTTTATGTTAGGGGTTTGAAAGTAAAATAAAGGTGCCAATGGATTGGAACCAAGAAAAGAAGAACTAAACTACGGATCTTACCTGGATAACCTTGTATATTCCTTGATGATGATGATCTATAATGTCTCTATCAATTTGAGAATATTTGGATGAAGACTCTATGCAAATTGATTTTCCCAAGGAAACCAATGTGCCCTCCCTCTTGCACAACAAACGTCAACCATATCAGATTTGATGCATAAAGATAAATGGACAAATGCTACAAAAAAATACCAAGATAAAACCATAGATCACAATGATACTAATGATAACCACCTGATACAAGTGATGCCAAACAAGCAAGTTGAGGAAGCCCTACAAAAACGCCCAAGTGAAGTCACCCTCTTGTCGACAAAACAAAATTTCAACAAAAAATATAGATCTCACCCAAAATACCCAAATTATAGGAAGCAATAGACTTTCCAATCATCATCTAAGAACATTAGATGGAAAGGGGACCCAATAATTCCACAAAAGAGTTTTTCTATTCAAGATTCCAAGAGCCAAAGACACATTTACAATGAGAAGCTCTCTCCTTTAAATAGGAATGAGAGATAACAAAATCCTAAACACCTTTCAAATGGATGCCTAAGATTAAAATATAAAAATGTTCTAATCAATGGATGATATGAGATCAACATAAAGTACATGGATCAATACAATAATATAATATATCAATGGACAAAATCTCCCTAGGAGAGGCGATCCCACTCAATATGAAAAAATAAAAATCAATAAAGCTCATGGTGGGTCCAGTGGGTATTAAATAAAACCCCTAGTGTGTATCCATGGCACAATATAAATAAAATATAATTTTAAGTGAAAAATAGTGCCTCTCTGGGAAAATCATGAGCCTCCAAAAGCACCAAAAAATCATAAAATATGCCAAAGAGATGGGTGTGGGTCCAACTGAATGATGAAACTTCTATAGAAGGGGAGAAATACATCAAACTCATCATCAAAACTCATACCATGCCATTTCCTTGCCTAATTATACCAAATTGAATTCTTTAGTATCCATTTTTATCATTTTTAATCTGCCTCGAGAAACGTGAACCTACCAAAACTGCCTCCTGGAGTTCCTGCGTTGTCCAACTGATCCCACTAGGATCTCTAGGAAAGGGTATAATGGTAAAATCAAATGGCTAGACAGGCCCCTCCTCATACAACACCATAGGTGAACCCATCAAATCATCGTTTTGCTCTGACATGCCACTTAGCATGGCAAAACTGCACCTGAATGGTATACTGAGATAAGTCATCACTATAACTGCCTGAAACTTAAAATAATATGTCTCATTGGACTTAGGAAACCCAAATCCATCTAAGGTGCATACTCATACACCCTATAGATCTCTGCATGATCAAGTACAATATCTAATATGCTTGGACAGATAAAATAATAATGTGTAAATGATCAAATAATCAATAAAATGACCCAGCCTAACATCAATCTGCTACAAGTGTTTGGAAAGACATGCTCTACAAATAATTCAAATAACAATTATAACAAGTAGTAATAATTTCACTGGCGATCTACCAACCAAATATATAGATTTTTGTTAATTAATTATAGCTCGAACCAGACTTTCAAGACCATACTGAGTTCATAGTTTTAATCAATTTTCTAGTTAAGGGTTAAGGCTAAAAATAAAAAGGATAGGCTACAGGGTTACTATCGACTTGACACTGTGAAACTTTGGATATGGAAAGGGGATACTCAGTCTACCATATTTCGGACAAGTAATAACACAGGGTATGGAAGTGTCTCACAAATGGGTAAGTTACATTCAAAGGTGCTTATTCACCTTGACAAATGCTCACAATCCAAATCAAATACAAGTGAGGCCATCAATATTTAGATATAAATTTTTTAAAGAACCATTTCTTTTTGGGCCTTCAAGTTTCCATAGCCTTGATCCATACATTTGTTACATGGATTTTTATTTATTAAGGCTTCATGCTCCATGCATGTTTAAAAACACTTGTTACATGGGTTTTAAATTTCACATTTCACATTTAAACTTCAAATCCAATTTCATTAGGATTTTCTTGCATTCATGTATGTTCGAAAACACTTCTTTTCATGAATGGGATTTTCACACGATGTTGATTTCATTTCCATATACATTGTATTGATGGCGGCGCTGTGTGTTTCAGGTTTAGCCATACCAACCTAGGAAACTCAGAGCCGAGACACAAATAAACAGGGAAGCTTATCAAACAAAGAGGCTATAGTGGGGAAAGGTCCTCCATGCCACAAGTCAAGTATTAGGTCGGGTTAGAAACAAAACTGAAAGGTAATGGATGAGTGGAGATAGTGAACGATGAAACCAACACTAGAAATCCAAAGTATGGTGGGAATTATCACCTCTATTCTCCCTAAGGAGGGTAAAACCAATGAGTATGTGTCAAGAACTTCCAGGTCTAAGTAGGGACATACATACATAATATCAATACAACCAGATCCACATATTTATATGACCACTAGATCATGACACTAAATTCTAATACATGTCTCAAAAATGAGTATAAAAAAAATAATAACCATAACACAAGATAATATATGTTCAGTCATATACATGTAAATAACCAATATGAACCAACATCTGTCCACTGAGAACCTGCTGCTGCAACTTTGGGCAATATTGACTACTCTATAAATGGCTAAATGGCTACATCAATCCTCAAATCTGACTCTTGAGTGTCCTGAGACTTAGTCATGCCATGGGAAAGTACTATAGTCCATCAACAAATAGTGATCCATCATAGATGCTCATCTCAGCATCTCATATGTAAGGGAACGAGCTGAAAAAAGTGTACTGGAATCTAAAAAATAGAATATCGTAGCTTAGCTATTGTATATGTGATAAAATGGTCCACTCTAACTCTTCAACTAGTTCTATGATTCCAGCATCCAACATTCTGTCGAGCTTAGCTTTTACTCTCTCCTTGTATCGTGAATTTAGGCAACACGAGCACTTTTTCACAAAATTCGCATATGGATTCAATGGGATTTTCATTTCTCCCAAATATCCTAATATCCCCTTCATTTCAAAAAACTTCATCCAAAACAAGTCTTGAAACTCATGCAATAGATTAGAAATATTCACCATGATTTCTTCATCCCATTAGTCTCCAATATTCATGAATTTTTGTTCCTCCTCTGTCCCAATGTTGACCTTCTGAATCTTCAATGGCTGGTGAACTTTGTCTGTCGACATCTCTGGTTCCTCAATATCCTGAATTCCATCTGATTTTGGAATATTGATGTTTCTTGAGTCTTCTCCATCATCAGAGCCTCTTGCCACATTATATCACTCCATCATTGGTGTTTCATGCGGGTCCACAGTATATGCGACTAGAACTACCTTCGAAACAACGCCATGAATTTGTTGTAGCGCACTATGAATCATGAGATCAGCATCCACAAAACTAAAGGTGTGACTGAAACAAATCAAAAACTCCTCCCATGTTGTAATCTCTCTTCTAAGCTCAGTTAATACATACCACTATCGCAACATTTCATCCAATGTGTGTACAAAAGCATGTACCCACTCACTCTTTGGTCGTGACACCCACATGATCTGACATGCAATCAAATGATCATTAGGATTATTACACCCATCATACTTCTCATCTTGGTATTGTTATGTCTCACCCAAGCTAACTTCCATCAACCTGTGACATAGCGACCACCCATTGATCAATTTCTTATGTGTATCCCACCACCGTGCTGGAGTAGCCTTCAATGCTTCATCCAGCACCAATAACCTTTGTGGTCTTAACACCATGTCTTGAAAATCAACCAGAAATTCAAGTAAATTAGGTAGTCCCTCATAGGTTGGTAAATAAAAAATTTATATTGTGACTCATCATAGTGAGTGAGTAATTCTACCACACTTCTAAATCGATACCTCATACATCTGATTCTTGCAATTCTCCTAGGAATCATCAGAATCTGATGATGCAAAGCTAGATCTTTTCAATTTCAGCTCTCCATCAACAATAGGGTGGACATAGTCTTCTGAGATATTATATGCATGACCCCATCCCCCTACAACTTCTTCCTTAACTTGTTCAACATACCTTCTTCCTTCGTTTGGATCCACTAGGGATATGACTCTGATATCCCGGTTCTCAAAAGTAATCATGCACTTCTTGAAATTCATCACCGCTAAGTTCTTGTTATCCCATCCAATCCCCAACACTGTGAGGTATGATATTCCTTCATCAACAATCTTGATAACATCAAAGTCCGTGTAAGTCCTCATTCCTTCAACTTCCACTTCTAGATGAGGTACTCTCCCAATCGGTGTCACTCTAGCTTGGTTAACTAATCATGGTTGTGCGGGGGACCAAACCAACTATGATTTCCCCATCTTTTCCCATGTCTGCTTCGTCAGAATATTAACATCTGAGCCTAGATCCAGAATACCTGAACCCACCTCATAATCCCCAATCTAGATATTCATTCACATTTCTTTTCTAGTTTTCTTCTTATGTAGGGATTTTACAGCCAACTCCTTCCAACCCTTCTCTGGTTGATGCAACAGACTCGCAATATTGGAGAGTGCATCTAGATGTTTTTCCAATGACAAACAACATTCAAAGAAGTTTTGCAAGGTACCATACTATCGCAATGGTCCTTCTACAAAATTTGAATAAAAAACAGGTGGCATTTCATAAATAGGAAACTTACCCGTATCTCTTCCCATAGCATCATGTGCTTCAAAGAACATATCCCTCTCGATTTTGACATCAAATTGCACCTTTTTCTATCCATCTAATTGAACTTGTGGAATCGGGCCATCATCTCTTGTTGTCGCACCTCCATGAGTAATAACAGCAACATCAGGAAACTAAACTCTGGGTTCTGCTGAGATCTTCTCAACTATTATTCCTTGGTTCTGGTTTGGTGGTGGATTCACTGGATGGTTTGTGTTCTGATTTGCATTTTGGTTCTGATTATGGGGTGGTGGAACATTCCTTGCTTTCCACTTCAAAATCAGTAGTGGAAAGTATTCAACTATGTGATATGTGATAGTACAGTAGTTACATTGTGATTGTAAGTTTGGGCAATCTCTTTGGTAGTGCCTTAACACTCCATAATTGTAACATTGCATAGGTCCATGACCTAATCCTCCTCCTCAACCAAAACCTCCATCTTGTCCTCCTCGGAATCCTCCACAAAATTCTCCCTATTGTTGATACTTTGGTTGACTAAACTGCTGTTGTGGTGGGGGATTCAGTTGTCGTTGCACATTCTGTGGTTGAGTATACTGTACTTGAGTATACTACAGCCATTGCAGAGCATTCTGCATCTGGTTAAACTATAGGGGAGGCAGAGAAAACTGTAGTTGTGGCATAAACTATGGTTGTGGTACAAATTGTGGTTGCGGTTGTGGCTGTACCACCTGCACTGTCTACTGTGGTGACGGTCACTCTACCGACCGATGGTATTCTCCCTTCACATAATATGCATCCATCGTCCTCTCCTGAAGCAAATCATATGCTCAACATTCATTGTCTTCATGCCTAATAGATCAACAAAATGTGCAATACAAATTTCTAGGCTTCAATACCAACTTCTGCATAAACACACAATCTTTGTGTCGATGTCTGTGAACTTGAAATATGTGACACCATGGAATTCCACCATGAATTAGTTGAGTATGAGCTCTTGACAATAGATAATTTCAAAAATATGTGCATTGATCCTTATGATGTCCTTATGCATGACATCGAGTACACCATATTTCTTCATGATGCTCTTTTCCCTTCTTGATATCTTGCAATTGGATCATTAGGTTCTCTAGTTCTGATTGAATATGATTCATACTGACTCTAGTCTCTCCAACAGGTGAATCTTCAATCATTATAGTGATCTCTAGAGCCTCACTCTATGTCACAATATTTTTCTGCATCAAGGGCATCATGATATGCAGTACTAATGCCGGAATGAACCACTCCTTGTGTTGTACGTCAATCATTCCAAAATTGACTTTTTCCATCAGCGTATTGAACCACTGATCAAAATCCCTGATGGATTCATTTGGATATTTCTTTATCTCCTTTAGCTCTATGGAATATTGTACCTCAGACTTAGGCTTTATGAACTCTTCTATCAATCCACTTCTGATCTCTGCCAGAGTATTCATTGGAGTCCCTATGGGAACTTTCACAAACTTCATGTATCAGTCCAATGCGTGACCTAAAAAGGTTGTCACCAACTGACCTTTCTTAACATCATCATCCTGAGCTTTCTTTATAGTCCAAACTCCATCACAAAAAATAAGTATTATTCAGGATCCTCGGTCCCTTTCCAATGAAACAGAGGTAACTTTACATCATTTCCCACCATCCTGGGCCTTCTACTTATGTTCGTTGATCCGCTGCTATTAGAGTGTTGATGACATGTTGGACAATTTCGTGTCAAGCTAGTATTTCTTCTTGATTATGGTGTAGTGCACAAAGGTGTGGGTACATTTTTGTTGGGGGTTGGTCTTTCTTCAGGATCAGGTGTAGCCTATTTGTCTCCTTCGTCGATGTAGGGTTGCTTCGTCCCTTGTGATATTCTCTTGTAGCCTCTTGTCTCGGTCGTAGCAGGACCCTCCTTTGTCCTTTGCCTCTTCTCTTGCATAAACCTTGCTCCACTTCATAGAAGACCACGTCCTTCCTCGACTTCCCTCACAATCTCATCATAACTCCCATACATCTACCTCATATCATTCCATCCAGCACTCATATATGCAGTACCTGCATCCTCCGCACACCAGGGCTCTACTCATCAAAGCTCATCTTCAATATGCCTTTTTCACAAATGAGCATCTTAATTGACAATTGCAAAGATAACAGAAACCATCCTCTTGTTCCTTTGAAGAACTCCCTTTTTATGTCGCTGTAAGACTTGACTATGTCGACTGTGAACTCATTGATGTAGCCTTCCAATATGTTTTCAAGCCACACTTCGAGAGCCCTAACGCTCTATTATCTACCTCCTACAGCTACTTGATCAATTCTAGGGTCCAGTAAGTGGGTTGACCTCCTTAAAAATTTGTCTTCTAATAGGTCAACTGTGCCAACCACTCATACAAGATGATCAGAAAATTAGAAAATAAGTACTAATGGAGATCGCAATATAGGCACCTTCCCAGCCACTCTTCTATCATCAATCCAAAGTTTTGATTCTCTTCTATTGTTAATTCTTGAGCCTTCTAGTTGAACCAATATTTAAGATCCAGTCTTGTTGAATGCCACAACATGTCCTCCTTCTCCACGCACTATGGTCCCAGAAATGAAACCATTTGTTGACATAGATCCATCAACATGGGTTCACTCTCTGTTGACACCCTTGACTCAGCGATCTCCCAGAGCATCAGCCCAAATAGGTTTTACCCTGTCTAGAAACACCTGTAGAGAAGATGAGGTCTCACCCAATATGTTCAAGGGAGAATTGTTGGAACCACTTTTCCATAGTAAGGAGGAGGCATTTTTGCATCTACTGTCTATCTATTGCATCATTACTTCATAGATCCAAGCATTGGTTTATTATCATAGATCCATACCATCAATCATCAGATCTCATTAACACATTTAGATCACAATAAGATAATTACTTATAAACGGTTGGCGCAATCCACCAACAAAGCCTCATCAATAGGGGTTCCCTCTCTATCGATGCCCTGTAGCGTGATCTCCCTAAGCACCGGCCCGAATATGTTTTACCCTGCCTAGAAACATCTGCGAAGCAAATGAGGTCTCACCTAAGGCATTCAAGGAATATCTGTCAGAACCGAGTTTCTGATAGTGGGGAAGGAGGACATGGGGATACAACTAGAGAAAATCATGACTTATGTGATCACCCTATCTTATCGTAGCATTAATCATGAAACATCATACCACATTCAACAATCACGAAGATTTAACAGATCGCATTACCAGAGCAAGGAGAAACTAAGTCGCATCATTGTATCAAAAGCCGAATCATAGCATCACAATATATCTACATAAATTGAATTGGATCATCATAACAAAAAGCAGTATTGCTACATCATAATAGAAATTAGATAGAGATTGAACCATATTCAACACATCTTATATTAACCTTGCGCGAACATACCACATTACATCATCCTTCTCCCAAACCAAATATTTCATCAAAAGAGACCCAAACAAAATCACAGTGATGACAGAACCATCCCTAGTACTGAGTGCGATAGTTACAATGACAAAATCATGTCTCTCTATCATTACAAAAATGGATCTATAAATAGGATTACGCCTTCACCTCAAGAGTTCACTATTAACTAATTTCTAACTACTACTAACCTATTATGACAAAATTAGGTCCACATGGAGATAAAATATTCAAAAAGTGGTTACTTATCTGCTTATCGCACTAAACGGCCCTTGCGCGGTGTCGCATGAGCTTGCACAGATGCCTTGATGTTGTGCAACTCACTCACCCCAACCCATTTCCAACAGGCCCCCAACACATTTTTGTGGCTCACCCTCGAGCCACGTCAAGTTGACAAGGTGCATGAGATAGTCTTATCCTTAAATCAGAAAATTGTTGGGAAACTTCCTAAACTTAGAGCTGCACTTTAGCAACGGTATTCTGACAATTGCTCATCATTTGCTAGACCGGATGTTCCTCAGCAGCCTTGCTGTCGACCATTTGTCGACTCTCCTGAACAACCTGAAGTGTGGCAATAGATTTAACAGCCAATTGGCCACCAATATCTTGTAATTCATCAAGCTACTCGTGGCACTTTTGCTGGTGCTCTTGGGAATGAGGACCTCACTGCTGGAGATATTTCAGTTCAGTGGCCCAGGTGATTTTCACCATCAGCAATCTTGTTTCCTTTCACACACCTGGGTTATGTGGAAAAAATCTTCAAGCCACTCGGTGTGTCCTTGGGGGAAAGTCTCGAGTCAAGGCTATCACCTTGTTCTCGACTCCTCTGTTCAGGATAACTCCTAATGAAGCCAAGGGGGGTAGACCCTATTAAGTTACTAAAGCAAAATTTTTTAGTATGATGATGGTATTAAAGAGTAATTTTTTTAGGAGTTTCGATTTAACAATTGTAAACAACAAATAACATGATGACATAATCACAAGTAAGCACGAAAATGACACCCAATCACATATAATCGAAATAATTGATCAAATAAATCACCAATGCCTAAATGGAGTCAACAGAGAAAATAATGTGCTTGCATGCATTTGAAAGAATGTTTTGCAAATGTCTCTTGGTAGATTTTAAATTAATGTGGAATGTGAATGAATTAAATTAGGTGAAAAGGGAACTCCAGATATACCCGAGGGGTACTTGGAGTATGTCCAAAAGTGAACTTTCACGGCTACCTGCAAGGTGGTTTGTGGGATAGAACGGAGTCTCAGAGACTATTGTTCATAACACACCCGTTAGGGTGTGGCAGAGATCAGTGCCTTGAGGTCACTTTCTAGTTGTTCCCACTCCTTTCGGTATTTTGCCACCATTTACAGTTCGTTGGAGGTGTTGAATTTTCACCTGATGGTTTGTCAATTTGGGAGGTGAAGACTAATTAATCTAGTCACTCAAGTGCTTTTCATGTAGCTTGATTGATCAGATGAACCGCAGCCAAGTACAGAGCATACACACAAGAGCCTTTGTTGTTTTTAGTAAATTTTAAAAGAGGTGTTCTTATTAAAAAGAAAACCCTCCAGGAATCTCTTTCGGTCCAAGTGGAAATCAATCAAGGAATCAAGGAGGGGTTGATTTTATTATGATTATTAAAACAATTAATGAAAATGGAATGAGAGATACACAACACCGGTTTTCTAATTAGTCCTACCACGCATCTCTTTCCCCTTGCGGGTCAATCGGGAAGTCATGGGGTAAGTAGTATGATTACTTTTGAATTGAAAATATGGAATGATGCAAAATTTTATCAAATTATACAATCCTGCATGTCAATACTAAACTAGAATAGAGAAAAGGGAAAAATGCAAAAAAGTAAAACAGACGCAGACCCCCCCAGGGGGGATTGTGAATAGGATCGAAAGAGCCTATTCGAAAAGATTTTTATTTTTATTGGAAGAAATTACAATATCAAAAAACTGAAATTAATCCACCGGGTCCTTATATGGAATGAGACCAAAGGTTTACAAATTGCAACAAAATTCAAATTTTGGGAAGACAGAGACCCCCTTGGGGTTTCGAATGGTCAAAAAATGCTTTCCGGACAGCGCCTCCTCCTCTTTTCTGTTACACCTTATAAAAACCAGAAAACTTATCACAGTTAGATATGCCCAAAATTACTTTGAAAGTACTTTTGGATGAACAAAATTTTACCCAAAAATTCTAAGTTAAAACTAGTTTTTAAAGAAACGGAAAAAGAACCAAGGAAAGCAAGCTTTCCTTAGGATCTTGGACTGCTTTGGGGGCATCCAATATGAAGCACTTAAATTTCTGAATATAAATTTTTTATATTCTAAGGAAACAACCATGCATTCAACAAGCTTTAGATCTGTTGCCGCCTTTCACACACCTGGGTCACGTGGCAGAAATCTTCAAGCCACTCGGTGTGTCCTTGGGGGCAAGTCTCAAGTCAAGGCTGTCACCTTGTTGTTGACTCCTCCATTTAGGCTCAACTCCTAACAAATCCAAGGGGGGTAGACCCTATTAAGTTACTAAGGCAAAATTATTTAGTATGGTGATGTTAAATTGAATGAGTTACTTTAGGAGTTTGAAATTTAACCATAAACAACCATAGATGACAAGATACAAAATAAGTGCACTAATGCACAATGCTGAGACACAATATATATATATATATATATATAGAAATAAAATATCCAATTCCTTAAAATGGAGTCAAAAGATAATCAATGTACTTGCATGTGCTTGGAGTGAATGTTTTGTGATTGCCTCTTCGTACGTTTTAAGTTAATGTGAAATATGAGTTGATTAAAATTAAGCGAAGGGGTGGACTCCATATATACCCGAGAGTACTTGGAGTATGTCCAAAACTAAACCTTTACGGCTACCCGCAAGGAATATGTGGGCTGAATGGAGTCTCTGAGGCTATTGTTCATAATGCACCCGCAGGTGTAACAAAGATCGGCGCCCCGAGGTCACTTTTCAGGAGTACCCGCTTCCTTTGGGTATTTTGCCACCATAATGGTTTGATCAAGATGTTGGATTTTCACTTGATGGTTCATAAATTTGGGAGATTGAATCCTAATTATTCTAGTCACTCAAGTGCTTTTGATGCAGCTTGACTGATCGGATGAACCGCATCCAAGTGCAGAGCATACACACCGGAGTCTTGTCAATTTTAGTAAATTTTAAGATAGGTGTTCTTGTTAAGAAGAAAACCCTCCAGGAACCTCTTTTGATCCAAGTGGATCTCAATCAGGGAATCAAGGAGGGGTTAATTTTATTATAGCTAATGAAAGAGTTGATGAAAAAAGAAAACAAAGTTACACAATGATGGTTTTCTAAATAGTCCTTCCACACATCTTTTTCCCCTTTTGGGTCAATCGGGAAGTCATGGGATAAGTATTAAAATTACTTTGAAACCCCAGATATGGAATATGAAAATGATAATAAATCAAAGTATACTACCCTATAGATTAGAACTACGTTAGTTTGAAAAGAGATGAACAAAAAGTAAAAAATTGTCACAGACACAAATGCCCCCAGGGGGGATGGTGAATAGGCTCGAAAGAGCCTATTCTTCTGTTTATTAGAAGGGATTTACAATATCATTAAATTTAAATTGACACACTTTGGTCCTTTTTATCTGGGATCCAAAGGTTTACAACAAGCTTGTAACAAGCTAAAATCAAAACACGACAGTGGGGGAAGCTTCCAGGAAGCTCTGGTTCATCCAAGAGTCGGAAATTGGGCAGAGTCTCCTCTTTTTTGTTATACCTGCTAAAAAACAGCGATCAATTAAAATCAAATGTGCCTAAACACACTTTGAAAGTGTTTTGGGTCACCACACTAGTTACCGAAAAAAAACTAAGTAAAAATTTGTTAAGTTGGGGTAATCTAGTTTTGCAAAAAAATGAACCAAGGAAAGAAAGCTTTCCTTGGGATCTTGGCTTGATATTTGGGCAGCCAATGAGATGTGCAATTTTATTTTAGAATATGAAACTTTAAATTACAGCAAAGGAAACTACCTTAAAAGAAAGCTACAAATTTTCTTTAAAATGCTTGCAAAAAAGAGGATAATTTCAGCTAGATCTCTTAAAATATGACTTTATATGCAAAATGGAACTAAGATCTAAAATTAAGAAAGGATATTAATAACTATATCTATATGTAATTTTATTTTTGAGACAGATCTAAGCAACAAGATTCTTTAAAAGTAACCAATTCGAAGAGAAATTAATATTTTGAAGGAGGAAGAGAGAGAAAGAGTGTTGGAAGCCTGGGAATGTTGGGCTTTGGAGTCTGCTTTGGTGGAACACCAAGGGACTATGTAATTCAAAATATATTTAATATGAGGAATATGCAAACCATATCAACCTATTGTACAAACGATATCACCTCCAACTTAGAAATCCTTACACAAACAGATGGTTAAAACATAGGTGCTACTGGAAGAGATAATTGGAAAGCATGCAATTAAACTTAAAATACATACAACTCCAATATATCTGAAACAAGCATCAGTAAGAAAATAAATCAAACTAGAATAAACTCTTACCCTAACAGGAGGGAGTTCTCTCCTTCAAGTCCAACAGTTAACCAGCAAAATCAGTGATAAATAACACAGATTATACCTCATAAGCATTTGACAATCACCATCCACACATGAAGAGCATTACACCATAGATATTCCCTTCAAAGATTCTTTATTCTAGAATAATAAACAATACAATACAAGAGCAACAACATCTCAATCCCAGTTCTAACTAGCCTGGAAGAGGTTGCTTGTGCTTTGATTTATATAAAAACCAAGAGATCCAGCCCAGGGTGGGCGCAAATCCCAATGAGACAGATCAAATCAGCTGATGGACAGTCAATCAATGCAGATATGAAGCTGAACTAAGCCTACTTGCCAATCAGGGGCTTTATTGAGCTAACACATCAACCCATAAATCGACACATCATTCCATAGAGCTCCCAGGAGAGTCCACACATGTGGAGGAGAGAGAGAGGGCACAATCCCCCCTAAAGGCCGATGAAGATCAACTCTGGATCTGATTTGATCACCTCCTTCAGTCAAGGATTTGTCAGATCTAGTCAATATGGTTCAGATCTGACTGATTTCAATCAAATTGACTAAGAATCCACTGATCTATGATTTTAGATTTGCTCCATTATTCACCAATTTATTAATTAAAATAATCAATAAATGATTTTTTGGGGCTTTCTAATGTGAGTGATAAAAAATCAATTAAAACTAGGAAATAGTGGGTCCATGGGTTTACATGGTGCTCTTAACTTGAAAATGAGAACCTACATGACTAAAACTGATTATTTGGCCCACTTTTATTACAAAATCAATTTTTCCAATTAAACTATTAAAAAATAGCCTAAGTTTTGGAAAAATTAAATTTTAATAAAAAACACTGAAAATTTAAAAAAATTAAAAAAAATGAAAAAACCTATGGGGACTTAGACATGTTCATATGACTCGACCATGATGTCTATTATGTTTATACATTGACACATAGACTCTAATAACCTCAATAGGCCTAAATTCCAAGCCGACCACCCCAACTTTGGAGGTGTGCAGTGAAAAACTCAGAAATTATCAGTCGTTTATTCAACAACCAATAATAACCAAGGGAAAAAACACCCTGGGCTGATTGGATTGATGAATAAAGGCTAAGAGACCGAGTCTTTTACAGACACTATCATGCTATAAAATTTATTACAATTCCCCCATGGGATATGAATATGTGATATAGTACAACACAGCTTCCCAGAAGCAAGACTAAAGGTCTTCTGAAGTCCGAACAAGTTATCTTTGTCTGGTTCACCATGCTAACTTGATAAAAAACCACTAAGTACAACTTAGGTGGTAACATTCTGGCTCCAACTACAGGATGTGTGCTCGATCTGGTCATAGGGCAAGGAGAGGATACGAGAACACCAGAATCTCTGTTTTATACACCCTGTAAAAAAATCTCAACTTGACAAGAAAACCTCAGTAGCACAAGCTTTACATGAAAAACCAAATGAACCATTAAACTGATTTATTCAAACAAAATAAATGTAACTAACTAGTGAAAACCAAAATGTTTGATTATAGCTAAGTACAAAACAAAAAATGCGGAAAGTAAATGCTCCTTTTCAAGGAGCTTAATTTCCTACTCTAAGCATGATATAAAAAGGGTTAAGTGTAATCAAAAATCCAATGTAACCACGTAAGAATTTTATTAACATAAAAAAAAAAACTTTCATTGTCTTTGGTTACCAGCCAAAGAAAGGATACTTTATTCAAAAAATGAAAACCTGCGTGATGATCCGGAAGGGGCGGGATGGATGGGAAATCATAGGCATGAATAATGTTGTCAAACTTCCTCCCAAACTGGTAAGTGCTTGCACAAGCTACTTCTATCTATGACTGGACAGGGTTGATGTAGAAATCAGAATGATGAGGTAGATTGACTACACCATCATACTGATCATCAAGGCTTACCGGATGATAATTCATTGTATAAGCCCCAAGCGGCTCCAAATCATGAGGAAACTCTATATGTGAAGATGATAGTTGAGACTGATATTCTACTAACTGCATCACATCTATCTTTTCACAACACTGCTTCTCCATGTCTTCATTATTGATACCTTTGTGCGGCTCTACATGATATGACTCTGAATGATCATATAAGAGTTTTGAATGTTGTTTTTCCATACTAGGATTTTCCAAGGTCTCCATATCCATGCTTCCCTCTATGGAAGTATAGTAGATTGGACTTCCACAAATTTCTAAATAGACACTCCCCTTGTTGGATATAGCATAGATAGGATTCTTAATAAGATATCCACAAAAATCCCAATAGTAATCACCATCATCCATGTTAGATGTGATGGATTCCCCATTGCTGATGTCAAGTTCCGATATCAAGTTCTCTTTGTCTTCATTACTAATACTGATATATGGTTCAGATTGATCATATGGATAAACTGCAAGCTCCTTTTTCATATCAAAGTTTCCCAAGGCCACATGGTCCATGCTCTCTCCTTTAGATATGCCATAGATAGAAAAACCAACAAAACGATCAAATGTTTTTGGGTCATTATTTTCCTCTTTATTCATGTCATAGATTGGATTTTCCATGAATGTCCAGGACTCCTCATCAACATCTTTGTCGGGGATAAGGGAGTATTCGTCACTTGTATCATGCTTCAATTTATACTTGTCCTCATTTTCATACTCATCTTCTTCAGAGAAAAGGTCATAAGGTAGTAAACCTTCCAGACTGTCATCATTATATAGAGAACACATAGGAGTCCCATCATCTATATTACATTTTTCATCATAAGTTTCACTATAAGATTCTGCAATGGTTTCATCCTTAGGCTTGTACTGTTTAGATGGTGACAAAGGGTAGGCCTGGACTACCATGTATATATGATCAGGCTCACTTGAAGTTGTTTCCTGATTACTGACCTCGGGAAGTCCATGTTCCATGACTTGATTTGCAACATAACAAGTGCTTTCTTGGTGGAATTGTTCATAGGGTCTACACCATGGAATTACTTCTTCTACCATGGTAGCTAAGTCTAACTGGATTGGAATCCTAGGCTCTTGCTGAGGAAAATTCTTTTGATACATCTGAATCTGTCTAGCCTGAAAGTTCCTAGGTCCATTATTTCTTTCCATTATGATCAATCTATTATGCATATGATTTAGTTGTGCGGACTGATTTGCCATAAGTTGGTTTTGACTAGTAACCAAGTCTTTTATCATGTCTGTTACCTTTTCCATGAGATCTTTAGAGGCTCCCTTTTCTTCTGATTCAACGTATTTTCCCTTTTCTTTTTTGTATGAAGTGTTTCCCCTAGTGTAACCTGGAATGTTGGATTTGCCTGAAGACTGCATATTCTTTTCTATTTTCTCGGCCAATTCGTGAGCAGTTTTTAGATTGGCTAGATCTTTGTCTCTTAACTGGTACCTCAAATCACCAGTGAAATCTTTGATGTAAGATATGAGGATGGAGGCATCCTTTGGCTTGATTTATTTAGGGATGTCCACAACCACATGCCTGGACTTAATGTTAAAATCATCCATGGTTTCATTCTCCATCTTCTTAATGTTATGAAGGGCAGTGAGCAGATGTCTTGGTTCTTTCTTTTCTCCCCATTTCTTCTTAAAACCCTCTAGGAATTAACTAAGAGTTTTATATGAGTCATCATCTATGTCGAGGTACCATTCTTTAGCATCATATTCTAAGGATAAAACAAAGAGCTTCATTTTGACATCGTCATGGTCATGGGAAACATTATTGCAATAACTGACCAGGTGCTTTTCAAACTTTCGAAGGTGAGACTTGGCAGTGATGGCATTATTTCCCTGAAATATTGGGACCTTCTTGATAGCATCTTTTGGAATGGCATGGGGAGCATTTGCTATCTGAGAAAATTCAAGGGGCTTGAACAATTCCGTCACTTCTTGAGATTGGTGAACATGACTCTCTACAAATATGTGATGGATATCTGAGAGGGATTAGTCTCCTAAATTTTCAAGGTTTCTACATTAAGTCTGCCTATTCAATCTTTCCCTAATAAACCTTTCAGGATTAGGGAGAGGACTGAATAATTGTCGGCAATTTCTTCGAGTAGAAATTATTAAAGGGATGTTAGACAGTGGAGTCATCAGATGGATCGAGTTTTAATTTTTATGTTTTTTTAAAGACTAGATCAATCAAAAGTTTTTATCTTTTTAGTTGTTTAGAAAAAATTTGAGCTAAGTTGTACTCGGGAATAAAAATATTTATCCCCGGCAATGGTGCCAAAAAATGTTGATGTCTTTCACACACCTGGGTCATGTGGCAAAAATATTCAAGCCACTCGGTGTGTCCTTGGGGGCGAGTCTCGAGTCAAGGCTGTCACCTTGTTCTTGACTCCTTCGTTTAGGCTCAACTCCTAACGAAGCCAAGGGGGGTAGACCCTATTAAGTTACTAAGGAAAAATTATTTAGTATGGTGATGTTAAATTGAATGAATTACTTTAGGAGTTTGAAATTTAACCATAAACAACCATATATGAAAAGATACAAAATGAGCGCACGAAAGCACAATGTTAAGACACAATATATATATAGAAAGAAAATAGCCAGTGCCTTAAACTGGAGTCAAAAGCTAATCAATATAGTTGCATGTGCTTGGAGTGAATGTTTTTTGATTGCCTCTTGGTATGTTTTAAGTTAATGTGAAATATGAGTTGATAAAAATTAGGCGAAGAGGTCGACTCCAGATATACCTGAGAGTACTTGGAGTATGTCCAAAACTAAACCTTCATGGCTACCCACAAGGAATATGTGGGATGAATGGAGTCTCTGAGGCTATTGTTCATAATGCACCCACAGGTGTAATAGAGATCGGCACACCGAGGTCACTTTTTCAGGAGTTTCCGCTTCCTTTGGGTATTTTGCCACCGTAATGGTTTGATCGAGGTGTTGGATTTTCACCTGATGGTTTATCAATTTGGGAGAGTGAATCCTAATTATTATATTCACTCAAGTGATTTTGATGCAGCTTGACTAATCAGATAAACCGCAACCAAGTGCAGAGCATACACACCGAAGTCTTGTCAATTTTAGTAAATTTTAAGATAGGTGTTCTTGTTAAAAAGAAAACCCTCTAAGAACCTCTTTAGATCCAAGTGGATCTCAATCAGGGAATCAAGGAGGGGTTAATTTTATTATAGATGATGAAACAGTTGGTGAAAAAATAAAACAAATATACACAATGCTGGTTTTTTAATTACTCCTACCACGCATCTCTTTCCCCTTTCGGGTCAATCAGGATCATGGGATAAGTATTAAAATTACTTTGAAACCTCAGATATAGAATATCAAAATGATAATAAATCAAAGTATACTACCCTGCAAATTATAACTATGCTAGTTTGAAAAGAGATGAACAAAAAGTAAAAAATTGACACAGACGCAAATCCCCACAGGGATGACGGTGAATAGGCTCGAAAGAGCCTATTCGAAAGGACCTTTTCCTTTTATTAGCAGTGATTTACAATATCAGTAAATTGAAATTGATGCACTTTTGTCCTTGTTATCTGGGATCCAAAGGCTTACAACAAGTTTGTAACAAGCTCAAATCAAAACACGACGGTGGGGGAAGCTTCTAAGAAGCTTTGGTTCGTCCAAGAATCGGAAATTGGGCAGAGTCTGCTTCTCTTTTTTGTTAGACCTGATAAAAACAGCGATCAATTAAAATCAAATGTGCCCAAACACACTTTAAAAGTGTTTTGGGTCACCACACTCGTTACCAAAAAAAACTAAGTAAAAATTTGTTAAGTTGGGGTAATCTAGTTTTGCAAAGAAAGAAACCAAGGAAAGCAAGCTTTCCTTGGGATCTTGGCTTTCTATTTGGGCAGCCAATGAGATGTGCACTTTTATTGCAGAATATGAAACTTTAAAGTACAACAAAGGAAACTACCTTAAAAGAAAGCTACAAATTTTCTTTAAAATGCTTGCAAAAAAGAGGATAATTTCAGCTAAATCTCTTAAAATATGACTTTATATGCAAAACAAAATTGAGATCTAAACTTAAGAAAGGATCGTACTAACTAGATATATATGTAATTTTCTTTGTGAGACATATCTAAGAAACAAGATTCTTTAAAAGTAATCAATTTGAATAGAAATTAAGATTTTGAAGGAGGAAGAGAGAGAAAGAGTGTTGGAAGCCTGGGAATGTTGGGCTTTGGAGTCTTCTTTGGTGGAACACTGAGGGACTATGTCATTTAGAAGATCTTGAAGATGAGGAATATGCAAAACAGCTCAACCTCTTCTACAAGCGATATCACCTGCAACTTAGAAATCCTTGCGCAAACATATGGTTAAAACATAGGTGTTGTTGGAAGAGATAATTGGAAAGCATGCAATTAAACTTAAAATACATACAAATCCAATAGATATGAAACAAGCAGCAGTAAGAGCATAAATCAAAATAGAATAAACCCTTAACCTAACAGGAGGGATCTCTCTCCTTCAAGGCCAACAATTAACCAGCAAAATTAGTGATAAATAACATAGATTATACCTCATAAGCATTTGACAATCACCATCCACACATGAAGAGCATTACACCATAGATCTTGCCTCCAAATCTTCTTTATTCTAGAATAATAAACAATACAATACAAGGGAAACAACACCTCAATCCCAGTTCTAACTAGCCTGGAAGAGGTTGCTTGTGCTTTGATTTATACAAAAACTAGGAGATCCATCCCAAGGGGGGCACAAATCCCAAGAAGACAGATCAAATCAGTTGATGGAGAGTAAATCAATGCAGATCTGAAGCTAAACTGAGCCTACTTGTCAATAAGGGGCTTGATTGAGCTGACACATCAACCCATAAACTGACACATCAGTCCATAGAGCTACCAAGAGAGCCCACACGTGTGGAGGAGAGAGAGAGGGCATAATTTCCCCTAAAGGCTGCTGAAGATCAACTCTGGATCTAATTTGATCACCTCCTTCAGTCAAGGATTTGTCAGATCCAATCAATCTGGTTCAAATATGACTGATTTCAATCAAATTGGCTAAGAATCCACTGATCTATAATTTTGGATTTGCTCCATTATTCACCAATTTATTAATTAAAATAATCAATAAATGATTTTTTGGGGCTTTCTGACCTGAGTGATGAAAAATCACTCAAAATTAGGAAATAGTGGGTCCATGGTTTACATGGTGCTCTTAGCTTGAAAATGAGCACCTACATGACTAAAACTGATTATTTGGCCCACTTTTATTACAAAATCAATTTTTTCGATTAAACTATTAAAAAATAGCCTAAGTTTTGGAAAAATCAAATTTTAATAAAAAACACTGAAGAATTTAAAAAATTAAAAAAAATTAAAAAACCTAGGGGGACTTAGACATGTTCATATGACTCGACTGTGATGTCTAGCATGTTTATACATTGACACATAGACTGTAATAACCTCAATAGGCCTAAATTCCAAGCCAACCACCCCAACTTTGGAGGTATGGAGTGAAAAACTCAGAAATTATCAGTCATTTATTCAACAACCAATAATAACCAAGGGAAAAAACACCCTGGGCTGATCGGATTGACAAATAAATTCTAAGAGACCAAGTCTTTTACAGACACTATCATGTTAGAACATTTATAACAATTCCCCCATGGGTACGAACATGTGATATAGTACAACACAGCTTCCTAGAAGCGAGACTGAAGGTCTTCTAAAGTCCAAACAAGTTATCATTGTCCGGTTCACCAGGCTCACTTGATAAAAAACCACTAAGTACAACTTAGGTGGTAACAAGATCTACTTTCACAGCCTTGAAAAATGACAATTTTTCGTAAAACCAGATCTAGAATGCTTGTAAACATTTCTTTAAGAATGAGATATAGTTTTATGAGCTTTAAGGCAGAAAGATCTATGTAAGATGAACTCTGAAATTGATAGATCTAAACAAATTTAAAGCAGCAAAACAAGTAACTGGACTAATTTTGAAGAAATTTGAAGGAGGAAGAGGAAAGGAAGAGCGCTTGTTGCCGGGAAATGGATCTGCAAAGAAGACTAGTTAGTGGGATGCTGAGGGACAATGCCTTCACAAAATAGTTGAATGCCGAGTGGAGTCAATATAAATCCACAACTTGTCCAACCCCTGTTACCTGAAAACTAACAAACAATCCTGCACAAAACCTTATGAGATCTGGATAGAAATATATGAAGAAAGAGAGGGATTACATGCAAATAAAATTATTTAAACATGTATGATCTGAATCTTTAAGCATATATACTATGAGATATTGAAAAGGAAGTAATATTACTTGCCTAGCTATACTCCTATTGATTCAACTGAATCATTAAGCGAGATAGTATTCAGATGCAGAAATTGAGAGAAAGCGAATGGTAAAAAGCTACAAGACAATGTTAAATCCACACATATAAAAGCATTGCATAGATTTGGCCTCCAAAGATTCACTTTATTCCAATAGAAAAAAGATATTACACAGTATTAAAACAACAATAGCTCCTCAATCCAACTCTAATTAGCCTCGAAGAGGTAGCCTAAGCTTTATTTATACAAAAAATAGGAGATCCAGCCCAGGGGGGGTGCAAATCCCAAGGAGACAGACCACTGCAGCTGAAGGAGAGTCCATCAATGTTGATCAGAAGCTGAACTAAGCCTACTTGTCAATTGGGGTGTTGATTGTGCTAATACATCAACCAACAGACTGACACATCAATCCACAGAGCTTCTAGGAGAGCCCACACATGTGGAGGAGAGAGAGAGGGCCCAATTCCCCATAAAGGATGCTAAAGATCAACTCTGGATCTGTCCAGATCACCTCCTTCAGTCAAGGATTTGTCAGATCCAGTCAATTTGGTTCAGATTTGACAGATTTCAATTAAATCGGCTAAGAATCCACTGATCTAGGATTTTGGGTTTGCTCCATTATTCATCAATTTATTAATTAAAATAATCAATATATGATTTTTTGGGTTTTTCTGACTTGAGTGATGGAAAATCACTCAAAAACCTGAAAAAAAAAGTGGGTCCATGGGTTTACATGGTGCTCTTAGCTTGAAAATGAGCACCTACATGAATGAAACTGATTATTTGGCCCAGTTTATTACAAAACCATTTTTTTCCATTTAAACTATTAAAAAATAGCCTAAGTTTTTTGAAAAAATAAATTTTAATAAAAAACACTAAAAAAATTTAAAAAATAAAAAAAATGAAAAAAACCTAGGGGGACTTAGACATGCTCATATAACTCGACCATGATGCCTAGCATGTTTATACACTGACACATAGACTCTAATAACCTCAATATGCCTAAATTCCAAGCCGACCACCCCAACTTTGGAGGTATTGAGTGAAAAACTCAGAAATTATCAGTTGTTTATTCAACAACCAATAATAACCAAGGGAGAAAACAGCCTGGAATGATCAGATTGACAAATAAAGTCTAAGAGACCGAGTCTTTATAGACACTATCATGCTAGAACATTTATTACAACTCCCCCAAGGGGGTATGAACATGTGATATAGTACAACAAAGTTTCTGAGAAACAAGACTGAAGGTTTTCTGAAGCCCAAACAAGTTATCCTTGTCCAGTTCACTAGGCTCGCTTGATAAAAAACCACTAAGTACAACTTAGGTGGTAACATTCTGGCTCCAACTGTGGGATGTGTGCTCAATCTAGTTTTTAAGGCAAGGAGAGGATACGAGAACACCAGAATCTCTAGTTTATCACCCTGTAAAAACATCTCAACTTGACAAGAAAACCTTAGTAGCACAAGTTTTATATAAAATCCAAATTAACCATTAAGCTGATTTATTCAAACAAAATAAAAGTAGCTAACTAATGAAAGAAAAGTGTTGTTATAGCTAAGTACAAAAACAAAAATGCAGAAAGTAAATTCTCTCTTTCAAGGACCTTATTTTCCTACTCTAAGCATGATAAAAAAAGGTTAAGTGTAATCAAAAATCCAATGTAACCACCTAAGTATTTTATTAACATAAAAAAAAATTTCCTTGTCTTTGGTTACCAGCCAAAGTAAGGATACTTTATTCAGAAAATGCAAACCTGCATGATGATCTGAAATGGGCGGGATGGATGGGAAATCGTAGGCATGAATAATGTCATCAAACTTCTTCCCAAACTGGTAGGTGCCTGCGCAAGCTGCTTCTATCCATGACTGGATAGGGTTGATATACAAGTTAGAGTGATGAGGCAGATTGACCACACCGTCATACTGATCATCAAGGCTTATCGGATGATAACTCATTGCATAAGCCCCAAGCGCTCCAAATCATAATGAAACTCCATATGTGAAGATGATAGTTGATACTGATATTCCACTAACTGCATCACATCTGTCATTTCACAACACTGCTTCTCAATGTCTTCATTATTGATACCTTTGTACGGCTCTGAATGATATGAATCTGCATGATCATATAAGAATTTTGAATGCTCCACTTCCATACTAGGATTTTCCCAGGTCTCCAGATCCATGCTTCCCTCTATGGAAGTATAGTAGATTGGAATTCCACAAATTTCTAAATAGACACTCCCCTTGCTGGATATAGCATAGATAGGATTATTAATAAGATATCCACAAAAATCCCATTATTCATCACCACTATCTATGTCATATGTAATGGATTCCCCATTGCTAATATTACATTCTGATATCAAGTTTTCTTTTTCTTCATTACTGATAGTGATATATGGCTCAGACTGATCATATGTATATACTGCATGCTCCTTTTCCATATCAAAATTTTCCAAGGCCACAAGTTCCATGCTCTCTCCTTTAGATATGCCATAGATAGGAGAATCAACAAAACCATCCAAAGTTTCTGGTTCATTATTTTCCTCATAGATTGTATTTTCCATGAATGTCTAGGACTCCTCTTCAACATCTTTGTTGGACATAAGGGAGTCTTCGCCACTTGTATAATGATCCAAGTTATACTTATACTCATTTTCATACTCATCTTCTTCAGAAAAATGGGAACAAGGCAGTAAATCTTCCCGACTATCATCATTATATGGAGAATAGGTAGGAGTCCCATCATGCACATTACGGTTTTCATCATAAGTTTCACTATAATACTCTGCAATGATTTCATCCTTAGGTATATATGGAGTACACATGTGATCATCATCACTAAAATAATCATGAAAGCATTCCCAATCATCGCTATTCTTCGTTGATGTTACATGAGGAGGGTCTTCAACATTTTTTTCAATTAATGG
Source organism: Pseudotsuga menziesii (assembly GCA_001517045.1). Taxonomy (NCBI): domain Eukaryota; kingdom Viridiplantae; phylum Streptophyta; class Pinopsida; order Pinales; family Pinaceae; genus Pseudotsuga; species Pseudotsuga menziesii. The sequence goes on from LPNX010938132.1 coordinate 246,712, forward strand.
CTCTTCGTGCACAAATTTGATGGGATCATAATGGATTTCTGAATGTTGGTTGTTGTACACCATGTTGATACTAGATGTCTTAGGGTACTCTGTATGAAAATATTTCCAAGGAAAGAAGTACCTCAAATTGGTATTAATGAATGATTTAGCATTGAATGATTCAACATCATTTCCATCATAATGCCACTGCTTCAAAATTATTTCGAAGAACTTTGCAAGGGAAGTAATAGATTTCTTAGGAAAACACTCATGAAGCCAACATGAAGCGTCCCCTTGCAGAGAATGAGAAAACATTGCCATCATATGATCCTCATGTTGAATGTTGTTTTGACTCATATGTGACAGAAAAATCATAACATTGAATCTAGATGAGTGATCATTATCATCCCCCCGAAAACATGGAAGGGAAGTAGATGTCATTTCACTAATGAGACAATTAGGAAATCCAAGGATCCTAGAGAAATCAATGGGAGGACAATAATAGGAAGCTCGAGCATAAACTTCTATTCTTTTAATATCCATATCAAGAATAAGTGATCATGGAGAATGTCTGGAACTGAAAAATGGAGTTGAGCCTTAAATTTCAATGTTATGTGGGATCACCTACACACAATCAATCTCAAAAATTTTGTGAGAAACAAGGGTTTGATCCCTTCAATGAAGTCACCATGTGAGATTAAAAATATACATTTAAGAACTCTCACAAAAATAATTTTTGTTTTTCTTTGTAAAAAACTAAAAAAGGTTAGTGGAGTCGCCAGATGAAAATTAAAGATCTACTCTAAGCATTCATCAAACAAAGAAAAAACAAAAAAGAAGAAAACAAAAGTCGTACTTGGGAATAAAAAGATTTATCCCCGGCAACGGCGCCAAAAGATGTTGCCGCCTTTCACACACCTAGGTTACATGGAAGAAATCTTCAAGCCACTCGGTGTGTCCTTGGGGGCAAGTCTCGAGTCAAGGTTGTCACCTTGTTCTTGACTCCTCCATTCAGGCTAACTCGTAACGAAGCCAAGTGGGGTAGAGCTTATTAAGTTAATAAGGAAAAATTATTTAGTATGATGATGGTATTAAAGAGTAAGTTTTTTAGGAGTTTTAATTTAACAATTGTAAACAACAAATAACATGATGAGATAATCACAAGTAAGCACGAAAAATGACACCCAATCACATATAATGAAAATAATTGATCAAATAAATTACCAGTGCCTTAAATGGAGTCAACAAAGAAAATAATGTGCTTGCATGCACTTGAAAGAATGTTTTGCAAATTTCTCTTGGTAGATTTTAAATTAATGTGGAATGTGAATGAATTAAGTTAGGTGAAAAGGGGACTCGAGATATACCCGAGGGGTACTTCGAGTATGTCCAAAAGTGAACTCTCATGGCTCCCCGCAAGGTGGCTTGTGGTCTGGAACAGAGTCTTGAAGACAATTGTTTTTAACACACCTATCAGGGTGTGACAAAGATCAGCGCCTCGAGGTCACTTTCCAGTTGTTCCCACTCCTTTGCGTATTTTGCCACCGTTTACAGTTCGTTCGAGGCGTTGGATTTTTGCCTGATGGTTTTTAAATTTAGGAGGTGAATACTAATTAATATATTCACTCAAGTGATTTTGATGTAGCTTGACTGATCGGATGAACCGCAGCCAAGTACAGAGCATACACACTGGAGCCTTTGTTGTTTTTAGTAAATTTTAAAAGAGTTGTTCTTATTAAAAAGAAAACCCTCCAGGAACCTCTTTCGGTCCAAGTGTACCTCAATTGGGGAATCAAGGAGGGGTTTATTTTATTATTATTATTAAAACATTTAATGAAAATGGAATGAGAGATACACAACACCAGTTTTCTAATTAGTCCTACCATGCATCTCTTTCCCCTTACAGGTCAATCGGGAAGTTGTGGGGTAAGTAATACGATTACTTTTGAATTGAAAATATGGAATGATGAAAAATGTTATCAAATTATAAAATCCTACATGTCAATACTAAACTAGAATAGAAAAAAGAGAAAAATGCAAAAAAGTGAAACGGACGCGGATCCCCCCAGAGGGGGATGGTAAATAGGCTCGAAAGACCGTATTCGAAAATATTTTTCTTTTTATTAGAAGAAATTACAATATCAAAAAACTGAAATTAATCCAACTAGTCCTTATATGGAATGAGACCAAAGGTTTACAAATTGCAAAAAAAATTAAATTTTGGGAAGACAAGGACCCCCCAGGGGGTTTCGAATGGTGAAAAAAAATTTTAGACAGTGCCTCCTCCTCTTTTCTGTTAAACCTGCTAAAAATCAGAAATATTATCACAATTAAATATGCCCAAAAATACTTTGAAAGTATTTTTGGATGAACAAACGTTTTACGCAAAAATTCTAAGTTAAAAATAGTTTTTAAAGAAACGGAAAAAGAACCAAGGAAAGCAAGATTTCTTGGGATCTTGGCCTGCTTTGGGGGAAGCCAATATGAAGCACTTAAATTGCTGAATATAAATTTTTATATTCTAATGAAACAACCATGCATTCAACAAGCTTTAGATCTACTTTCACATCCTTGAAAAATGACATTTTCCCCTAAAACTAGATCTAGAATGCTTGTAAACATTTATTTAGGAATGAGATATAGTTTTATGAGATTTAAGGCAGCAAGATCTATGTAAGATGAACTCTAAAATTGATATATCTAAACAAATTTAAAGCTGCAAGACAAGTAACCCGACTGATTTTGAATAAATTTGAAGGAGGAAGAGGAAAGGAAGAGCGCTTGTTGCCAAAGAATGGATCTACAAAGAAGACTAGTTAGTGGAATGCCAAGGGACAATGCCTTCACAAAACAGTCGGATGCTGAGTGGATTCAATATAGATCCACAGTTCGTCCAACCCCTGTTACCTAAAAACTAACAAACAATCTTGCACAAAACCTTATGAGATCTGGATAGAAATATATGAAGAAAGAGAGGGATTACATGCAAATAAACTTATTTAAACATGTATGATCTGAATCTTTAAGAATATATACTATGAGATATTGAAAACCAAGTAATCTTACTTGCACAACTATACTCCTATTGATTCAGCTGAATCATTAACCCAGACAGGATTCAGATGCAGAAATTGAGAGAAAGCCAACGGTAAAAAGCTGCAAGACAATGTTAAATCCACACATATAAAAGCATTGCACAGATTTGTCCTCCAAAGCTTCACTTTATTCCAATAGAAAAGATGTTCCACATTATTACAACGAAAATAGCTCCTCAATCCAACTCTAACTAGCTTGGAAGAGGTAGCATGAGCTTTATTTAGACAAAAAATAGGAGATCCAGCCCAAGGGGGCGCAAATCCCAAGGAGACAGACCACTGCAGCTGAAGGAGAGTCCATCAATGTTGATCTGAAGCTAAATTAAGACTACTTGTCAATTGGGGGGCTAATTGAACTGACACATCAACCCATAGATTGACACATCAATCCCTAGAGCTTCCAGGAGAGCCCACACATGTGGAGGAGAGAGAGAGGGCACAATTCCCCATAAAGGATGTTGAAGATCAACTCTGGATCTGTCCAGATCACCTCCTTCAGTCAAGGATTTGTCAGATCTAGTCAGTCTAGTTCAGATCTAACTGATTTCAATCAAATCGGCTAAGAATCCACTGATCTAGGATTTTGGATTTGCTCCATTATTCATCAATTTATTAATTAAAATAATCAATAATTGATTTTTTGGGTTTTTCTGACTTAGTGATGGAAAATCACTCAAAAACCTAAAAAAAGTGGGTCCATGGGTTTACATGGTGCTCTTAGCTTGAAAATGTGCACCTATATGACTGAAACTGATTATTTGGCCCACTTTTATTACAAAACCAATTTTTCCATTTAAACTATTAAAAAATAGCCTATGTTTTTTGAAAAAATAAATTTAAATAGAAAACACTGAAAAAATTTAAAAAATTAAAAAATTAAAAAAACCTAGGGGGACTTAGACATGTTCATATGACTTGACCATAATGCCTAGCATGTTTATACACTGACATATAGACTCTAATAACCTCAATAGGCCTAAATGCCAAGCCGACCACCCCAACTTTGGAGGTATTGAGTGAAAAAATCAGAAATTAGTAGTCGTTTATTCAACAACCAATAAAAACCAAGGGAAAAAACACCCTAGGCTGATCGAATTGACAAATAAAGTCTAAGAGATTGAGTCTTTTACAAACACTATCATTCTAGAATATTTATTACAACTCCCACAAGGGGGTATGAACATGTGATATAGTACAACAAAGTTTCCCAGAAACAAGACTAAAGGTCTTAGGAAGTCCAAACAAGTTATCCTTGTCCGGTTCACCAGGCTCACTTGATAAAAAACCACTAAGTACAACTTAGGTGGTAATAAGCAACATGGCCTTAAATGTTGACTTCAAAGTTGTCAATTGACCCTCTACTTCTTGCACCTGCACAGTGAGTTGGTCAAGATGCTCATCCTGAAAAATACTCTACCAAAACTGTATGGTTTCATCCATAATATCTTTGGCCTCTTGCTCCATGTGGCCAAAATGAGTAGCAATTTCCTCTAGGTTGGCCTTACGCTCAGCAGCATGCTCCAGTAGGATAGTGGCCTACGCTTGAGCATGCAACAACAAGTTATGGTCCTGAATTTGAATCAAAGTCTACCCCAATTGTTGGGCGTTTGGGATTGGGGTGAGCTCAGTGGGTGTGTCAAACATGTCCTAACAGGCCGCAGAGATAGCCTGCTCCAATTCACTATACCATGCACACAGCTGTGCTTGCTCCACAATCAAGCGATCCTATGCCTTCTTGAGATCCATAATCTCCGTGGCAACTTTCTGCTGCATATCAGCTTGTGTTGCCTTGAGTGTGTTGATTTATTGCAACTTTTCTTTGGCCAACTGCACACAGACTTGGTGCAGCTCTGCAGCATCCTTCTTCAGCTGCTCAGTAGAATCCCGGGCTTCGATATATCCTACCATCAATGCCCACTATTATTTTTCCAACTCTAGTGTGGTGCCATGCTGCAACTCAACCAATTCTATAGTGGACACCTTGTTCAGGTCTAGATTCATGCTCTGGATTGGGTGCAACTACTGAGAACCTGCTATATTTCCTGCATCAATCGTAGTTAGGGGAACTTGTACATTCTGAACCCGGGGCTCAGTGCTGATCGACGGGCTATCCTGCAATAGAGGTTGTGCTGACGATTGCTTGGAAACAATATCAAAAATAGATTCGAGCTTAGATATTACCATACGAAATTCTACCTGGTTTGACTCGTAGATTTCCATAGTTGCAGTTGTCGATGAATCCATGATGGCCTTGATAAGACGCTGCAATTGATCTTCTAATCCGGATTTAGTACTGCTACCAGCCTCATACTCCTGTCACCATTCAGTGCGAGTCTCCTCCTGCATCCGCTGCGTTGCATCTTTTGGGTCTGTGGATGACTCATTGTCAGAGTCATGGGTGCTTAATTCTAGTGGGGCAGGGTCTTCAGGGGATTTTGGGGGTATCTCCTTATCTAACTCCTCTCGACTTACTAGGATGCGCCAATCTCCCAGCCATTCTTGCATAATCATGTCGAAATATTCCGTGGTGATCTTGTAAGGCAATGACATCCATTACTTATCGAGATCCCTCCTAGCCTGAATATGAATGGAGTGGGGGCCAACAGCAAACTGATTAATCCTCTGGTACTTGGCCATAGTGTAGGGAGAGATCCTTGGAACTGCTACAGTGGCCGCCTGTAGGGCCTCCCAATAGATCAAAAATGAATCACAGAATCTATTTGACGACTGGGTTTCTCGACCCACCATAAGTTTTGATAGTGGGCACCGCAGAAAACCTTGGTTGTCTCAACCATCATTGGTTGGTAGTCCTCTGGCTCCATCCAAGTAACCAGGGCAATGAGAATCAAAATCCAACTATAAGAGAAAGGGTGCCCGCTCTAAGCAATGAACGCATTGTTGACCAACTGATTTAATAGGAATAAAGACCAATTCATCTGAACTCCTTCTGCACATTTCTGAGCATAGGGGACAACTTCCATTAGAGGAAATTTCACCTCAAAATGGGCCTCCAAAAAAAATTAATAAAATAATAGTTAAAATAATAAAATAATATTTATTAATTTTGGAGGAAGAAAAGAAAATACTATTTTTTTTGTTTGTATTTTCGACATATCTCCCCGTGTTTTTACTCAAATTTTGATCGGGAGAGCTCGTTGGATGCGGAATTAAATTCCGCATCCAATGAGTACCCACTCGGCATACTTTTGACGAACCCCGCTACCCAAAAAACAAGAAATACCTGAAAAAATGTGATGGTGATGTCATCATCACATTTTTTCAGGTATTTCTTTTGTTCCGGGTAGCGGGGTCCGTCAAAAGTATGCTGAGTGGATACTCATTGGATGCAGAATTTAATTCCGCATCCAACTAGCTCTCTAGATCAAAATTTGAGTAAAAAAATGGGGAGATATGTCGAAAATACAAACAAAAAAAGTAGTTTTTTTTATGATACCTATCCCCAAATTTATATTTAAAAAGTGTTTAAGACCTATATGGTATTTCAATTTTAAAGCAATTTCATTTCCTAACACATGATAAAATGGAATTTGACTTAAAGTTAAAAGGCCCATTTTGAGTTGAAATTTCCTCTAATGCGAATTGCATTGAACCGGTTGATTGCCATGAACAAATTTACTAGCCAGAATTCTGGCGCCAATTTGCACTGTCTGCAAGTTGATACTGTCGATACGATAGGCACAACCATCCTGTTGTAACCCCAAGTGCTCCTTCAACTGTTTCACAAGCCTTTTGTCTATATATCACCCATGAATATATTATGATAGGTCCTCCCTAGCCTTAGGCAACCCAATAATACTAGAAATCAAGTCGACAGTAACAGGGATCGGCGTAGTTAACCAGAGCGTCCCTCCATGGAAACATTCCAACAGTTGCTTTACACATGCATGTGCTTCATTTAACCGGCCAAAGTGGGGCATATTGATGAGTCCCAACAATCTAGATTTCTTTAAGCCACTGGCCCATGGATTTGGAATTCACTAAATGGGCCCACCAGGCATTGTTGTGATAGACTCATAGGGCTCATCCTGGACATCTTTTAGCAATAGCAATTCATGATAGTTGAACTTGAGCCGAATCAATGCAGGGATGATATCTATGGAGCATTTCATCCCTTCTGGTAGCGGTGGAAACTTGGGTGGGTACTTCTGGTTCTTCAACAACTATCGTGGCTTAGTGCTTGGACATGTGGGAGCAACGTATCCCAACTATTGAGCTCGACAGCCCCATCTGGGCAGTTCCTTCTCCCTGCATTCACATAGAGGTGCGAGTTTGCCGCTTCTCAGGGGGTGTTGGATTGGGTCGCTGAGCCTATCATTTCCACTTTGGGATGGACAATGAACTTACTGGAATACTCATAACTTCCTCCTCCATAGCCATGGTCCGAACATGGTACTTGTATTCACTCAAAATTTCAATGGCGTCAAGGCCGCTCAGCATCCCTTACCCTAGAGAACCAGAAGATATGCTTCAAGAACACAAACTATGCTCAACACTTAGCTCAATACTCTGGACCAAATTTACCTTGGCCTTGGGCTCTCACAACTAAATAATTCCAACCAACGCCTCCCGTACCATGTTTTATAATCACTTCGAAGTCCAAATCCATCATTACCAAATCTAACTGCACCATTATTGCCAAAGTGGGTATTAATGACGCCAAATCCACCGATGATATTATGTGGCTTACAGTCGGATCCCCCATTAATGTAGGTCACTTGAACAAGCACTGCCTGTTATTAACAGGTGAAGGAGAAACATCCCTGAAAGCTTTAGAGGAGAACCAAAGCAGGAGAATACAAAGCTTGGATCAACCGTCGTGAATCGGGTGAGTCCATCCTATCTTCCTATTTCCTTTTTGTACTTTAAAGCTGATTGTCTGCAAGTTTTAAGAGTACATTGGTAACCCCAGACCTTCAGTTATAAGGTGTTTATTCTTGAACAACAGAACTGGCGATTCTGCTGGGGAGCCCAGACTGCTATTGGTTATTTCTGTTACCCCTAACTGATCTTTTCCTTGAGTTTGTGTGTGGTATCTTGTCCCGGTTCATGCCTACCATAGTGTTTGAAGTCCTTATGAATTTTCTTTCTTTTTAAGAAAATTTTGTACATGTACGTGGGTTTCTCTTATACATAGTCGCATACAGAGGCCTGCGTACATGGGTTTCTTTCTAGGATAGTCGCGTACAGTACGTGAATTGCCCTTCTACACAGTCGTGTACAAGCCTTGAAATAGGGATTTTTGGGCTAGGGTTTCCTTGTCCCTGTCCTTCTTTTATTCCTGTTTGCTAGTTGGTCTTCCTTTCAAGCACTATGTTGTTAGTCTGATGACCTTGTTGGCCACACCTTGTGCTTTCCTGTAAAGTCCTTGAGTTCTCTTGTTTGAATTTTCTTTCTAATTGCAATTTGAAGTGGATTTTCCTGTTTGGGTCATAGTTTTAAGTGTAGGTTGTCTGAATCAGTGACCAGGGTTCCAAACATTGTTTATCCTAGTCTATTTTCGGATAGTGATTGGTGTGCCACTTGCCTTTGTGTGATCTCAGTGTTTTCATTACATTGTGTCCGCCCAAGCTAGGGTTCCAAGTCTTCCTTAGGTGGTTGATTTCTTGGTCTTTTTAATCTGTTTACTTCACTTTGGTCATTTTATACAGTTTGTTTAATTCAAGCATACTCAAGTTTTTTGTGCATTTAGGTGCATAGTAGTTGTCTATTTGCTTTTGCTTACATTACTTACTTGCATTAGTTGATAGGTTTTTTTTCTTTTGCATTTATAAAAGAAAAAGACAAAAATACATGTTTTCTTTATATGCATGTAGATTAGGTTTTTAGTCTAGATTGCATGGCATATCATTTTTTTTGAAAAAATAAAAAAATAAATTGTTCTTTTGTGGCTTTAAGGTTTCTATTTGAAAAAAGAAAAAGAAAATAGTTTTTGCTTTTTGCATTTAATATCTCTTTGCTTAGTCATTTTGTTTCAACTTTGAGTCAAAACACCACATAAATTTCATGCCATTTACCCTCTAACTAAAAACAGCCCTTAAAATAAACGATATAATTTAAAAATTATTAGTAAGTTTTATTTTATAGGGTCATACACCAACTAGCTCAGGCTAGACTTGTGGGATAGGGAGTTTAAACTCCCCACAAGTGTTAAAATTCAGACGTAGTTGGCCAATCACTAGGTAATCCATTTTCTATGTTGATTGTATCTCAGAAGCTGCTCTCAAACGAGAGTTAAGCATGAGGCTGCGTGGAGGCTTGGACTGAGGAGATAACCCTATGATTCCTTGTCAAAGCATAGACCAAGGTTTTTGCACATATGGCGATTCTGTCTTAGATAGGGTTTTAGGATTTGCTACCTTGCTCATGCGTACAAACCAGGCTTACAACTGTCCCCCTAGATTGTCAATATAGTTAAGGTAGCCTTTAGTCTCTTTGACATCTAGAGTTCATACACAGGTACACCAAAAGGCTATTTCTGGTTGACCTTGGATAGACTTGGAAGGTAACCCTGGTAGAAGGTGTGGGAGGGCGGTGGGAGATTCCTCTGCTTGTGCCTAAGAACATCTACAGGGACGCCAAGTAACTATCTCTCATCTTTCTTTTGGAAAGTGTATCTTATACCTGTTTGTCTGTTTGGCTTTAGGAATTTTTAGTGAGTGCTGTGTGGTTTGTTTGTACTTAGTCTGCCTTCAGGTGTGTGCTTGGTACTTTTGGTCTCCTATTGACCTTAGACTTTGTCTCCTTGTTTTAAACTATGGCTAGCACCCTTTTGAACACCAACCAAGAGATCCCCATGCTGGGAACTCTTTGTACTATTCCTCTCACGGGGAATGTTGGTGTTCCCTTGATGGCCACCCTGAATCTTCCTGGATTCACCCTAGGGCTATCGGTGTGGTTGTTTTCCACTCCAACCGTCTTGAATGCTCCTGATGCTTCTCAAGTAAGCTCCTTATATCAAATTCATCAAAACATTGCTTCCCCTTCACCTATAGTTTATTCTCCTCCTCCTTCTACCTCATGCAATGAAAGTACTGATACTAGTAACCGACAGTCTAAAAGGAGTAAAATAAGGAGGAATAGGAAGAAGGCACATAAGTAAGGGGGCACTCATTCAACCTCTACAAGTCAAGTTGAACCTCACCACCCAGCCTTTGCATTTCATGCTGGGGGCACGTATCCAACCTTTGCAAGTCATGTTGGATCTCAGCAGTCAACCTCTGCAAGTCAAGTTGATATTCACCATCTAGCCTCTGGTGTTCATGCTGGTGGGATCCTTTGAACCTTTCTAGGTCATGTTAGATCCAGTCTCTCAATTTTTGTATTTCATGCTGAGGGCACCTGTTCAACCTATGATGTTCAAGTTGAACCTCCCCATCCAACCTCTGCAAGTCATGTTAGAGTCACCAGTTCTGTTGTTCAGGAATAAACACCTTATAACCGAAGGTCTGGGGTTACCAACATACTCTTAAAACTTGCATACAATAAACTTTAAAGTACAGAAAGGAAATAGGAAGATAGGATGGACTCACCCGATTCATGATGGTTGATCCAAGCTTTGTCTTCTCCCGCTCTGCTTCTCCTCTAAAGCTTTCAGGGATGTTTCTCCTTCACCTGTAAAGAGCAAATCCTCCAAATGCAAACTTATACATGTATATTTGACAAGTTAGACAAACAATATATAGAGTGCTTAATCATAATTATTCTTCAAACCATGATACATGAAATATATTCAACACACATTTGGAATAAGGATTCTCTTTATTAACAATAGTGAATGAGTTAAGGTTACAACCCAACGCCTAAAACAAGGACTCCTCTGCAACCAAAGGATTCAAAGGTTAGTGTTACATACCTTGGTCAATGTTGTCTCTAAAATTTTGTTGAAGGCCTCAACAGTTCCATTGGCCTATGGATGGTAGGGAGTACTCCGCTTATGTTGTACCTGAAGCTCCTTGGTTAGCGCTTTTATCGTTTGATTGACAAAGTGACTACCTTGGTCGCTCATCAAGATGCATGAACACCCGAAGCGTGTCACAATGTTCTAAAAAATAAACTGTGCTGCTATCACGGTGGTGCAATCAATGATTGGTGTAGCCTCCACCCACCGAGTTAGGTAGTCAGTTGTAGTGATAATATAACGGGCTCCAGTGTGCTTACCTGGAAGATTGATGGGTCCTACAAATTCGATGGCCCATTTATCAAATGGCTTCAAAGTCACCTACGACACTAGCAACATCTTGTCTCTCTGCGATAGTTTACCAACCTGCTGGAATACACCACAACTCCTGGCATAGTCTCTGGCATCGTTATGCAACATGGGCCACCAAATCCTAGCACACAACATCTTTTGGGCAGTGGCACGGCCTCCACAGTGACCTCCCACAACACCTACGTGCAGTTCCTATAGAATAGGACCTTGCTCATGTGGTAAGATGCATCGTCACCATATCTCATTCGGTCCAAGTTTATAGAGCTGTCCTGTAATGAGTGAAAAATCAGAAGCCTTGACGACCAACTGCTTCTTCTAGCTAATCGACATGTCTGCAAGGGTGAGGCCAGTAGATAAAAATTGAACAATAGGGCCATAGTAATCATCTGCGATTTCAACTTGGAATAATTGCACATCCAGCATCCCATCCTCAATATTAGTGGGGTCTTCACCATTCTCAATACGTGACAGATGGTCGGGGCCAGCGTTCAACCATCATGGCTTGACCACTATTTCAAAATCAAATTCTTGGAACAAAAGCAGCCACCTACAGATTCTCCCCCCCAACATAGGATTATTTACTAGGTATTTGCAAAACTGAATGATCAGTGAACATCTTAAAGTGTCCACCCAACAAATAGTGCCTGAAATTTTTCAGAGCATACACCATTGCCAGGCCTTCCCTTTCAGTCATGGTGTAATTTCGTTCAACAAATGATAACTTCCTACTGGCATTTGCGATGGAATGATCCAAGTCACCTTCACCTGGTTGCGCAAGAACAACCCCCAGCATAGTAGAAGAGGCATCAACATGCACATGGAATTCCTTATTCCAGTTAGGAAAAACCAGTATGGGTACAGAAGCCATCTTGGCCTTCAAAGTGTCGAAGCTTCCTTGACATTCTTGAGTCCATTCAAATGCAGCATCTTTCTTTAGCAGTTTATCCATAGGAGCAGCAATCGCAACATATCCCCTAATAAACTTGTGATAGTAGCCTGTGTGGCCCAGTGTTTCTTGAAGCATTTTTACATTCATCAGTGGTGGTAAACTGAGCATCAGCGCAATCTTTTTCGGACCCACCAACAGAACTTCTTTGCGGATGATGTTCCTAAGTAATATACCAAAGGGTGCATAGAAAATACATTTCTTGGAATTCAATGCAATCTGATGCTATCGACACCATTCCAATATTAATCACATATTTTCGAGGTGGTATTTAACCAAATGTAGACGGTCCAGTCATCCATATAGACCTGTAGGAACTTCTGAATAAAATTCTTAAAAATTGTGATAACAACATGGGAAAATCCGGCGGGGGCATTTTTTAGCCCAAATGGCATGACCGTATACTAGAAACAACCCCATTCAATGGCGAATGTAGTCCTATGGAAATCCTCCTTTGTGATCTGAATCTAGTGGTATCCTGAAAAACCAGCTGTGAAGGGATATAGCTGCTGGCCGCCTACACCTTCCAGGACCTCATCTGTGAAAGGGGTCAAGAACGGATCATGCATACATGCGTCATTCAATTTTCATAGATCAACACAGATGCATATTTCTCCAGTCTTCTTATCTTGGATGACCATCACGATTATCCACTCTGATTCTTCTATCAGCTCAATAATCCCAGCATCAAGCATCCAATCAAGCTCAGTTTTCACTCGTTCCTTATATCACGGGTTTAGTCTATACGGCTTCTGGCAAACTGGTTTTACATTCAGTTTGAGCAAAATCTTCATTTCTCCTAAATCTCCAAGGATCCCCTTCATCTCAGAAAACCATGTGGGGAATAGATATTGGAACTCGTGCAGGAGATCCTTGATTTTGGATATCATTTCTTTGCCCCAATAGTCCCCAACATTGGAAAATTTCAGGTTTTTTTCCATCCCAATGTCAACTTTTCTAATGCATAGCAGTTGGTTCATTGAGTTTGTCGGTATGTCGGGAGCTGCGACACCATGACTTCCCTTAGACTCTGGGATATTAACATTGCACATCTCATCGTCGCCTTCATGTTCCTCGGACAAATTGTAGCACATCATCATGGATTGGACGAATCAATTTGCATGGGAATCAACTGGGTATGCGGCAGGGGTGACTTTTAGTACTATGTCACGGATAAGGTGTAAAGAATTACATACCTCAGCATCAACGTCTTGGAAGTTAAACATCTACATGAAGTGAACTGACAACTCCTCCCACATGGTAATGGTTCTGTGCATCTGCTGCTACATACCAGGACTGTGGCATTTCTTCGATAATATGAACAAAAGCATGAACCCACTGATCTCTGGGTCACGATGTCCATAACATCTGACGTTCGATCAAATGACTAGTAGGGTCATTCTGTCCATCATATCTCCCAGCATGGTAAACTTTTATATCACCAAAATGGACCATCATCAATCTCTGCTGTTAGGATATTTAGACACTTAGGAGTTAGTTAAGATCAACTTGTGTAATATATCCGTTAGGTAAAAGTGTGTTTCTTTAGTATGCATTAGTATGCATTTGTAAATATTCTAATCCGACGATCACGAAATGTTCTAGACATAGAGTGATCCAATGTTTCAACTTCTCTTAGATCATACATACCATTGATCCGTGGCTTAACACCCGATTGGGATATGATCTCTATTTAAAGAGCATAGAGGGTCCTTGGCTAGTTGATCGATTATGAGAAGCTCATGTAACTTTCTTTCTTTTGCATAATAAATTGCTCCAAGTAGCTATTTGGCTGGGGCCGCGGACTATTTCCCTCTTGAGGGTTTTAACCACATGACAAACATTGGTGTATTGATCTATGATCTATTTGTGTGAATTGGTTTCTCTTGGTGTTCATTCCTTTGGGAGTACCTTGTGTACCCTAATATGGTATAAGATCTTTTATGAAGAGCCGCTTTCGGTTTTGATCAAGATCTGGAACCGGTGTTGCCGAAACTTTGAAAGGGTTTTTGGTTTTGGATTTTCTATGCATTTGTGGCCTATGGGAGCTATTCCATTGAATCCAGAGCGTTTTTTCCATTTGGAAACATTTTTCGTTTCACCAAAAACCATTTCCGTTTGCTCCAGAAACACCCATTTCAGAAAATATGAAGGTATAATGTTACAGTGACGGATTTGTTTTTTTTAAATCTCTCATATTTTATCAGTTTATTATTAGATCTTTTATGTTTTAGTCTCAGATTGTTGTTTTCCCTGATTGGGTATGCTCTTTGCTGTGCACCTTGCGTGATCATGACGAATCAGAAATAGTAAGGGAAAGTTTTTTTTCTTGTCTTCTCGGCTACGTATGTTCTTTGCTGTGCACCTTGTGCGATCACGGCAAATCAAAAACAGCAAGAAAACTTGAAAATGTAGATTTTCTGGGTAAGCTAACCTAGATCTAACCCCATTGTGTGGAAAAAGTTTTTTTATTTTTGTTTTTCGTTTTTTTTTTTGTGATTTGCAGGAAAAGAAAGCAAGCACGAAAAATGAGAGAGAAGAGTAAAAAAAAAAAAAACCCCCTTCCTCTTTCCATAGTTTTACGTACCTTTTAAACTTAGCTCACTTGGTCCAAAGTTGCTTTACACCTTGATAAGTCTTGAGTTCAAGTCTTATCAAGCTACTTTTTAGTGCATGCAATTTCTATTTTCAAGTTACTTTATTGTAAAAGTGCATCTCACATTAATAAAATAAAATAAAAATGAGTCACTTAAGTCTTTTAATTTATTGCCGCACTATTTAAAAAGTCACATTATTGTAAAAGTGAACATCACTTATTCTACAAAAGTGATTCACTTCAAAGCAACTTTATTGTAAAAAGTGATTGTCAAAGGTTGATCTTGGGAAGAGGGGGCTTCTTTTTTTTAGTTGGTCAAGTTAATATCTATCATGTTACTATTGGGGACATCTTCAACATTTTTTTTGATCAAGCATAACTTCATCATCCAGAATCCGTTTTAAGTGCTGTTTGTTTTAAAACTGCATATTTTTTCGATCTCTTTGCATCCAGATAGTTAGTTTCTGTTCTTTCAGCCATTATTTTGTAGTATGTCCACCCCTTGCGATATTATACTTACAAATTCTAACTATTTCTCATGGAAATATCGTATGGAAGATGTTCTACGAAGTAGGGGACTTTTCAGGACAACCTCAGGGAAAGAAACAGAACCCACTGATGATGATAAGAAAATTAAATGAGAAAATAGATGTGATGAAGCTCGTGTATTGATTGGGATGTCAATCTCCACTAATTTGTGATTCCACATATCTAGCATTGATGAACCTGATAAAGCTTGGGAAAAGTTGGAATCTGTGTTTGGTAAACACAATGAAATTCAGGGTCATCAACTTGAGAATGAGTTGCTTTCCTTGAATCCAAATGATTTTTCATGCATTCAAGACTATTTATCTAAGTATAAAACTCTTAGTCTCTTATGTGCAGAATGCAAGATTAAGAAAGAAGACAAACAATGTATTTATCATATTCTTTCCAAACTTGGATCTGCATATTCTGTTTTTGTATCTACATTCTACTCCATGAAAGAATCATTGACTGCAGCTAGCTATCAAGAGCCTAGCCTTGAATCATTTTGTGATTCCTTAATTAGAGAGCAAGATAAGCTCATTCATCTTGGAATAATTAACAATGCAGATACATCTAGGAAAGCCTTATTGTCCCAACAGAAAGAAAATTCCAAGCCTCCCAAGAAACAGAATTTTCGCAATAATAAGAAAAACAACAAGGGTCCTAAACCCTCTCAGTTAGCTCCTTCTTCAAAAAATGACAAAGGATCCAAGCAAAATGGAAAGAAGACTGAGCGTCATTGCAATTTTTGTGGGAAAGATAATCATGATGAATCTAAATGTTTTAAGAAAATGGCAGCCTTGGAAGCAGCAATGAAGAAGCACCACATCAGCTTAGATTCGTCTTCATAATCTAACTCTCATGGACATGCACTTTGTGCTTCTAGTTACTCTTATACTGCATCTTCTTCTTCTACTTCCAATGAATGGCTCATTGATTTTGGAGCATCTTATCATATGGCTAAGGATCAAGCCATATTTTCTACTATGCATGAATGTAACACCAAACAAATATTTGTTGGTGATGATAGATCTCTAAGTGTTGTAGGATCTAGAACAGTTCCAGTAGAAAATGGTCATTTCAGTGATGTACTATGTGTTCCAAAAATTTCCTGCAATTTGTTATCAGTCTATCAAATTACTCATTCAGGTGAAGGTAAAACTGTGATGTTTACACCTCACCAAGTTGTAATCAAGTATTTTAAAAATCCTCAAAATTTCCTTGCTACTGGAACTATTGATGATATTACTAGGTTGTACAAATTTAACAACTTTGGGTCATCACCTTTTCCTTCAGTTTTTGTTGCTCATAGTGATAACTTGAGCAAACTTTGGCATGAGCGATTTGGTCACTTAAATTATCGCTCATTGCAACAACTATGTAAAGACAATATGGTGACTGGTATTCCACTGGTATCTTGCAAGGATGGTGTTTTTTCCGGTTGTGTACTCGAAAAACATCATCGGGACAGTTTTGAAAAACGTGCCTCTTGGCACACCTTAGTTCCCTTGGAGCTTGTGCATAGTGACTTGTGTGGCCCTCTTCCATCTGCTTCCTTTTCTGGTTTCAAATATTTCTTAACTTTCATTGATGACTACACCAGATGCACTTGGGTTTACTTCCTAAAACTTAAGAGTGAAGTATTTAACATGTTCTTAGCCTACAAGGCTCTTGTTGAAAAACAATCTGGTAATCAAATTATTAAGTTAAGATCTAACAATGGAGGAGAATATGTTAACAACAAGTTCACTACTTTTTGCACTGAACAAGGAATCCAATAATAGCACACTGTTCCATATACACCACAACAAAATGGTGTAGCTGAAAGGAAGAACCGCACTTTAAAATAAATGGCTAATTGTATGATCCAATCTAAGGGACTAAGTCTTCAATATTGGGCTGAGGCCATAAATTGTGCAAATTACATAGTTAATCGCACACCCACTAAAGTTTTACAGGGTATAACACTGGAAGAAGCATGGAGTAAAATTAAACCAAATGTAAGTCACTTTCGTGTGTTTGGTTGTGAAGCATGGGCTCACATTCCGAATGAAAAACGGAAAGCATTGCAGCCTAAAAGTGAAAAGTGCATATTTGTTGGATATTCTAAAGATGTAAAAGGTTATAGACTTCTTCAGCCACATTCTCATGATATAATCATTAGAAGAGATGTTAAATTTGATGAAAATCTCTTGACCTACGAGCCTAAATTGGCAGGTGTGCCATCTTTGGCCTGCGAGCCTGATTCGGCAATTGTGCCTTCTTCTTCTTCTTCTTCTTCTTCCAGCTTCCTTGACAGGTTTCTAACTCCAGTTTCTGATGATGACAGTGAGGATGAAAATCCACCTCCGCTTGCTCATGTTCCTCCAATTGCACTAGCACCAATACTTCCTCGATGGGGCCATTCAACATGTGAAGCAGTTGGTGATCTTGTCGGTGATCCTAGAGATCAATGTCGAACACATTCTCAGTTTCAGCGAGCCTCTTCTCTTTTTGCTCAAGTTTCTGAGAATCATGATCCAGTTTCTTTTGCAAAAGCTTCAGGAAATCCAGATTGGGATGTAGCTATGGAAGAAGAATATCGTTCCTTAATGGCGAATGATACTTGGGATCTTGTTCCTCTTCCAAAAGGAAGAAAACTTGTTAGATGTAAATGGGTCTACAGAACTAAGTATGCATCAGATGGAATTGTTGAAAGAATTAAGGCAAGGTTAGTTGCTAAAGGTTTTTCCCAAGTTGAAGGGATTGAATACAATGAAACCTTTGCCCCTGTAGCAAAAATGAACTCCATCCGCCTTGTTCTTTCCCTTGCAACCTTACATAACTGGGAAGTCCATCAAATGGATGTCAAGTCTGCCTTCTTACATGGTAATTTACATGAGGAAATTTACATGGAAACAACTCTTGGATATGTTCAGAATGACTCTAGCCTTGTTTGTCTCCTTAAGAAATCCTTATATGGCCTTAAGCAAGCTCCTAGAGCTTGGTATGCCAAAATGGATAGCTTTCTCCTTGACACTAGTTTTTCTAGATGCCATTCTGACCCCAATGTCTATACCAAGAAAGTAGGAAACCATATCATCATACTTGTTCTTTATGTTGACGATCTTATCCTTACTGGTAGTGACCCTAACCTTATAACCCATGTGAAATACAGTCTTAAGAAAAATTTTGAAATGTCAGACTTAGGACATTTGCATTATTTTCTTGGTCTCCAAGTCTTGCAAACCAAAGAAGGAATATTTATTTCCCAGTCTAAGTATGCTTGTGACCTTCTTCGTCACTTCCACATGGAATATTGTAAACCGGCTCTTTCTCCCTTCCAGTCTGGAGTCAAAATTTCTGCCACTTGTACTTCCCCTGAAGTAGATGCCACCTTGTATCATCAGCTTGTTGGTAGTCTTTTATACTTGACTCATTCTCATCCTGACCTTTCCTTTGCCATTGGTCGTGTTGCCCATTATATGCAAAATCCTCATGAAAGTCACTGGAAAGCATCAAAAAGAATACTTTGATATATTCGAGGTACAATTCAGTTTGGGATTCATTACAGTACAGGGGGGAAACCTTTGTTGGTTGGTTTCACTGATTCAGATTGGGC
Source organism: Pseudotsuga menziesii (assembly GCA_001517045.1). Classification (NCBI taxonomy): domain Eukaryota; kingdom Viridiplantae; phylum Streptophyta; class Pinopsida; order Pinales; family Pinaceae; genus Pseudotsuga; species Pseudotsuga menziesii. The sequence continues at coordinate 265,687 of LPNX010938132.1, forward strand.
CAGCGATCCTGATGATCGAAAGTCTACTATAGGTTATTTTTTCAGTCTGGGATCTGGACCTGTCACTTGGGCTTGTAAGAAACAACAAGCTCTTTCCCTTTCTTCAGCAGAAGCAGAATATCGAGCTGCAGTTAATTCCCGTCAGGAAGCTTTATGGCTTTGACAAATCCTTTTAGAGTTTGGATTCGAGTAGCAGCAGCCTACTCCACTTTGGTGCGACAATCAAAGTGCCATCAATCTTGCCAAAGATCCATTTCTACATCAGCACAGCAAACACAGTGAGCTACACATGCACTTCATTATAAATCTTGTTCATGATCATATTATTGAAGTGCTCTATTTTCCTACAGATGATCAAGTTGCAGAAATCTTCACCAAGTCTCTTACAGAAGTGAAGTTTTCTAAACTTCGGTCTATGTTAGGAGTTCAGGAATGTGTCCTTAAGGGGGGATAGGCTCTAATGCCTCCTTCCTTCTCCTAATAGTGTCACTTTTGTAAATAATTCAATCCTATCACAAGTTGTTCTTAGGGGGGAATGTTAGGATATTTAGACACTTAGGAGTTAGTTAAGATCAACTTGTGTAATATATCCATTAGGTAAAAGTGTTTTTCTTTAGTATGCATTAGTATTCATTTGTAAATATTCTAATCCAATGGTCACGATATGTTCTAGACATAGAGTGATCCGATAGTTCAACTTCTCTTAGATCATACCTACCATTGATCCGTGGCTTAAAACCCGATTGGTCTATGATATCTATTTAAAGAGCATAGAGGGTCCTTGGCTAGTTGATCGATTATGAGAAGCTCATGTAACTTTCTTTCTTTTGCATAATAAATTGCTCCAAGTAGTTATTTGGCTGGGGCCATGGACTATTTCCCTCCTGAGGGTTTTAACCACGTGACAAACGTTGGTGTATTGATCTGTGATCTGTTTGTGTGAAGCGGTTGCTCTTGGTGTTCGTTCCTTTGGGAGTACCTTGTGTACCCTAATATCTGCCACTCCTCCCAGTCGTGGATCGTCCATTTGTGTGTCGCTCACCAACAGGCCGGGGTAGAATTAGTGCTACATCAAGAGCCAATATCCTTTGCAGTTCCAACACTTTCTTTTCAAATTCTTGAAAGAACTCACAGAGTCCTGGAAGTCCTTCATAAATGGGCAACTCGACCATCTCAGTTGCAACATGTTGGAGAGACTGCGTAATTAACCCACACTTCTTGAATGATACCTCATGCAACTGATTATGCCAATTTTCTAGAGCATCCTCAGAATATGAAGTTGCAGAACTTACGATGCACCATCCGAGTTCATCATCAAAAGTGGGATGGATGTAGTCCTAAGAAATGTTGTATCCATGATCCCAGTTTCTCCTGAATTCATTCTTCACAGGTTCAATATAGTGCCATCCTTCCTGGGGGTTCATAGGAGAAATGACCCTAACATCCTGGTTCTCAAATGTCATGACTCTGTTTTTGAAATTGATAACTGCCATGCTGTCATTATCCCACCCAATTGCTAGTACCGATGGATAGGAACCACCATATTCTACAACTTCTATCACATCAAAGCCAGCAAGTGTTTGCATACCTTCAATATCGACAACTAAATTTGAAACCCAATTGAACCTTCGCCTGATTTGCTAATCACAGCTGCACTGGTGACCATCCTAGCATTGGCTTCCCCGTCGACTGCCAAGTTTTCTTTGTCAGAATGTTGACATCAGATCCAAGGTCCAGAATAACCAATTCAACCTCATAATCCCCAATCTGGATATTCATCCTCATTTCCTTTCCTATCTTTCTTTTTTGAAAATAATTTATAGCAGAATCCTTCACAGTTTTCTTTGGAAGGTGCATCAATGTCTCAAGCTCAATAAGGGCATCCGAGTCCCTTTCCAGTGATAGACAAATTTTAAAAAACATACACAGAGTGCCATGCTGTCACGATGGTCCTACTTCTACAGATGGGTCAAAAGCAAAAGGAATGTCAATAATTGGCATCTTACCCAAATTCCTTCCAATAGCCTACTTCACTTTAAAGAAAGTGTCTTTTTCTGTTGCAATATCAAATGCAACCTTTTTCTTTCCAGTAATTCGAATAGGTTTTCGTGGTCCATCATCACCAATTTTTTCTCTAGCACGAGTGATAATCCTGAAATCGGCATCCTTCATCCTAGTCTTCGCATGGATTGCTGCAACTGTCGGTCCTTGATCCAAGTTCTGGGCTTGAGCTCCCAGCTGATTCGTAGCTTGATTCATTGGTATATTCTGAGCCTGGGGTTGAGTCGGTGTCTAATTCTACAGTGGGATCTGACCTTGCAGGGGTGGCTGATTCTACACCTGGAATAGAGGCTGATTCTGATTCTGAGTGTTCTGCAACTGGGAAATATGGCCAGCCTGCCATTTCGTGATTAACTGAGGAAAAATTTTGATGTTATGATCACTAGCTGCACAATAAGTACATTACGCATGAGTAAATTATCTCTGATAGTGCCTAAATATTTCACATGTATAACAATGGATGGATTCCCGACCTCGACGACTTCCTCAACCCAAGCCTCCGCCATGGCCCGTAAAGCCTCCATAGAATCCTCCTTAGGTTCCTACCTATTGGAACTATGATTGAGCCTGTTGCTACTGAGGAAGTTGTTATTGGACATATTGCGTAGCTTCTGGCTGACTATGTTGTGGCTGCTGCACCTGGCTATACTATGGTTGTACAACTATTTGCAGCTGTGGTGCAAAATGTGGCTGAGCTACGAACTGCGGCTGAGGTTGGGTAGGGATGAACTATAATGGAGGCAGCGGTGTGTACGCTACCTGTGTTTTTGGTTGTGCTACTTGCGTTGGTGCTTATGATGTCTGGGGTTCCTCCCTTTTCACGAAGTATGAATCATATGTCCTTTCATGGAGAAAATCATAAGAGCGGAAGTTCATGTCATCATGTCCAACTGACCGATAGAATGTATAGTGCAAGTTCTCTGCTTTGGTATCCATCTTATGCATGTAATCACAGTTCTCATGTCGATTCCCATAGACCTAGTAGATATGATACTAAGGTGCACCAGCTCTTCTCAACGGATTAGGGGTTCCTGATAGCAAATAATTTCGAAACGTCGGACATGTATCCTTGGTATGTCCACTTGCATGGCACCGGGTACACCAAATATCATCATAATCCTTATTGGCCTTCTTGATGTCTTGTAGCTGTAGCATTACATTGGCTAGCTGTGCCTGAATCTAATTCATCCCAACAATGGTTTCTCCTACTAGTGATGCTTCTAGTTTCATCGCGGTCTCTAGAGCCTCACTCTATGTCACGATCTTTTGCTGCATTAATGGTTTCCGAATATGTGGGACAAGTGCTGCAATGAACCATTATTTGTGCTGAACATTGCTCATCTGAAAACTGAACCGAGCGATCAATGTATTAAATCACTGATCAAAATCCCAAATGGTTCCATTGGGGAATTGTTTGATCTCTTTCAGTTCAACAATGTACTGAGCTTTGGACTTCGGCTTCTTAAATTCCTCAAATAGCCATAACCTGATCTCATCCAATGTTTTTGCAGTACCTCCCTGAGGCACTCGCATGAATCTCATAAACCATTCCAGTGCGCGACCCCTCAGAGTGGTGGCCATCTGAATTTTCTTGACATCATCATCAGTGGTTTGTCGAGCAGTCCAGATAGCTTCACATAAGAACCAGTACTGTTATGGATCATCAGTGCCATTTTCATTGAATATTGGCAACTTCATCTCATCGCTCGCCATCCTAGGCCTTCTTCCTCCTGCTGGTGCTCTATTACTAGACTATTGTTGACACGTCGGGCAATTCAACATAGAATGCATGTTCCTTCCTTGCACTGGAGTAGTGTGCAAAGGGGTAGGCACGCTACCACTAGGGTTCGACCCTATTGTTCTTCCGAGTGTAGCTTGGTCTTGTATATCCTCATTGTCACAGAAAGGTCGCTTCATCCCATGTGGTTGTTCTTCATAGTATCGCACTTCGACCTCAACAGGACCTTCTCCCGTCCTCTACCTCTTTTCTTGAAACCTTGCTCCTCCCCTCATACAACCACTTGTTTCTTCAATGACCTTTATATTCTCACCAGAACTCATGCCCATCTACCCATTATTTCCTTATGCATTTCCCCCCTTTTTGGTCGTAGTGCTTACATACCCCACACACTAGAGGTCCACTACTCTTGGTCCATCTTCAGGATACCCTTTTCACATACTAGTTGCTTAATCGATCGCTGTAGAGACAATAAGAACTGGCCACGAGGTCCACTGAAAAATTCCCTTGCTGTTTTGATAAAAGATTTATTAGTATAATAGCAAATTCAGTGATGTATCCTTCTAAGATACTATCCAACCATACCTCAACTTCCCATGACACCTTCTTGCTAGTTTCCTGTAGTTCCTGGATTAATTATGGGGTCCAAGATGTCGACTCTCCTCCTTGGAAATTTGTCTACCGCTTAGCAAATTTGGTCAATCATTCATGCAAGAGTACCAAAAATTTGCAAAAATACCACTCATGAGGACCATCATGGATATATATAGCCATCCATTGACTTGTCGATAATTTTTGGCTCTGGTTTTCAGTCTCAGCAAACTCCTGCAACTTCTGATAAAACCAATCCTCGATCTCTGATCGAGTCGGATGCCAAAACATATGCACCTCCTAGTTGCAACTTGGTCCTGACAATGGAACCATTTGTTGGCGCAAACCACCAACAAATCCCCATCAACAGGGTTCCCACTCTGTCGATTCCCTGCAGTGCGATCTCCCTGAGCACTGGCCCGGACAGGTTTTACCCTTCCTGGCAATGTCTACAAAGCAGAAGAGGTCTCACCTGAGGCATTCAAGGGAGAGCTGTCAGAACCAAATTTTCGACAGTGGGGAAGGAGGACATGGGGGTCCAACTAGAGAAAACTATGAATTATGCGATCACCCTATATTATCGCAGCATTAATCATGAAACATCATACCGCATTCAACAATCACAGATATTTAACAGATCGCATTACCATAGCAAGGAGAAACTAAGTCGCATCATTGTATCAGAAGAAAAATCATAGCATCACAACATATCTACATACATTGTAGTGCATCATCATAACAAAAAGCAGTACTACCACATGATAACAAAAATCAGATAGAGATTGAACCATATTCAGCACATCTTATATTAACCTTGCATGAACATACCACATTACATCATCCTCCTCCCCAACCGGAGAGTTCATCAAAAGAGACCGAGACAAAATCACAGTGATGATAGAATAATCCCTAGTACTGAGTGCAACAGTTATAATGCCAAAATCATGTCTCTCTATCATTACAAAAATGGATCTATAAATAGGCTTACACCTTCACCTCAAGAGTCCACTATTAACTAATTTCTAACTACTACTGACCTATTACGACAAAATTAGGTCCACATATATATAAAATATTCAAAAATTGGTTAATTCTCCACTTATCGCGCTAAACAGCCCTTGCACGATGCCACGTGAGCTTGCGCAGCTGCCGTGACATTGCGCAACTCACTCACCCCAACCCCTTGCCAACATAAACTATTGGCATCTTTCTCCCTATTGTCTCGATCCACGGTTCAACAACAACACAATAACAACAAGACACCAAAATACATTGGCTCGACAAAGCAAGCTCAGTCAAAAATTCCCATGAGGTAGGCATAGTCTCACCCTAGATATCTTAATGTGTAACTACCATAACCATGTTTCCTTAGTTGGAGAGGGAATTACAGTCCCTTGGTGCACAACCAATGTGCTCGACAGAGATAGTAGGATGGATTCTATTATTGTGCAACAGAGGTGCAACTATGCGCCACAACCGATGTGCGACACAACCTTATCCCTAACCACTTAACAACCAGCATGACCGTGCGTCGCAGTTGAGTCCTTACTTATAATGAATAGTGTGCGACTTATATTGTGACTTAGCATATTAATCATGAAGGCATGCATAATATGTCGATGATACATTAACATTCATTCATTCACCAACTAGTATTATTGCAGCATACATTCAACAATAACCATAAACTATGCAAAGTAAGCAAGCATTCACATATTCATTCTATCATTCAACATCATCCATACATACGACACAAGAAATTAACGTGGAAACCCATATGGGAAAAACCACCAAGGTACTCTTCATCTGGCATGAGAAATATAGGTAGCACCTTGTAGTTTGCAACTTGTAGACGGTTATGAGATATGTCTTTCTGACTTAAACTCTTATTTCTCTCATGCTCTCTGGTTTATTCTTCTATATACTCCTACTGATCTACACACATCCTAGATCGACTCTTCTACTTTACTATCTATGCACACAACTACAGATTCCTTCTACTACTAGTAGTATGTGCACTCAGCTGGAAGATCTGTGGCTCAATATCCTTCTACTTCTACCAGACTCCTCTATGACTTGACAACACTTCTAGTCTTCTAACTACGTCTAAATTACCAAATGAGGCTAACCAAATCTACTTCTTAAAGCTACCTCTCCAATCTAACCCTTATACAGAACGGGTTCCTCCTACATATAGTATTTTTTATAGTTGTTTTACCACACATGGTTGATCACATATTTATGGCCTTCCCTATCCCTCTGCAGACTCTTTATACCCCATGGACTTATATTATACTTTGATGTTCCAATTTCATCCCTAAAACACACTTGTTTATTGTTTTATGCAAATTTTAAACCCATAGTTTCGTGTACACGCGACTATGGGTTTAAAAATCGCGTACAACAATAAACATGTGTTTTTTAGGGATGAACTTGGAACATAAAAGTACCATATAAGTCCAAGGGGTCTAAAAAGTCTACAGAGGGACAGAGAATGCCATAAATATGTGATCAACCATGTGTGGTAAAATTAGCTATAATGATATTTACAACACTATGCAAGGTCGAATGAGTACATCTCAGTTATTACAGACTCAAGTAGCTACAAAATATCTGCAATTACATTGTTGACCAGCCAAATTGGCCGCAAAATTCCTGCATTGCAACAACCACAACCATAACTAGCCATGGAAATGTCTTTCATCCTTCTCTACTAGTCATAAATAGCTTCAAAACTGTCCTTGGTATTCTGTTGGTTCATCATTCTGCAATCTTCTGTCGATTTGTACCTATTCCGCTTGAACTCTTCTACCTTCCTCTTCCACCAACTTGGATCTACCTTCCTCATCGTAGCTATTCTCATCATATCTTCTTCCTTTACCTACTTTTCTCCATCGCACGCCCACTTTTCCTCTTACACTTGCACGATGGATTCTTCCTTGTGCACTTTTCCTGGCCCAATAGGCCCTTCACACTCACATGTAGCTCATCCCAAGCAACTAAGAAAAATGGATGTCTCCAGAAAATTTAGTGCTCGTAAAACTGAAGTCTTTGGATCAGGCTACATGATAGGACCAACCTTGTCCTGAAATTCCTTCAGAATTTGTTGCACCTTGGAAACTTCCTTTGTTACTTCCTCCTCCTGCTTGGCCAATTCTTCCACATGGTTAGAACTGATGGTTTTCAATGGTCTTGCCTCTAGTGATTGTGTGATATGCTGAAGCTTTTGTTGTACAGGATGAATAAGCCCTATAATGTGCACTACTTCTGACTGGTGCATAGCTACTTCCTCATTTTTAGTCAGCTCTTGGTCACTGAGAGCTTGGAATTCCTGCTGGAGCTACTTGATCTCAGCCATTTTTGTTACCTTCTCCTTAAACGACAGCTTCTTCATCTCTGCCTTTGCCATGGTGATTTTCTCATCATCTTGCCACGCAATTTCCTTTATCTTTTCCCCAGTCTCATCCTCTAGAAGCACTTCCCATATCGTGGAAACAGATTCAACTGCATCAGTGCATAGTTTTTTTCCTTTTCTTATCCTTGCAACAGCCTCATATGTTTCTTTTCTTCATTCTTCAAGCACCTCCAGAGGTGTTCTTGGTACATGTCGTTCCTATACCTCCTCAACCTGCTTTCTTAGGTCTACTGCAATCCACAATAGTTGGGAAACCTTTACGGCCATATCTGCATCTTCTTGGCCTTCTTCTAAAGGAAACTCTGCAACTGCTTCCTTGATGGCTTTAGGAAGGGTAAGTCGACTCTGCTCGCATGCCTCAATTTCCTGTTATTTTTCCTTAAGGAGGGCCTTGTTCTCCTTGGCCTTCCTTGTCTTTGAAGTGAATAATTATTCACTCATACAATATTATTCTCCAGAACACCTGGAATATTCGATAAGCCATAAGGCAAGTATATATTAATGATAGGATGAAAGATGATTACAATGGTCGATAACCCTCCTATTAAATAAGGATTGGGAATTGTGAATGAAAGGTCATGTCCTTTCATCTTAAGTATAATTAATTATGTTTATTATGAATTATTTAATTATTATATTTATTTTATGTTCGTTACATTGCCTTCCCCTTAAGGGAATCTTTGTCCTCAAAGATGTATTGACATTAATGTCTAATTTACTATAATCTGTCGTCTCGGGGTTCTTTCCCTTTTTGTATTTGTAACATTTGAGGAAATGAGATTGTACAAATTACGGATCCCCTATAGGAATTGTCGCATCATATATACTATGGTCCATCCTAGATCTATTTTTATTGGAGCTCTGAGATCTTTTTGTGGGACGATTTGTCTCAATTGTTGCTGAGTATGTCGGTATTTTCGCATGTCCACATAAGTCTTCTATGAATATTCATTTTGACCCTATAATTGGTCAAAATGACTATTATAATTGGGATGTCTGTAAGGTGTAGCTGTTGTTTGTTCTTATTTCTTTTGGACTACGGCAAGGACTATCTTCACTTCCTCAATTTTATTTTTGGATGCATTTTCCTGGATTTGTGCTTCTTGGTTCTCCAGTCGATTGTTGTGATTCTAAATTTTTTCGATTCTTTCATCTTGCAACCTTTTTTCAATTTCTAACTCCTTCATTTGATTCTGTAGTTCCTAATTGTGATTATTTATACACTGGTTTTTTTCTTGCTTTTCCAGTATTTTTCCTTCGAGGTCTTCACTAGACTGTTCCCTCTTGCTATTGTTTTTCAAATTTTTATTTTTGTAATCAGTGTTTTGTTATGATTTCTTAATATGAAAATTTCTTCAGAATTGTTGGATATTGTTTTATTACTCTTTGCGATCTCCAGCTCATGTTTCTTTTTAGAGTTTTTATTTTGTTGTTGAAGAAATTTTAGCTGTTGTCAATACTTGTCGACCACTGATTCTTGATATTCTAATTTCTGTCGTATGTGCTTTAGTTCTTCATCATTGTTGTTAACAATTTCGTTCAAGCGTATTATTTCTACTTCATAATCACTTATTTCTTTCTTTATATCTTCATTTTTTGTCTCTGATTTAACTCACTTTCATCTTTTAATTTCTCAATTTGGGCAGACAATTTTTATATATGATTTTTCTGGTCAGAAATTTTTTGTTCCTTGCGCTCTTTTTGCATCTTATGTAATTTTAATCCATACTTCTGATTTCGTATTCAAGTCTTGTAACTCTTCATTGTCTATTCGATAATGTTTTAACATGGATTCTAATTTCTCTATTTGTAGTCGTAAACCATATTCCATGATCTTTGATTTCTTCCACACTAGATGATGATGGTCTTCGATTTTTTTCAATTTTGTTTTCCTTTGACTATTTCTTCAACAATAATTGGTCTTCTTCGTTAGGTTAAATAACCCTTTTTTTTCTCAACAATAATTATTATAAAATAATAATTTTTATAATTTTATTTTTATAATAATAATTATTAATTAATAATTATATTAATGTTTTTATAAACTATATATATATATATATATATATATTTTAAATAATAATTAATTATTGTATTAATTATTATATAATTAAAATCTTTATTTTATTATTTGTTTTAATAATAATAAAATAAGGTTTTGAAATATTATAATTAAATAATCAAAAAATGCCAATAGTTTTGTAAAATGCTAGTAGATTGGGTGGTTGGGAGGAATGAGTGTTACCTTCCCCACCTAAGTTCAAATCTCACTTGCTTTTTAGTAGCAATTATATGCACTTTTTTTATCTTTTATTTCCCTTAAGTTTTGTAAATGTGAGTAGATTGGGTGGTTGGGAGGAACGAATGTTATATTCCCTAGCTAAGTTAAAATCTCACTTGTTCTTTACTAGTAGTTATTATGCACTTTTATATTCAAACTCAAATCCACTTTAAGAAACCAGGTGTGGTTTCACTTTTACCATCTCTTTTTTTTCCTTTTCCTTTTATCTTTTCTTTTTTCTTTTTTTTTACGTTTTTATTTTTCTTTTGGATAATGTCCAATATTTTAAGGAAACCATAAAATAAGGCTACAAGACAAAAATAAAACAAGTTTTGAGAATTAAGGCCAAAGGCCCAGATCAGCCAAACGAGGCTCTGGTACCACTTGAAGCGAATAATTATTCGCTCATACAATATTACTCACCAGAATACCTGGAATATTTGATAAGACATAAGGCAATTATATATTAATGATAGGATGAAAGATGATTACAATGGTTGATAACCCTCTTATTAAATAAGGCTTGGGAATCGTGAATGAAATGTCATGTCCTTTCATCTTAAGTATAATTAATTATGTTTGTTATTAATTATTTAATTATTATATTTATTTTATGTTCGTTACAGTCTTCTTGGCTACTTGGTATGCCACTGCATTTTCTCTGATCCACAACTCTGTTGCGGCCGCATACTGAAGGGAGTATATGTCAGATAATAGGAGCTTTGAAAAATCCAGAGTTAGCATCTCCATTTCCTTGAGAACAATGTCATGTTCTTCAGTGTCTAATTGTAGCGCTTGCATTGGTAATTCTATCTTGAGGGGCGGCAATAGAAATGTCGTGGCTAAAGTATCTTTGGGATCCACTCCATACGTCTGAGCCTCGACAGTGGTTTTTACTTCATTAATGGCCTCTATGAGATGATTGAGGTGTTGAGCGACTTGATCAGGCACTTGTTCCTGGTTCCTACTTAGTCCTTTGAGGTTGTTTTTGGCTACTTTGGCTACAACTTCTTCTAGCTAGCAAATATCCTCCTCGGTCAATGTGTTCGAGTTAGTCGTTTTGCTAGTTTTCCTCTTTTGTTTTTTTTCTTGTTGGTGGTTATAGATATCCTCATTAGTGGGTGTTTCATTTCCATCACCTTAATCAGATCCCCCATCACCTCCATCATCATTTTCACCTTCTCCCTCCTACGACTGATTGTCTAGATCATTGCTTCCATCATTTCCTTGGCCATATTCCCCATCAGCATCTATGCCAACATTTCCACCTTGGTTAACTGAGGTTCTTCTTGGTTTTCACCTTCATCCATTGCCTCTGCTAGTGGGCCGCACCATTCTTCAGGCCACTCCTGGATAATTGCATCTACGTCTGTACCAGGGATCATAAACCTTGTTTGGTGTGCTTGCTTGGTCAAGTGCTAATTCGGTTCCAAAATAGTGTTATCTACACCGGCCTCGAATTTTATGAATGTTGTGTATCTATGCACCATCGCAACCATTACTCTCTTTGACCGCTTGATAACATCCCGCAGGGCCTCGCCATGAAAAAAGAACTCAATGTTATTGTTCGTCTGACAGATCCTGTCTGCTTTATCCTCCCATAAGTCTTGATACTTTTCACCAAGGAAAAGCACTGGGACATCCATCGGCTGGTAGTTTGGAGGGTTGGACCACAGAATGAAAGAAATCAAGATTCGCATCTAGGATTAATGAAACTTGGCCCTAGGTCCCCCCTGTTCCTGCTCTTCATCATCTATGAGTTTGTTCAGTAGGAACTGTGACCTGTTGAATATTATTCCATGTGTGCACTATTCTACGATTCTATCGCCCCTGCAGTGCACTCAGAAGGTCTCATCTTACGCAACAGTTTTCAAGATAAGATTCTGGATGCAAACCTTACCATATTTTCCTCTATGGGGGCAATAAGGAATCCCTACCTACGCATTGAAGGTGATACTTTTGCTTCATCTTAGTGGTGTCTCTATTCTAGTGCAAATATGGTGAAGGGTCATGTTCGACCTTCAGAAAACCCGTTATCGATGAGATGAGCTCAATTTCGATAGGGTAGTGTTGGTCGAGCCATAGACATCCTCTGTGAAAGTAGATAAGGAGTTGGTTCACATACGTGGTCGCTTGGGTGTTGTGCCCAAAGTACTGCATGCACAATAGATTCAGCAAGCCTGCACTATCAACACCGCTGGCCCATTCCATTGGTACTAAGAGCTATGGCTCTGTTGTACCGTCTTGAACCGTAACCATGTAGTTCCTCCTTTCCAAGCCCACCTTCTTACATGTGTTGCAGTACTCAAACTGTAGCTTGGTGATCTTCAGCACTATGTCTATCAAGAGGAGTACACCATTGGGGATCCTGGGTGTCACCAAGGTTGTGTGTGCTTTATTCGGCAGTCTTACCTCTTGCATGTAGGCTCTCCTTGGCCAAATCCTGTTACAGAGAGAGAGCCAAAACTCACGGTCATCAAGATTTCCAGTTCCAGTGACCTTTTCGATGTAATTGTTTCCCAACTATCTCCGATTGAAGAGGAAATCGACACACCCAATGTACAACAACCTGAATAGGAACTAAAAATAGAATCAATGGTGAGAACAAGAAAGAAACCTATCCTTATGGCCAGTTCGGCCCCTATCCCACCCGCTCATTTGGGCCCTGTGCCGAACCTTGTTGAATCCACTAGTTGAAGGTACGCAACTAGTTGTGGTACCAAGAGAGGTTGGACAGAGAGAGGTTGAATAGTCATCCATGACACAACTGTCAAATAAACAGAAGTCTAAGGCCATTGTCATTATGCTTGGGTAGGACCTGATGGAGGAGGATGCACCAGACTCACCACCCTGAGACGATGACATTGCTAAGGAAGAGGAAAAATTTCCCTACTATGTTCATCCAAGGAGAACCTACACACAAGAGGTAATACTTTCAAAGAAAGCACACACAATCGACCCTAAATTTATGTCTTTATCTCTCTGTTCGCGTAAAACAGTTCTTGGTGATGAAGCCTCGTATTTATTGGCACCTATGCATCCTGCGATCGTCGCTTTGACGGGAGATCGAGGTCTTGTCGATCACGTAGGATTCTTGTTCAATGTGTTCCTCATCAATTTGGCTACTCGAGTTCTATGATGTACCTATCAAGTCAGTTATGGTAGTGTTGAAGCCCCAACTATGTATGTGGTTGATTAGGGTGTCTAAGGCTTACAACACATGGAGAAAACACAGCCAAAGGCATCAAGCAATCCCACGCAAGTATTGTTCTATCATCAAGTTGTTTGGGATAGTGATATCCCACAGATACTTTTGTAGTCTCCACTGGATTATGGTTGGATTTGATCCACATAGGATCTATTTCCCAATTTGGGAAACAAGGTAGATGACATGAAGAAAAGGAAAAACTTAAACCTAACTAGGAAAGGGAACCTGATCTGGATCTATACTACCCTGAAAAGGATATTGAGTTGATTAAAGGTTATCTTGAGGTATCTAAAGAATAAGTAATTCAGCACATTGATAGAAATGTAAATGAGATGATACTCTTCTTACTCAAATCACAATTGCTTAATGAAAAGTAAATAATAGCAACTCAAGATTAAATCATTTAGGATAACCCGCACATGCACATGTTAGTTGAAAAACCAACATATAAGCTATAAAACTTTAATGTTGAATCATCTACAGAAATAGATAAAGACAGTTAAAGAATAAATTCCTTAGAGCTCTATCAATGTATTAACCAATAACAAAGATAAATACCAATTACGAGCAAACACATTAATGAATTTAGAAATGAATCACAGCACTATCTGATCATTTGGAACAAGAAAATCAAAATATGTCAAAGAAATTTGATCAAATCAAATACAAGAGATAGGAAATAGCAACACTGTATTTATTCAGAATTCTGTAACAAATTATATAAACCTTAGGAAAAACAGAGGTGTTTTTTCAATCTCTTGTATCAGTCTTCCTTCTTCCAAAAGTCCCAAAAAAGTCCTTAATGCATTTGAGATCATCCTCTTCAATAATTATTACAAAAAAATAGATTCCCCCCTAAAGGGGATCAAAACCTAAACAAAGACAATATCCCAAGAAATCTCTCCACATATTCCAAATACATACAAATTTCTCAATATCAAGGTAACTGGCAGATTCAATGCCAAGCTGTGCATTGCACTTATGATCTTCAATCTCATTCTTAGCCAGTTTATGCCAAAATCGAATATAGATGTGGATATTTCTCTCCATCGTGAATGGTTGTTTGATCAACTAATCTACATTGTGGATGCTGACATAGTTAAGCTTCTTGATCTTTTCCTCTCCTTCATCCCTTCGTTGCTCCACTTGCTCAATCATCAATCCAGGTGGACATGGTTTTTCAATAAGCACCATTGCAAGAAAGGATAATTCATCTATAATGTCGTTCGCTGCATACCATCTTTTGATACAAATGCCATGTGCTCTCTTTATGGATTAAGCTATTGTCTCATATAGATCTTCTCAGGCTCTCAATATAATCCTGACCTTGTTAAGATGGAAGTGAGTAAGTAAAGTGACATTATCTGGCTTTTCCTTCATGTACCTTTTCCAATCTATCACTTCATCATAAGCCTTCAAAGCTTGTTGTCTCTTCTCAACTAGGTCTTCTAGAACAATAGACATCTTGTTAAAAACCATGTGAGTTTCAAAGATATTATCTAGAGTTTTAAATAACTCACAAACCAAATCATGATGTTCCTTGTTGGTTCAAATAGCAAGATCTTTAAATTCTTCCTGGGAAAACTTCGAAAATGAGGATGAAGCTGCACTTGCAGTTGCATCTTCACACTGTCTTTCAAACAATGGAACCTTCTAAACCAAAATGGAATTAACAATCTTTTCTCTTTGTAGCTCTTCATTGTGAACAAAATTCTTCACTTGAAGTTCATCAGACCTATTCTCATGTTTCCTTTTGAGCTGCTCTAGTTCCTCCTTTAGACTGACAATTTATGCTTTCTGTTTGTCAAATTCTCGGTTCAAAGTGTTAATAGCATCAAACTTGGTTCCTATAAAAGCTACTAAAATAGATGCAGCATCTGTGACATACACCTATGGGTCACTTGATCATTGGGTCCACATAACCTCATTCGCAACAGATATGTCCATATCACTCTGATCCCTATTCCTCTTCTTACCCTTCTTCACCACCAATTTATCAACTTTATTGTACCGATATTCTCCCAGGGATATCACAAAATATTCATTGAATTCATCCCTCATCTCATCAATCGGGGGTATATTAATTCCTGTGGATATCAGAGAAGAGGTTTGAGTTGTGGTGTGAGAGGGTATGGTCATATTAATAGGAGAAGCGGATGGAGAAGAGGTAACATTCTGAGCAAGAATTACTTCAGGGGATGAAGAAATGTTAAGAATAGAAGTTTCAGTTGACGAAAATTGCAAATTAGTGGCTTTGAGTGATGATGGTGAAACTGCTAAATTTTTCTCAGTCACAAGGGATGACACTAAGCTAAATGAAGGGATATGCAATGGAATTTTGAAAACTGGAGGAAAAATAGATGAAGGAATGGGCATATCCATAGAAGTTTCAGTTGACGAAAATTGCAAATTAGTGGCTTTGAGTGATGATGGTGAAACTGCTAAATTTTTCTCAGTCACAAGGGATGACACTAAGCTAAATGAAGGGATATGCAATGGAATTTTGAAAACTGGAGGAAAAATAGATGAAGGAATGGGCATATCCACAGAACCAGGCGTAATACATTCGGGTAGACAAGTGGCATCTTGATAAAGCTGGGACATAAAAGGTGTCATGGTAGAACCAGCAGATAATGAAGATAAAGTTATTATTGACGAGATAAATAACGCAAAAGAGGATGGGCCAAACTAAGAAGAAATTTCAGATTGTGAGGGAGGTGATGAAGACTTTCCATTTCTACCATTAGTTAAATTAAGTAAATTGTTATGATTTCCAATTTCAACGGTAACAGGCACAGGAGAAACCCTCTCATCCTCTTCCTCTGAATGAGTCAAGTCTATAGTAGAGGTGGGGATAGATGAAATTAAGGATTCCAACCATTTGAGAATTTTTTGTTCGATCTGTGCTTGTACAAATTGAGTCTTTTCAACCACAGTGGTCACCTGATCATCTTCAGATGGCTAAGAGGTTGTAACTTCTTGAGTGTCTACTCCTGAAGTCATTTTTCTTAGTCTCTGTTTGATCTACTTTGAAGTATGCAAATAGGCCTTGACCTACTACTCCACAGATGTCTAGGGAAATTCTACCATGGGATATTTCCTTTTACATGGTGTCTGAACTAGTTTTCGTGGATGCATTTGTGGATTCCAGAGCCTCCTTTGTCACAACTTTAGCTTCCCTTTGTTCCCTATCTTTTATTACCTTTTCCTGAATGTCTAAAATAAAAAACCTGCAATGTCGAACTCTGTCCCTGATTTCCTTTTGGTATTGCAATATATGACTTTGTTCTTCCTTGATTTTAGCCCTCGCCAAGACTTCATAAAAAGTAACTCCCCGATAGATGAAGTCATCTAGAGTTTCTTCATGGGCGTATCTTGTTTTAAAATGGTTCTGCTTGAGGTGGAAATCAGTAATTCCCTTCGGATCATGCTACCTTTTACTAGAAAAACCAAGATTGAGTGACACTATGTAGTCACTGAGCTTTGATGCCCAAGTATAAGTAGGTATGCTCAAGGATCCAAGGGTTATAGGAAACTTTGGCCAAACTTTCCTCTTAGATGCGGCACATTTTTTGTAAATCCCTTATGTGACTATTTGAAATGAAATCTCCTGAAGGACCAACCTGTTTGGCATGACCTTAGGAAACATATGAGTAGCATTGCTACCAAAATCCCTAATATAAGTGAACGATTCACCGACATACCAATCTCCCATAGTGGCTATGAGGGTTTTAGCTTCAGGTGATAATGCAGTAGCTTCCTTGTTGAAAATCAGGAAATAGACCCGGCCAAGGAAACTCTCACATATATCATAAAACTTGGTTACATAATTGGTATCCTATAGCTTAGAATGATAAATATGCACAGGTGGGGCTGGTAATACCCAACTCCATCCCATATTAGGGAAGCAAAACTTAGCACAAAAGATATCCACAATGAAGGCCTAGGGGAAGGATTCACCCATAGTTATGACATGGTGAGCAATGGGAACTTTTGTATGGCATTTTTTAGTTCAAGTGACAGGATTGAGGCCTAGGGGAAGGATTCACCCATAGTTATGACATGGTGAGCAATGGGAGCCCATTCTTCCTTGAAGTAAGAACAGTTGGGGAGACCATAAAGCCTGCATAACATTGCTGCAAGAAAGGAATAAGGTTCCTTAAACTATTCGATGGGGTAAATTTCATCTTTCCTTTGGGAAAACTTGCATGGTTCAGCCATCCAGGATTTCAGCATTTGGTCGAAATTGAACCTAGACTTGGCAGCTTTAATAAAGTATGGATCGAGCAGCTGCGTAAAATATTTAAGGGAGTAAATTCTCACAAAGGTTTCAGAGCGGAAATTGGACAATTGTGTTCCAATACTAGTTTTAAAAGAATGGTCTTTCAAATTAGCATGGTCTATAATCCATCTAACTGCATCATTGTAAGGGAGGATGGCTGGTCTTGTAGCAATCATATGAATTCCAGAATCCCTAATTCTATCATAAAAAATTTGATTACCTTGGAAGTATGAAAGGTCATTGTTATCAAAGATGGAATAAACTTGGGACCAATCCAACTGGTAAGTTTCAGACACTCAGCCACTGGTATCGAACAAGACACCAAAATTCAGGTCTTTGTTAAACATGTCTTTCTAGAGGTTTTTGCTCCTAGTAATTTGGGGTGTTTTGGGTGTTTCCATGTCCTGTTCTAATGTTGGTACCTATAATTAAATTGAATTATAAAAAAAGCACAGTAAGCAATTCAAATTGTGAGAAAGTGACTTGATAACCAACCTGAAACCGTAGTGAACACTGTTGAAATTGCTTGGTAAAATATGGATGTAAATTCACGCAGGAGAGAAAATTACAATGGTAAAATAAGTGAAAACATCGTAAATAAGACCACCATATTTATAATTCATGGGAAATAATATAGACCGTAGGATTAGGGTGAAAAGAATGGTCAAGATCAGCTTTTGTGGGATGCGGGGGAAAAACAGGAAATCAAAAATTTTATTAATCATTCTGCAACCCGCATTTCGCATTTTGCGGGATGCGGGATGCAAAATCAAAAAATAGTGAAAGTTTATTCAATCATCTCTACACCCCACATTCCATATTTTTTAGGATGTGGGTTGCAGACACACACAAACCAAATGATGACAAATGACAACTCCGCAACCCGCATTCTGCAAAATGCGGGATGCGGGGTGCGGGTTGATCGAAGCGTATCTAAAAAACCTCCTGCATTCCCCATTTGTGGGATGTGGATTGTGGGGAGAGTAAAATTGAAATATCCAACTAAAATATCCTGCACTCCGCAACTTGCGGGTTGCAGGATGTGGGCTACAGGATGCGGGATGGCCAAACACTTCCAAACAAACAGTGTTTCCACATCTTAAAACAAACAAATCAAGCATGAATTTTTATTTGAAATTTGGTTAAGTTAGGGAATTCCATGAGTCAATAAAAAATGTAATAGAATCCTACAAGGTCATGAAGGATCCTACCAAGTTATCTTCGTATGTATGATTGGGATCCCGTGTCAAAATAAAATGGGATCTGTTGTACCTATAACAAATGGAAACTTGCTAGAAGAACCAGTTATCTCTGCAAAACAATAACCTTTTCCAATTATTTCCCGTCAGTTAGACAAATGATTAAATCTCAAGAAATGTTAATATATGAATGTAATCAACCAATAATTATCAAAATTATTAATGCACTTCCATCCATGATCATTTTAAAAGATGCAACTCTGATTCAGATGTCATTGGAGGATCAGGATAATTTGAACTGAGGCTGACATAGGCATGCAATTTAAAGTTGAACCTGGGGTCATACCTTTACCACTTTGGGGTTTTCACATAGAGGCCACTGAAACCACCATTTCTTGCCCCCCCCCACCTCCCCTTTTTTTAGGAAACAACAGGATTCTAATGACATAAGACCACTGCCCCATGTTCTGGTGATCAGTGCCATTGACAAACCTGACCTAGAAACTGAACAAGTCGGCTCACTAAGGACACCTCTTGTCTTCTATTTATATGGACGAAAGCAAATACCATGGCTTGGATACCATCTGGTGATAGTTTCAGTCCAAAATCAAGCCTATGATCATAGTGAGGCTGGTCTTAGATAGGACCCCCTCGTCCTGATGCACAGTACTCTCTTGTTTGGGAATGACTTGGTTTCTATTTCACACATGGATTATAAGACACTACCATCGCTTGGTGTCCACATGATGGCAACTTTACTCACTGATGCTCTGCATATCATGAATGAATTGACCTGTGATAGGATCTCCCATCTTCCAGAAAACCAGAAGCCAACTCCCCATACTATATGGAAAATATTTCATTCCACTGAGCACTTATGAACATAATGAGTTGGCTCATGATGAGACTCGTCATCTTACAATCCATGTGATAAAATATATGGCCATAATTGAATTCTAAAGGGTAAGACTGACCAGGCTATAAAAATATGTTGTAGTGCTCTAACGAGACCTTAGACGAGATGAACCTTTTCTTCCACAACTATCACCATCATAGTAAGGCATGTATAATATATTAACCTAGACGAGAGAGCATTAATATAAAATTATTCAAATATTCTTATCATTTAGATATAAAATATCCTGATACAAGTTGGAAAAGATAGAAACTGACAAGTGTGTTTCGGTTGAGAGTATTGAGTATTGAAGAGAACTGATTGCTCATTATTGCCAAGTGTGTAGAGATTACCAAAAATCTACCAACATCAATCAAACATTCTAAAAATAAAAGGAAAATAACACACCAAACCTATATATAGGGTTGAAAAAACTTTTCAAACAAAATACTTCTTGAGCAAAAAAACATTCACTGGATAGATGTCAACAAACCCTTCCAGTGTTTGTAGTCAAACCGTACTAGGACCAATATTTTCTATAACAATGAATGGTCCTAGCCAAAGTCATTGAAACTTGGTGTAATGTTTGTTGTCCTTGTGTTGTTTGTCCCATATCAACACCAAATCTCCCACTCAGAAGTCTGTCTCTGAGGAAGACCTCTCATCAAACCATTTCTTAACCAACTGTTGATGTTGGTATGATTTATTCTTGGCTTTGTCTCTATCCTCTTATAACTTGAGTAGAGAATCAATCCTCTACTATAATGGGGAAGATCCACTCTCTTGGATGGATTGGGCCAATTGCAATGAATGAATGGTGAGATTAGCTGGCAGGACAACTTCCTTTCCATAAACAAGGAAATAAGGGGAGTTACCAAGGGCTTCCTTTGGGGTGATTCTATCTACCCAAAGAGCGTAGTAAATTTGGGTGTGCCAGTATTTATGGTGTGAAGCCACCATCTTTTTTAGAATGCTTATCAAGTTCTTGTTTAAGGATTCCGCAATTCCATTTCCCTGAGGATAGTAATTAGCAGAAAACTTAATCTTGATTCCCTTTCCAAGGGCATATCTAGTTAGGTCAATGGATTGGAAGTATGAGGCATTGTCAAAAACAAGATACTCAGGGGTGCCAAACCTGGTGATTATCTGATTTTCAAGGAAGGAAATTACCTGGTTCATGTTACACAGACTTAAAGGGACTGCTTTGACCCACCTTATAAAATAGTCAATGGATTTCAAGATATATTTATGTTGTAATGAGGATACAGGGTTGATGGGTCCAATGAAATCCAATCCCCACTATTGAAATGGGAGTTGAACTGCTATGGGCTGCAAAGGAAAAGCAGGTTTCTTGATTTCCAGTGCACTTCTGGAAAGGCTCACATTTTCTGAAAAATGAATGGGCATCTTTTAATAGGGTAGGCCAATAGTATCTTTCCATGATGATTTTATGAGCCATTGTATCACCTGAGAAATGTCCACCTACAGGTCCTGCATGGAATTGAAACAGGAAGTCATCAATCTGATCCTTTTCTAGGCATCTAAGAAACACTCCATCATAATTCTTCCTAAACAGAACATTATCAATAAGTTGATAAGGGGATTCTTCCAACCTTAGTGCTCTACATTTTTTGGGATCAAGGGTTTCAGGATCAAACCCATTATGAAGAAAGAATTTGATGTGATCATACCATTCAGATGATGCAGTTTCAAGTGCATTAACAAAACTTGTAGGAGTAGCCTCTTCATGTTTCCAATTAGTGTGTTGATGTTCAGGGTCATTTGACTAGGCGTTGAGCTAACAAAAACCTTGTCCTCTAACGATCCTTCCAGGCTTGATCTCTAGATCATATTGTTGAAGGGAAGTCATCTAGTGCGCTCTTTTTTCTCCCAACTCCTTTTGGACGAGGACATTGAGAATGGACGCATAAGGGACTATCACCTTAGTCCTTGACTTCAACAGATAAGGCCTGTAATGTTTTACTGAATTATATACTATGTAGGCCTATTTTTCAACCTGGGATTAATTGAGTTCAGCCCCTTTGAATGTCGAAGTCATGAAGGAAATGGGGATCTCAGCGTCCTCATGATTTTTCTACGTTAGGACAGTTACATAAGAAAATTGAGTAGCAAATGTATACAATATAAAATATTTACTGAAATCTGGGGACATAAGAGTACATGCTTCTGCTATGGCTTTTCGAATTTCAGTAAATGCATTCTTTTTTTCATCAGACCACTTAAATGGTACATCCTTATTGACTAGAAATTGCAGGGTTTCACAACTTGAACAAAATTTGGAACAAATCTACGAACAAAATTGATCTTACCCAAGAATGACTGCATTGCCTTACGAGAGTTAGGGAGGCCGATCTTGGATATTTCTTCAGCACATTCTGGATCGATGATCATACCTTCCTTTGATACTATGAAATGCAACAACTTACCTTATGTTACTACAAATGTGGACTTCTTGGGATTGAAGGAGATGTTGAATTTCTTGCACCTTTCGAATACCTATCTTAAAGTAGACAAACGATATTATCATTTTTTAGAGTAAATGATAACATCATCTAAGTATACAATGACAAAATTATGGATCAAGCCCCTGAAATATATGTCCATTGATCTCTAGAACGTGGCTCCTGCATTTATTATTCCAAACGGAATTCGTCTGTATGTGAATGTTCCCCAAGGGGTCCGGAAGGAAGTTTTAAGTTGATCGTTGGGTGCAACCAGGACTTGGTTGTAGCCAGAGAAAAATCTAGCAGAAAAAACATCTCCGATCTAGCTACTTTCTGTAGGATCTGCTCCATTGGAGGAACAAGATAGTTGTCTTTCTCAGAGGCCCAGTTGAGATTCCTGAAGTCTACGCAGAGTCTGTTTTCCCCATTCTTCTTATGACCAGGAACCAAATAGATATCCACTGCATGTGCCTAACGGGAAATATGATCCTGGTCGAGAGCAGCTTGTCGAGTTCTTTCTTGACAGAAGGCTCTAGACTGGGGTGCATTTTCCTCAATTTTTGCCAATAGGGATTTACCTCAGGTTTCATGGGGATGTTATAATGCATGACGGTAGTATCAAAAGTCCTTAGTTCATCATATGTCCAAGAAAAAACTTATTTAAATTCCTTGCACAGTTTGATAAAACTCCTTCTTTCATCATGGGAACAATGTTACTATTCCAAGATTGATAAATCAAGGCTCATGCTCTGTTCCTAACATGACAGGGTGTGATTCAAGGTTGAGCTTTGAGTCTTGCAGTTGATGGTTTGTCTGAATTTATCTTGTAAATCATAGAACTTCTCTAGACTGATGACAGACTTAGGGATGATGTTGGAAGGATAAAATAGAGACTTCTCATGACCAACTTCATCGATAGCCATACCCTTGAAGGTATTTTGGGCTGACAAGAAATCAAGTATTTGATGATCATCATCAAACACTTTGTAACTGGTGACATTATTGGGTATAGAGGGTCTTTACATCAATTCGATAGAGAAAGTTTGTGGCCACAAACCTTGAAGCAGGATTAGTCTAGATGTAGTATTGCCTAACAGATCTGCGTCAAAGTTCTATGATATGGGAACATATTTAATATTAAATGTTGAGAAGGAATTAGTCATATCTCTGATTAATATTTTGTAATTAACTAGACATGGAGATACACAATGTATCTGATTCTGTACCTGTTTCACAATGATTTCAAAGTCTCCTACACATCCAATTGCTTTCTCTCCCATATCAATTGTTTTTCTGAGTCCTTGTACTAATGCCTCATACTCAGCCACGTTATTGGTACATTCAAATTCCAATATGCATGCAATCATTGTTTTGATCCCTTTAGGATCAATAAGTACACATCCTACACCTACTCCATCCTTTGACCTAGAGCCATGAAAAAACAAATACCAAACTATAGGATCAATTTTGAAACTGGTATTTACATTATATACATTATGAACCACAGTGCTAGAGAATGCTATAGATGTAAGATGATTTATCTGAGAGTGTTTCTGCTCATTCTCTCTTGGTGAGACATCAGCATGAAAGTCTCCAAAGAAAGTGTCAAATGTGAAATGTTCAATTTTATTGTTAAAAAAGGAGACAGATTCATTGAAACCATCAAGATCAGTTACAGTTTGTTTCATGAATGGTTCCGTGTCAACTTTGAGCTTGTTAGGCTTCCTGTTAAGAGGCAACCACAGGTGAGACCAATCAGTAGCAAAGTAACCTTTAAGTTTCTCTGACCAATCCTGACTCAACCACATACCATATGTCTTTGTAATATCTGCAATCACAATATTGATAGTTTGATCAATCCAAGGATCTGCAGATAATCTGAGAAGAACATTCCTCATCCTCCCTACAACTTTAACCTTGGATCTATCTAATTACACAATTTGGATAGGACAGGTTTCCCAGGTGGCACTAAGCTTCTTACACAAAGAAAGGCGCATAACATTGGATGAAGCACCTGAGTCTACCATACAGTTATGCACATTCATGTTAAAGATTTCAAAGGTAAGTAAGAAGGGTGGGGTACCCTTGCTTCCAGGTTTTGGAGGGTTTGGACGGGGAGTAGAGTCAAAATTATTATTATGATATTCTTGAGGTTGCCTTATGATCATGCTGTTGGGTAAGGAATCCCTTATGGAAGGGATTTTGAGAAGGTCAAATAAAGATAGGTTTTCTTTGACTCTTTTAAGGTCCTCGACCAAGTTGTATTCTGGCTCAACAATGAGGGTGTCCTTTTGGGTTTGAGTCTTACCTTTGCTAGGGGCCTATGTCGGAGGCGATGAATCCTAGGGAAGTGGCCCTTTAGACCTGGTATTATGTGTGTGTTGTAGGTTAAAAACCATGTCAGGTTCTTATTCTTCTTCTTCTTCTGAAAATAAGCTCACAGAGCTGACCTGCTAGTCATCTTCCTCTTCCTCTTGGGGAGGTTGTGAATATTGAGTGGACTTATCTTCAGAGGGTTCTGGAATGTATTTTGTTCATGCAAATAAGTATTTCAAGATAGAAAATATCTCTTTTTAGGTGAATCCCTCGCTAGGATTTAGAGGTGGTGGATTTTGAGGACGTTGGTTTGGCCTTCTAAAACGTGGCCTATTGAATCCCCTATTTTTTGATTGATTTTCATTGCTTGTCTTCTTGAGATCTACCATCTTGTTATACATTCATTAGAGGAGCTTATTGACTTCAATCATATTGAATGGATCTTGACTAGTAGCAGTAGGTTTAAGGGAAATATCACTTTTCCTGCATGAGGTAGACACTTGTTCAGATCTGGTGTCAGGTTTGTCTTTGAGTCAGAACATGTCCCTTTCGACTTGTATGGATTCGGATAAGGAATCTTGCAAGGACTCTTTATGGGCCCTTTTGACCCACATGGATATTTGGGTCGAGAGACCCTTAATATAGTATGCTACCAATAATTCCTCAATAGGAAGTATCGTACTTGGGATCCTATTCTTTAAATATGAAAACCGGTGATTGTAATATTTGACTATTTCTTTACCCTTAGTCTTCATGGAAGAAAGCTCTATGATTAACTCCTCTTGGGTCTTGTCATCCCTGAAATTTTGAGTGAAGAGTTCAGAAAACACATTCCATGACAGGATGGAGCTAGATTCTAAGGAAAAATACCAAGTAGAAGCCTTTCCCTCAAACCTATAATGGAACAGTCTACAAACCACGTCTTCATGTATGATGTTCCTAAGTCTGATGGATTTCATGAAGGATTTGATGTGGTCTTCCACAGGTATTTTGTCATTCGGATTAAATTTTGTAAGACACTTCTCGAGGTTTTTAGGAAACCTATGTTGATCACCTAAGACAGACATGACATCCCCATCTAACCATGGTCTGTTGTGTTGTTCGTGACCCATAGGGGCAGATTCCGCTGAGGAGTCTAAAGATTCAGAATCAGACGATTCGTCTGAGGAAGATGAATAAGAGGAAGGAGATGGGGGTGGTCCTCCTGCTCGGATGCTATGTCAAGGAGTTTCTATATCCTAAAAAAAGGAACCTGTATCTAACCCATGAGTGGATGGCTCGCTTAAAAATTCGCAACGTCTCTTAGTGTTTTGGTCAGCTGGACTTAGACTATCTTAATTATTGTTTTGGGGAGGATCCTAAGTAGGATTTTCTTCAGCAAATTGTCTTCAAATCTCAGCGACGTTGTGGGAATTACCCTTCAATAGTTGTTCAACTGTGATGGGTCCTAGGATGGGTGATATGAGAATGTATATGTTTGATTGGGTAGTCTGTTCTTGTCTAGGAGTAATAGGGACAATGTCTAAACCTTGTCTTATTTGTTCCCCTGATGTAGACGCATGGGTGTGACTACGGGTGATGATCATATCTCTTGCTAGAGGAGGTGGGTGAGTATTTAGTTTAGGCATGATGTGTTGGCCCTACTTCTAGCACCATTTGTTGAATCCCCAACTATGTACGTGGTTTATTAGGGTGTCTAATACTTACAAAACACTGACAAAACCCATCGAAAGGCTTCAAACAATCCCATGTAGTTATTGTTTTATCCTAGAGCTATTTGGGATAGTGATCTCCCATGGATAGTTTTGTAGCCTCCATTGTCTTATGGTTGGATTTGATCCATAGAGGATCTATTTCCAAATTTGGGAAACAAGGTAGATGATATGAAGAAAAGGAAAAACTTAAACCTAACTAGGAAAGGGAACCTGATCTGGATCTGTACTACTCTGAAAAGGATATTGAGTTGATTAAAGGTTATCTTCGGCTATCAGAAGAATAAGTAATTCAGCACATTGACAAAAATGTAAATGAGATGATACTCTTCTTACTCAAATCACAATTTCTTAATGAAAATTAAATAATAGAAACTTGATATTAAATAATTTAGGATAACCCACACGTGCGCATGTTAGTTTAAAAACCAACATATAAGCTGTAAAACTTTAATGCTAAATCATCTGCAAAAATAAATAAAGACAATTAAAGAATAAATTCCTTAGAGCTCTATCCATGTATTAACCAATGACAAATATAAATCCCAATTTGGAGCAAACAAATTAATGAATTTACAAATGAATCACAGCACTGTCTGATCATTTGGAACAAGAAAATCAAAATCTGTTAAAGAAATTTTATCAAATCAAATACAAGAGATAGGAAACAGCAACACTGTATTATTCAGAATTCTGTAACAAATTACATAAACCTTAGGAAAAATAGAGGTGTTTTTTCAATCTCCCGGTATCAGTCTTCGTTCTTCCAAATGTCCCAAAAAATTCCTTAATACATTTGAGATAATTCTCTTAAATAATTATTACAAAAAAATAGACATCCCCCTAAAGGGGATCAAAACCTAAAC
This sequence comes from Pseudotsuga menziesii, assembly GCA_001517045.1. Classification (NCBI taxonomy): domain Eukaryota; kingdom Viridiplantae; phylum Streptophyta; class Pinopsida; order Pinales; family Pinaceae; genus Pseudotsuga; species Pseudotsuga menziesii. The sequence continues at coordinate 292,716 of LPNX010938132.1, forward strand.
AAAGATAATATCCCAAGAAATCTCTCCACATATTCCAAATATGTAGCAATTCCTCAATATCAAGGTGACTGGTAGATTCAATTCCAAGCTGCGAATTGCACTTATGATCTTCAATCTCATTCTTAGCTAGTTTATGCCAAAATTGGATATATATGTGGATCTTTCTCTCCACCATGAATGGTTGTTTGATCAACTCATCTACATCATGGATGTTGACATGGTCAAGCTTCTTCATCTTATCCTCTCCTTTATCCCTTCGCTGCTCCACTTGCTCAATCATCAATCCAGGTGGACATGCTTTTTCAATAAGCACCACTGTAGAAAAGGATAATTCATCCAAAATGTTGTCAGTTGTATACCATCTTTTGCTGCAAATGGCATGTGCTCTCTTTATGGCTTTGGCTATTTTCTCATCTAGATATTCCCAGGCTATCAAGATAATCCTAACCTTCTTAAGATGGAAATTAGTAAGGAAAGTGACATTATCTGGCTTATCCTTCATGTACCTTTGCTAGTCTATCACTTCATCATAAGCGTTCGAATCGTGTTGTCTCTTCTTAACTAGGTCTTCTAGAACAACAGACATCTTGTCAAAAACCATGTGAGTTTCAAAGATATTATTTAGAGTTTTAAATAAGTCATTAATGAAATCATGATGTTCCTTGTTGGTTCGAATGAAAAGCTCTTTAAATTCTTCATAGGAAAACTTGGAAAACGACGATGAAGCTGCACTTACAGTTGCATATTCACACTATCTTTCTAACAATGCAACCTTCTAAACCAAAGTGGCATTAAGAGTCTTTTATATTTGCAGCTCTTCACTGAGAACAACATTCTTCACTTGAAGTTCATCAGACATGTTCTCATGTTGCCTCTTGAGTTGCTCCAGTTCCTCCTTTAGATTGACAATTTCTGCTTTCTCTTTGACAAATTCTCGATTCAAAGTGTTAATAGCATCAAAATTGGTGCCTGTAAAAGATCCTAAAATAGATGCAGCATCTCTGGCATACACTTGTAGGTCACTTGATCATTGGGTCCACACAACCTCATTTGCAACAGATATGTCCATATCACTCTGATCCCTGTTCCTCTTCTTACCCTTCTTCACCACTGATATATCAACTTTACTGCACCGATATTCTCCCAGGGATATCACAAAATCTTCATTGAATTCATCCCTCATCTCATCAATGGGGGGTATTTTAATTCCTATGGATATCAGAGAAGAGGTTTGAGATGTGAGGTGAGAGGTTATGGTTATAGTAATAGGATAAGTGGATGGAGAAGAGGTAACAATCTGAGCAAGAATTACTTCAGGGGCTGAAGAAATGTCAAGAATAGAAGTTTCAGTTGATGAAACTTGCAAAGTAGTGGCCTTGAGTGATGATGGTGAAACTGCTGAAGTTTTCTCAGTCACAAGGGATGACACTAAGCTAAATTAAGGGATATGCAATGGAATTTTGAAAACTAGAGGCACAATAGACAAAGGAATGGGAATATCTGTAGAAATAGGTGTAATAGATTTGGGTAGGAAAGTGGCATCTTGATAAAGCTGGGAAATAAAAGGTGTCATGGTAGAACAAGCAAAAAATGAAGATAAAGCTATTATTGATGAGATAACTAACGTAGAAGAGGATGGGCCAGACCGAGAAGAAAGTTGATATTGTGAGGGAGGTGATGAAGACTTGCCATTGCTACCATTAGTAAAATTCAGTAAATCATTGCCATTGCCAATTTCAACCGTAACAGGAATAGGGGAAACCCTCTCATCCTCTTCCTCTAGATGATTCAAGTCTATAGTAGAGGTGCGGATAGATGAAGTTAAATATTCCAGCCATTTGAGAGGTTTCTTTTTTATCTGTTCTTATACACATTGAGTCCTTTCAACAACAGTGGTCACCTGAGCATCTTCATCTGGATGAGAGGTTGTAACTTCTTGAGTGTCTAGTGCTAAAGTAATTTTTCTCAGTATCTGTTTGATCTGCTCTGAAGTATGCAAATAGGCCTTGACTTGTTGATACACAGATGTCTGGGGAACTTATTCCATGGGAGTTTTCCCTTTACCTATGTCTGAACTAGTTTCTGTGGATGCATTTGCGGATGCCATAGCCTCCTTTGTCGCAACTTTAGCTTCCCTTTATTCTCTGTCTTTTATTACCTTTTCCTGAATGTCTAACTCCATAGACCTGTAATGTTGAACTCTGTCCCTGATTTCTATTGTCAGGAATATTGCACCTTCTATGGACAGAAGCTATTCATCTGGTCTTAATGGTTCAAATACATAACAAATGAGTGAATGAAAAAGGATGAAGACCTCCCCTGAATGTTGTAAACACCTAGAATAATGCTTTGATGATGAACCTGTGTACCTGCAGAACATGTCAAACAAACAAGAACATCAAATCTACCAGAACATTATTCACACATCCATACTAGTGACTAAGGAATCTAGTAACATATACATGCGAGATCAGTACAACAGATATGTGGGATAGAAATCATCTTTGCATTAAGAAATGAATGAAGAAGTTTACAATCATTGCCTTAGTGTTGACAAACTCCTCCACAAGACAAACATCTCATCCTCGATAGCTCCAAATTGCTCTCTTGTTCTCTCCAATGGATTGGGATAGATAGTCAATTCAACAGCATAACATTACCATTCAGTTCTCTCCCTCAAATATGGGATATGAGCTTGTATTTATAGGGCTCAATGGATAGGGATAGTTGAGATAATTATGGGTGAGGTGGCCATAATATCCTACCAAGAGGAATCTCGACTCTAACCAGCCCAAATTAATAGGGATAAGGGAGGACATGAGGCTCATGTTCTAGAAGCCTTGAGAATCCTCTTTTTTTCCATTTTTACCAAGGGTGCCGATTTTGTTCCCTTATGACAGAGTGGTTTAGGTAAGAATCACTTCAAGAACAAAGCACATCCATGGTGGCATCACTTTTCTATAACAGGACTGAGGCGGTGCTAAACAAGGTACCACTCATCAACTAAAGGGAAAGCACATTGCTAGGTTTTTTCATGTAGAATTGATATCTAGAGAAAGTTTGCACTCCAAGTTTGGGATTTTGGGAAAACATAGGGGTTAAGGATCTCATCACATGTTCGTGACAGGATTTGGGTATAACAGAATGCAACCCAAAGCATGAGGCTTAGAGGGATATGATAAGCGAGAGCTTTGAGAAAACAAGTTGTCACTTCGAGGTGAGAGTTAGCTTGATCGAAGAGTGTCGTCAAGTAGGCATCTATAGTACATCAATACTTTTGACTCATAGACAAATGTAACCAACTCATGGCTACAGACCAATACAAGGCATATCCATGAGAGGAAGAAACAACCATCACTACTAGAATACAGTGTAGATCCATGTGATAGAGGACTCAAACTTGGACATAGCTACTAGACATACAACGTAGATCTATGTCATATAGACACAAATTTGAGCATAGCCATGACCATACAATTGTGGATACATGCTTGATATACAAAACTCCATCACAACTTGGGGAAAGCAATGAGTGTTAAACAAGTCCCGACGGTCTTCGTCTCATTTTCCACAAAGTACGATTCTATCCATGTGATTACAATGTTCTAAAGTCAAACATGGTAGAAACCACTTGATTACTATCCAATGATGTGAACTGTTAACAAGTGCGAGGGAGATATCCATTGATGTCAATGATTCCCAAGGTACCCTAATACAATCTAGTAAGTGTGAATAGATGTATTGATGTCAAACACCCAATTGATTATATCGATCAAAGGTCAATGATGTGAACCTATTTCAAGAGCGAGAGAATCTGTCATTGAGTCATACAGATCTCAAGGTACTAAATTTGTTTCTAAGACTATTTCCCGGATGATGAGCTGATGTAGACAAGAATAGTCTCGTCGAAGAAGGGCCATGATGAATCCCACATCGATGACACAAAACTTGGAACAAAGTTATGGAATGATGCGAATGAGGTAACCATAAAACTGACTCAAAAGTACTGAAACAGAGATTGTTTTGACTACAGAGGTAAACTTCTTCAACTTCCTTTTGAACATCAGGGGGCATGACAAAAGACTTGGCAGCATGACTAGACTAGATAAAAACATAGTGTGACGGTGGACAATGCATTATTTTGAAAGACTCAAAGGAGTTACATGACTCATGAAAGTGGATCACCATGGAAATCAGCTGAATACCCAATTGACTGAAATGATATGCAGACAAGTGCCATGTTCAAAGGTAACAACAAACTTCCATTTATTTGCAAAATGATTCCCTTCCCATAATTTCCCCATCATGGTTGATGAGTGCCTCTTTTCATTTTTATGAGTTCAAAGAGGGTAACAAACACTCATTGTAGCTCTTCCGAAGAAAAGTCCAAAATCATATGTTTTACAAACTTGAGAGAGGAGGGGTTCATTCCAAAAAGAGGGTCTCTTAGTGTTTAATTTAACGAGTCCAATGAAAGTTAACTCGGTATCATTCATGTTTAGAGAGTCTGAACGCCCATGGAAGAAGACTCCACAGGGTCCTTTTTTGTAAAATAGTTCATCTAAACCAAAAAAAGTGATAACCTACTGTCAGATGAATGACTCTTCAAGTTCTTTAACGAGTGTGAAGAAGACAAGATCACTCGACAATATTTTCGTAGTTAAGAAGGAGACTGAAAAGAGTTTAAAGAAGACTCCACTAGGTCTCTTTTCATGATGAGAGATTTTATGAGTCTGAAAAGAATCAAAAAAAGGACACAGACCTTTGGTGCTAAGTTTGGAGAGCATGACCAAAGTGTCGCAATAAATTCTCAAAGACGTTTTACATCTTATGGTAGTATGAAAAAGTCAAAAACAAACTCCCAAAACATTTACTGCTACCTCTCTTTATCCTGCAACGACTTAAAAACAACTATTAAAACTATCCAATAAACGACATTAAGGGATCATGATTGATATATTTTCAAAAAATATGACATGCCAAAACCTAGAATGCTTATAAAAGTTATGTAAATAGTAAAAAAACAAAACATTTTACCATTTACCCATAGTGGAGAGCCTTTGGAGCAGTTTCTTGGCCATATTTTCAGCTGGTGATTCCAGGAGCATCTACCATCAGATTTATGCACCGTCAGTTCCAGGTAATAGCTTAAACCTTTCTCTTTCATTTCAAGCTCTCATTTTTTATTTTTGGAGGTGTTTTGGGCTGTTTGAGTGATCCCTAAAACCATGAATGCGGGCACTGCTCTTATCCCTTGCGGGATAAGTGGTACCCCGCTAGAACCACACCTAAAACACTACACAGAGGTGGTGCCACCACATGTCCTCAATGGGACACAGGCGGTTTCAACCATGGGTGAATAAAAATATATGCACAAGGAAAACTAGCTCAAATTTGATGATTTGAATTATGGATGATGTTTCTAGTTGGCCTCGTGATGGTTTTTGATAGGTTCTCATTGATAAAAAAAATGGTCATTTGGAAAGAGAGGAAACCTGACAATGATGATTCATTTGCCGAATGAAAAGCGGGTTGTATAGCCGCATTGAGAGACTATGGTCTTCTAAAAATTTTCCACACACCCAGCATCGTGTCACATGAGTGCTTATTAGAGCATATTCTCTGTATGTGGAATCTAGAGCAACAGTATTTTGAGGTGGGTGCTCATGTATTAACAATCGAAGTAGAGGATATCTACTTCTTGATAGGCCTATCGAGATGGGGTGCTCCCATCTCTTTGACAGGTTCCCATGGAGGGGACATCACTACCTAAGAGCTGATAAATCACCATTGTATCTCTGGGACCAGAACATCGGGGAATAAAATTCCCATAAAAGCAGTGGTCGTTGTCCCTCAACGGACAATTTTATTTACCATGTAGAGAGTGGCAAGGAGCCAAAGGGTACATCAGGAATCTAGAATGCATATTCTCTATGCTATAGAGGTCATGGAACTCACAGTATTCAACTGGGCAGAGGCTCTACTTCCAATTTTCAAAGATCAGCTGACCAAGTTTTAGCAGGGGGGGTTGAAGCAGTTTAGTTTTCGATCCATTATAGCATGTTTATTTTCTGAGCGGGTTCCCCAAATGAGACCCCAGGTAGTGTTTGTAGAGTTGAGGGAATGATACCCTCGCATGCTAAGGTGGGTCCAGATCATAGCCCGCACAGGAGCAGGTAGAGGAGAGGTGAAGTTTGGTGACATGTTCTTTCGATGGTTGAGAGATCAACTCCTCATGGTTGAGGACTATGCATATGCAGGCACTGAATTCAGTGGTGACCTTGATCTACCGCTTCCACTTGTGGATAGTGTGGTGATATCGGTAAGAAACAAAAACCCTAAAATGGAAATTATGTTTTTATGTTTTGATGTTTTATATTTTTTATGTGTAGTAACGAGACTTAAATGTTTTCATGCAGATGTCGGAGTAGCACGACCTAGGGGATCCTCCCCACTAGATAGGCAAGCCAGAGCTTGCTTTGTTCCATAGGGAAATGATGTGATAGGGGAGCTAGAGGATAAACTCAAGAGGTTGACTCTAGACATCCCAGATGCCTCAATCGATGACCTCCCACTAAGGTACTAGAGGCCCACTACGGGAGTACCGAGTCATTTCAGTAGACTGCTACGTCGAGTAGCGTGGGTGGTCATGTGTTACCACAAGCATCACTAGATGATATGCTACATGATGCATTTACTGAAAGCTGATAGATAGCTTCAGGATTTTTGTATGATGATTTTTACTTGAAAGCTTGAGCACTTCAGATGACGTCTCGTGACCTATTTTTTGTAAAATATGTTTATATATATATATATATACATACTTCTACTTTTGGTGTTTATATGTTTCAAATGGGAAATGTATTTATATGAGTTTTATGTGTCTTTTATAGTTTATTTACGGTGAACCGTTTTTGATTCTCACATCTTGAAAGGGAAATATGCCAGTCTAGGGTGTAATTTTCCAATGAGTCGGCAACTGCATTATCTTCCCTAGGGATATGCCTATAGGTAATGGCTTCAAATGACCTATCCAATAAACGTACCCTCTAGAAGAGATGGAGAAGAATGGGATTCCTAACGGTATAGACATGGTTTAAATGACAAACCACTAGTTGTGAGTCCATCAAAACTACCAAGTTACGAACATCTTGGGAGGCAGCTTCAGTCAGAAGACTTATGACTGCTCGATACTCAATGATATTGTTGGTAGTGGGACCAATATAAACTGCTCTTGAACTGACCAAATCATAAGCTGGGGAATAGATAACCCAAGCAACTAAGGCAAGATTCAAGGTGTGGCGGAAAGCACCATCAGCGAAGCCATAGAAAGCCATCTGCTCTACACGACCAAAACATGGTATAAACAGATACAGACACTAAACTCAAACCATATTGAAAATACTTAAGCACACTAAAATTCAAGTAATATACATATATACAAGGTAATACACAACAAATATCTAGGCATGGTACCTCTTTAGGTACAACCCATTGTGAGGTTGCCCTAAGGGGATTTCCTCATAGTCCACGAGCTCGTAGGCCCCTTTATCTAAAACTTTGGAAATAATGAAAGGATCATACCACATGGATTCGAACTTCCCTTTACATAGTTTGTCATATCTCTGATCATAGCTCAAAACTAGGTCACCTTCGTTAAAGGCACGAGGTTGGACAGACTTGTCATACTGCGCCTTGACGCGTTTCTTGTGTGCCTCATTAGCTAAGGCAGCATCTCTTCTAGTTTCGTCAAGGTTGTTCAAGTATAGAAATATTTCTTCCTCTGAGGAAGTGTTTGGGAGAAGTTCAACGGCAAGTTTCGAGTATGGAATTTGACATTGAATAGGCAAGACAAATCCTAGTCCATAGACAAGCTGGAAGGGTGTAAAACCAGTAGCTTTTTTTTACCGAAGTCCTATAAGCCCAAAGAGCAGAGAAAAGAATATGGTGCTAGTTGGATTTATGGTCTCCAACCATCTGACATGGCATTGTTTTCAAACCTTTGTTAATGGCCTCAACCTGACCATTATCTTGCAGATAATAGGGAATTGAGTTTTCATGACGAAAACCTAGCTTAGCACTTAGTCTCTCCATCATTTGATTACAAAAATTTGATCCGTGATATGTAACTATGGACTACGGGACTCCAAATATTGCTATCACATGATTGAATAAGAAGAGAGCGGTACTCTTACCGTCCTCTGCATATGTAGGCATGGCCTCAGCCCATTTTGTAAAATAATCAATGGCTACGATGATGTAAACATTCCCCCCGGCCGAGGTAGGATTACAATGCATGTAATCAATCCCCCATTTGGAGAAAGGGCCAATGGAAATGACGGGTTGTAACGGATCAGGGTGGGTGCGCTTTTTCGGAAAGAAATGTTGGAAGGGTGGGCATTTCTTAACAGCCTCATGACAATCTTTAAAGACTGAAGGCCAGAAATAGCCAGTGCAGAGGATTTTCTGGGTTGTAGCCATCCCAGATAGATGACCACCACATGCTCCAGAGTGGCATCCATTCAAAACTTGTTGAGCTTCCTAATGGGTAAGGCATCACCAAAGAATGGAATCGATACCTGTAATGTCTCGGTTTTGACCCCGTTACATTAGATGTATATGATGTATATATTGTAATGATCATGGTGTGGAGCTAAAGGCCAAGGCCCCGCCATTGATCAGTAATGCTATGTTTTGGATTTAATTGTCACCGAAGGTCTATCGGGGCATGCGGCACATATTAAGTTTTAGCATCATGTAAATATGCATCATAATTAATTAAAATGGACACAACCAGCTACGGTCACGGCAACCAAAATGAATGGGGCATGATTTTCTAAGGATAAGGGGGGTGAAATATTTAACCTATGGGCCAATGGGGAAAAGCCAAATGTCTATGAGAAACCCACCAAGCTATCAACTACCTTTCTTGTCTTTTTCTCCAATCATTTATTTCTGCCAGAATGTGGTTGAGTTAGTTATTGCATGGAATGGGAAGAGTATGGGCAAAGAAATTCGAATTGGGTAGAGACCCATTTTTGAAAATCGTGTTCTGACTTCCTTGGCAAGGAAAAATGCCCAAAAACGTAGGCCATTCTGCTATGCATTCATGTTTTTTTCAATTTTCTCACGTTTTGGGAGCAGCTAGAATTTTTCCTATCTCTTTCATTCCACGTTTTTGGTTGCTGGCTTCATTTTTCCCATGGATTGGAGGTCGTTTTTGTAGTGCCAGGGACTGGGTTGTCTTCCTCACGATTTGGGAGTTGCTGGTGCATTTTCCATTCACGTTTTTGGAAGTTCCATGTGTTTTTACCATGGCTGTGAAGAGCCATTCACGTTTTTTACTGTCTCAGCGACTATTGGCCTCACGCACGGGCTATTTGGGATGTTTTTCCCTACTGAGAGTTGTGCTCACTGATAAGCTTCAGGGCTGTGTGTTTTTCCCCATATTGTGAGCCGTTTTTGCTGTTACGTTTGGGGCTGTGTAATTCGTTTTTCCCTGTTTAAGCTGTGAGAGCTGAATTGATTGCTTGAATGCAATTGTTGGTCTTTGGACTGTGTGAGGAGTAAGGGTGTTGGCTTGGTTGCTTGATAAACCTGGTGCTAGAAACCACATAGACAGACTAGAGGGCTGGCCTTCTTCTCCATCACCCCTGAATAGCACTGGAAGGGAATGTAGGGCCTGAGGGACTGTGTAGCAGAGAAGGGACTGATTCCTTGTGTTGGGTGTGGATGGGTGTCTTAGAGGTCAGGCTAGTTCCGGTGTAGGTGTTCTTGGCTCTGTTATGAGCTCACCAGCTTAGCAAATTGCCTTCATCAACTCCTGGATGGCCTGATAAACCCAACTTAGTTGGCTTGGCTGTGTTTTGGTTACCTTTGGCTATGTGTCAGCCTGCTAGTTCCCTTATTCCTTGGAGAATCATGCCCAGCTCGGGGGTGGCAGCGTTGCTGAGAGATTGATGAGCACGCTGGCCTATGGTTGGGTGGAACGTTGCAGCGACGTAGCTGGTTGTGGATCGATTTCACCATAAGATAAGTGATCTTGTGTATTTTACCTCTGCAAATCTTAATTTACTGTAATGAAAATGAAATGAACATGATAAATGCATGCATGACTGAATGCTTGTTGAATGTATGATGATGTTTCCGATGTGTATGTTAAATGAATGCATCTGTGTGTGTTAAACAATGGCATTTGTACATGGTTTACCATAATGCATTCCTGGCAGCATTCTGTTTATGTAATTTTTTTATGTAATTATGTTTCCGCTGTGTATGATGACTAAAATGCATCTATGTATGATAAACATCCCTATGTGCACATTTTAGTTTAAATTCCCTTTCAGCATTTTGTTTTATGAAATTTTTATGCCTGTCCATGTTCATCGGCGGTTAGTCCGGTTGTTTGAAGCATTGGTTGCGTCCTCTTTGCCGGTCGTGAGGCATGGGGACGTGACAATACCACATCTATACAAAGTATCATTCAAGATGAGGTAGTATTTTGCGTGGAGACGGATACGGTGGCGATCGTCAGAGCATAGAGTGGGCTGAAATCTTTGTGTTGGGAGATAAATGAGAAAATCTCCATACCATGGGTCAGTAGTGCTTATCAACAACAGGAATTCATCCAGGAATGAATCACTAGGCTTAGATTCTGTCGAAGCATAGGGAAGATCACACACGAGCTCAGCAAAGACCAAGGATTTCTTTGACGTAGATTTGGCAACCTCTAGATCAAACTCTTGTAGGATGACTATCCATCGGGAATATTTGCCCCTGAGCACCTAACAAGTCAGGATGTAATACATAGGGTTTTGGTTTTCCAATACGGTGGTTGTGCAGAGCAAAATGTAGTGACCAAATTTCTAAACAGCAATGACCGTGGCCAATGCTAATTTCTCCATGCGTGAGTATCGAGTTTTGGAATCCATGAGATTCTTACTAGCATAGTATATCATGTTCTCCTGACCATCGGGATTGTCCTGCACCAAAACCATAGCGATGGTAGTAGTGGAGGCAGCAATGTATAAGAGAAAATCCTTTGAACAATCTAGGGGGTGTATCATAGGTGAATGAGTCAAAGCATGTTTTATATTGTCAAAGGCTCATTGGGCTTGGTCATCCCAAAATAATGGAGTGTCCTTCTTAAAGAGATGCATATAACAGTCTGTTTTCTCTGCAAATTTGCACATGAAATAGCGGAGGAAGTTTTCCTTCCCTTGCAAAATTTGGTGTACTAGAAGGTTGGTTGGGGCTGGTAGGGCTAGAATAGTGGAAATTTTCAATGGATCTATCTGGATGCCATCCTTAGAAACCAAAAAACCTAACAGGTGTCCTATCTCAATGCAAAAAACACATTTATGAGGATTGAGCTGTATGTTATAATGACGGTATCTCAGGAAAATGTCTCTAAGATGACCAGGGTGGTCCTCCTGTCACTATGAATGAGCTGGGAGGTTGTCAAGGTACGGTTCTACAATATGTTTTATATCATGAAACGCATAGGACATAGCACGCTGGAAAGTGGCTCCAGCGTTTTTTAGGCCGAATGGTAACTTCCTATATGAAAAGGTTCCCCATGGGAAAATAAATGTCATCTTGTGCTAATCAGTGGGTAAAATCTCAATCTGATTATAACCCAAAAATCCATCCTTAAATGAAAAGATGACACTTCTGGCACAATTGTCGATAATTTGGTTGATATGTGGAGTGGGAAAGTTGTCTTTGGGATAATATTTGTTCAAATATCTGAAATCGATGCAAACTCTAATGGTGCCCTGCGTTTTATTGACAGGGATGACATTTCATACCCATTCCATCAGGGGTATGGGATAAATAAACCCTACTTTGAGAAGTTTTTCTATTTCAGCTTTGATAGCTGCGTCTTTCCATGGATGGACTTGTCTCAGGTTTTTCCTGACGGGTTTTGTAATGGGATAGGTTTTTATTTTGTGAATCATAATGGATGGGTCTATCCATAGAATTTCTTTGTAGGACCAGGCAAAGACATCTCAGAATTCTTTGAAAAGTGCTCTATATGCTTCAGATTCTTCTATTGAGCAGTTCTGCCCAACATGAACATGCTCAAGGGTGCCAGGCTTGGATGATATGTCAATTGGATTTGTTTGATTAATGTTGCATAGGTTTCCTTCAAAATCCATGTTTTGCAACAATATAGGATTTTGAGGTGTTTTGACAATATCAGTAGTAAAAAGGGATGCAAATTCATGGTCTACCGAACTAGTATTGGGGAGGAACGAGGATCCATGATGATGATCTTCCAATGTAGGTTCATTCATACTCATGATCTCCATAATGGACTCATCAGAAGGAAAATTCTGGGAGAGATAATCCATAGTAGGAAGAGAGGGTTCTAACCAGTAGGGTAGGTGGTAAGGGTCCAAAGCCACCAGATGAAGGTCATTAGTGTGCTCATCAGAAAGGGTTTCGATAACGTTGTACATTGCTTAATGTTGGTGTATCTGGGCAGACCTGGGTTTACTTTATTGTACCAACAAAACCCCTAGCTCACTGGCCCTTTCGGCAAAAAACCGCAGAATGGCCTGAAGCCTCACCTGAAGTGATCTTGGATGGGTTGGCTGAAAAATTACGTTTCCTCAACCAGGTTCTGTAGCATCCTAGTGCCGCTTGTCTCTTTTAGCCAGCGGGATCTCTCAGCAATGTGTTGTTTCTCTATCTCTAGCTGGGTCTGATAGGGAGCTGACTCTTATCGCATCGCGGCTTCTAAGACGATGCACAAACGTTCTCCTCTACTCGCCTCTTTACCTGCGATATCTCACATCGCATCTCCTCCGACGGTGCGATATCACCTTTATATACTACAATAGTTCTACAGTAAGACTCAATATGACTCTCAAGGTCCAAATGCTTTCTCTCTAGGTATAATAGTTTAGTTAACCTTCCTCAGGGTGTTAAACAACTTCACTTAAGCCTCTACAGTCTAACACGCTTAACATCAACTATACTCAACTTGCTGAACTCATATACGAAAGTCACTTAACACTGTAACTGTTAACTGTCATGAATCAAGCACTGATAAACTCTTATACAGACTACTTGATACATCCAACTCATGATTAACCTTCTATGTTACTGTAAACTAAAGGATAGCATACATTCACTCACTAACTGATAAGAAAAGTTCATGTAACAGATAACAAATAGAAAATAAGTAAAGCACAATCACATGACACAGTCGCACAACACACGGATTTTACATGGTTCACTTCCAGGGGGGAAGCTACATCCACGGGAACTAGTTTTTATATTATATATTGAGAGAGTAAACACAGTTCCACTGCAACGTATTATGCAGCTTGAGATCTTCTAGGAAACTCCGCGCACACAGCCGAGAGCCCTTCTCTCTTAGATCTCTTCTCCTTCTATATTACCTTCTTACAATATAATCTTTCCTCTCTCTCTCTCTCAATCCCTCCAGATTGTTACATTCATGCTCAAGGAGCCAGCTGCTAGTTACAGTAAGATAACTACAGACTAAATAACAGAACCAGAGCTCGACTCTTCCTCAATGTCTACTATCTACAAGCTAACAGACCAACTGACTAGCTAATTGTCTATTTGAATGTCTGGATAGCTAACCTTTCATAATACAAAATACATGCTTAAATAGGTGGCCTAAAGGTCTCACCATGATACAACACTGTGGGCCTTTCCCAACAGTAACCCAAAAACCCTAACTATGACAGTCGGCCTATTTGTACTTTGAACTGTTGCTTTCCGTCACACCACATCTTTCTGCAGTCTTCCATGCTTCTCAGCGCTGATCATGGGTATGGGCACCACTTCCTCAGTCACTCCCCTTCTATCCTTTGTCTTCAATACCTCGGCCCGTTGCTCCTTTTCCATTTATGAGGGTAGCTGAGCCCTCTTGTCTTCGCCGCTGCCTTAAGTGCAGTGGTTGAGCTCTCTCTTCTCGGCCGCTTCAGGTACTGTTTCCTTTGACTTTCTTGTTCCAATATAGCTCTTTTCCTGTATCTATGGGGCCCTACTCCAACAATCCCATAACACTTACTTGTGGCTCGTTCTCGAGTCACTAACAGCTGGCTTCTCCTGCTGTAGCTTCTCCTTGGCTTCCTGTGACGTCCTTGAGAATCTCTCCCTGAGTCCTGCGACTTCTTTGTCCATATCTTTGACATAGTATTGTGCCATTTCTAGCATACCTTGACTAATGATGGAGTCTTCTGTGTCATCAATTTCACTTTTTCTTGTAGTGAACTCCTTGAAATTCTGCTCAACCGCATCGACCAGCTCTGTGATTTGTTCCTGATACGATTGAAGCAGGTTATTGAATTGTATCTCTTTTTCTCTCAACCGATGTGCTTCCTATTGCAACTAGTTCATCTCTGTTATCTTCTTCATCTATGCAAGAGCTCCTAAGCTCTTGACTTCTTCCTTCATTGCTGCTGTTGCATTCTCTATGTGCTGGATGCTCTGCTGCAACTCCAGTTTATCTGGGAGCTCGTCTAGCTCTGACGATGTCTTCGTCGCGTCAGCTAGTAATGACTCTGCATCATCTATGCGACACTTCATCTATGTTGAGGTGAGTCTAAAGGCCTGTTCCCTTGCTTCCTTTTCTGCCTCAGGTGTGCCTGGTGCTCGAGCCTCAAGCTCAGCAATCTATGCCTTGTGGTCTTCCTCCATCTTGGCTGCTGTCTCTTCCAGAGCCTTTACTCTGTCTGCAATTCTTCTTACCTTCTGCGTTAGAGGCAAGGAAAACTCTATAATACACTGGGGTAACTCTAGTGTGATGTTCTGCAGGACCTGACTTAGATCCTGTTCTTTTTCTTTGTATACTCTTAACTCCTCCACCTTTGTCTGAAAGTGTGCGGTGAGCTCTGCATTCTGTTGTCTCAGCTAAGTGTTCTGTTTATAAGTTGCAAGCTCTCTATCCCTGAGCTCTGTGGCTATCTGCTGCTAGATCATTTGTAGCTGATCAATGGGGAATTGTGCCAGATTAACCTCAACAGGGTGTCTAACCCGTATCTGTACATCAATCATCGATGTAGGGAATTGGATGCTCCCTGGTAGTATCAACACTGTATTGATGCGATCCTTTGCAAAGACTTCCTCGTGGGAAATTGATTGTTTTGAGATTTCTCCTATTGTCGCCTTGACTGGCTGAGTCTACATCATGGCAGTCTTCTCAGTTAATGCTTTCAAATTCATAAGCTGCTTATCTACCATGCTCTGCAGCTTGTCTTGCGATGTCTGCATCGCCTGAAATGAGTCGTGCATCGCCTCCTACAATCTCGTTGCGATGAGTTCATAGTCATCCTCTTTTAGTGCAGTCTTTGTTGTTGGATTTGAGGCTTTGGATTTTTTCTTCTTTTGTGCCTCTGGTGGTACGTCTACTACATCTTTCCCCTTTTGTGCCGCTGGTGGCACTTCTACTGGATCTTTCCTCTTGCAACCCACCTTATCTTTTCCTTTGTCTGATGGGTCTATCGGTACGGTTTCTGTTGGTATATTTCTTGCTGTGACATCTTCTAATTCCTTCTTCCATTCTTCAGTGAAGTCTTTGATGACGTCTTCTACATCCTGCGCTGTCATCCTGAATGAACCAACAACCCAGTGATCCGTTCTAAACCATTTGGGCCTCAGACAGATTGTATGGTTGTCTGCAATGAAATCAAGCCGATTATCATACATGTCAACAACCTCTATGTTGATCTGCGGTGTCACTTGGATGACTCACTTCAATAGCTTATAGTATTCATAGAATACCATCATATTGATATTTTTCTTGGCTGGGCTGTTGTTCTCCCATAAGTTTGCATATCGTGCGCCTCTGCACTCTCTGCCTCGTAGCTGTATAAACTGGGTATGCGGTGGCTCTTTCCACCCGACGAATTCACATAATATAACTAGCCATGAGAAATGGAAGGGGTGGTTTGCCTCGTCTTGTGCTGTCAAACAATCTTGAAGAAAAATATTTAATAAAAATAAACACCAATTAAATTGTTCACCTTCTGCAACTTGTATGGCAAGGTGAATTACTGATCCTGTGACTTCTTTCAGATGAACTTTATTTAACAATCTACCTATGAGCAGACCAGCTGTGAATCTGAGTGTATCATCTGCTAGTGTTGTGAGGTCATAATCCCAACCTCCTCTCTGTAGATTATACTTGTTAACTAGGTTTGCTGGTAGCTTGGAATCCTTGCTCTTACTTGATATACGTGTTTGAGGGTCCTTACCAACCTTGGGCAGCCTAGTGATGTGGTGTATCAAGTCGACGTTGAGATCGACCCTGTTACCCAGCCAAAGGTAACCTCCATGTACACAAGAAAGTAGCACACACACCACGGCATTAACCTCTACACCTCATCCAAAATGTGGTATTCTCAACAAATTGAGCAAGCCTGACCGCTCAAGAATCTGGACATGTTCCATAGGAACAAACTCATTTGCATCGGTACTCGGGTTCCTCTGAACCATAAGATACTAGTCCGATCGAAACTGAGGATATTTCTTACTGCCTCCAAGGTTATAGTCTGTAAATTTGAGAAGAGGGACATATCCTAACATTTCTCCATCTTCCTTCACGCGGGGATCAATCGGCGGTCGTGGAATAGGATACTTAGCACCCTTGGGAATGGTTACCTTTGGTGCGTTCTTAACTCATGGTACAATGTATGCTGTTTCCATATGAACTTCTTCTTCCTGCTCTGGGCTGGACTCTTCTACTATCTGAGCTTGACTCCTCTTCCTTGGCGTCTGTCTGACCTTTGGTGTACCTAATTTCACAACCTTGGGTGGCATCGTCATAGCAGACATGAGGCCACCACGCTGGAATCATCGCACAATGTCTTCTAAAGGTTCCTCCTCAGATAGAAACCACCCATTGCAATACTCTGGACTAGTAATGGCTGGGAAATTGGGGAAAACCAACACTCTGTAACTGGAGTATCTCTGCACAGGGAAAACTCTACAAATTGCTCTATAACTCTCAAAAATCGCAAAAGTAACCCTTCTATTTGAATGATGTGTGTATTTATAACAAAGGAGATAATCTCTGAAGCAATGGTCATTTAGGCTAGACCCGTCGGTGGCATTTATTGGATAGATAAGACAACATCCGTCGTCCCGATCCTCATTAATTGTTGAAATACGATCAAATTTTCATTGAAATTTGTGTGCAGGCACCGACAATCTCGACCAAGATTTACCAAATCTAGGAAAATCATTGGACTGTTTCCAAATCTAGGGCAACGTATACTGGTCATATTTTCATTAACTGCTTGTCAGAAGGCGAAGTGACTGGCCCTCTGTCCCTTTTCAAAATCGTCGATGTGGCACGGTGAGCATCGCCTTGCTGCAATCTCACACCGCATCGTATTGAACTAAAATGTTAGCGTAAAACTCCGCAATGCTCAAAAACTCTGCAAGCATCCTATGACTTGCACAAAACAAAATTTTTGGATCATTCATTTTTTTTTTTTGAGTGTAGACTAGGTAGGGGTGTGATGCCTCCTTGCAACTACACTGGACATCTGCACCACGCATAAACTGTCTGAGTTAGGGCTGGGAGGTGGAGTGGATGTCACTATAAATCTTAATCCTACTGCCATTAATCAAAGTAGGAAGAAGCTCCCCGTTTAGTTTGCTGAGCTGAACGGTAGCTTCTACTGTAACTTGTTGAATCTGATATGGCCCTAACCAATGCATTTTGAAATTCCCTGGAAACTTAAAAAACTTGCTGTCATAAAGGAGCACTAGGTCTCCTATCTGAAAAATCTTGCTCTTGATGTGCCTGTCATGCCAATCTTTTTCTCATGCCTTCTACACTTTCTGATGAAATCCCGCGATGAATCTATCTTCTTCTAAGGCAAGATGTTGTGCTAGTCTTTCATTCATCGTATATGTATCATCCATCTCGGTAATTTGAGCAACTCTTAAATTGGGAATAATATATTCCATAGGCATAACAGCCTCTTGTCCATACACCAAGCTGAAAGGTGTGTGTCCTGTAAGGTTCTTGCATGTAGTCCTATAAGCCCATAATACAGCATTAACCCTCAGGTCCCAATTGTCTCTTTGTCTATTACAGATCTTAGTAATATAATTTTCTAGAATCTTGTTAAAATCCTCCACCGTACCATTAGATTGTGGGTGGTAGGGAGTGCTCTTATGGTGCTGTATCTGAAATTACTCCGTCAAGGCCTCAATAGTGCGATTCAGAAAGTGTGTGCCTTGATCACTCATCAAAATTACTGGACATCCAAATCTACTTATGATGTTTTCAAAAATGAACTATCCAGCTGTAGCAGCATCACAATTCATTACTGCTTTGGCCTCTACCCATCTGGTGAGGTATTATGTTCCTATGATGATGTATCTGTCCCCAGTTCATTTCCTTGGTGGGTTGATAGGACCCACAAAATCTATAGCCCACTTGTCAAATTCCTGCAGCGTAATCTGTGGTCACAACGGCATTTCATCTCTCCGCGAAGGTTTTCCTACCCTCTGGTAGATATCACAGCATCTGCAAAACTCCCTAGTGTCTTTATGCAAAGTAGGCCACCATAATCCTGCAGCTAGAATTTTCTGAGCAGTCGGCTTTCCTATGAAATGACCTCCTACGGTACTTGAATGTGCTTCTCTGATAATGGCCTCTTTCTCATGTGGCATAACGCATCTGCGTAGGACTTCATTTGGACCTAACTTATATAAATGTCCAGTGATCAAAGTGAAGTCTGCTGCTTTAACAACTAACTGTTTCTTTTGCTGCTTACTAAACTCAATTGGTGCCCACTCTATAGTGAGAAAGTGAATAATATCTGCGTAATACTCATCTGCAATCTGAATAGAAAACAATGGTGCATATGGCAAATTATCCTCTAGATTACTTGGTTCTTCTCCCAAGTCTATCTGTGACAGATGATCAAGTCCGGCATTTAATCTCCCTGGTTTCACAATAATTTCAAAATCATACTCCAAAAATATGAGTAACCATATACATATCCTTCCTCCTAACACTAGCTTATTGACCAAGTACTTTAAAGTGGAATGGTCAGTGAACATCTTGAATGGGGCACCCAACAGGTAGTGCATGAACTTCTGTAGAGCATACACCATAGCTAATCCTTTTCTTTTTGTAGTGGTGTAGTTCTTTTCTACGGTAGATAAATTTCTACTTGAGTATGCGATAGGGTGATCGATATCTCCTTCTCCTGGTTGTGTTAAGAAAATCCCCAGTGTGATTCTTGATGCATCCACATGTACATGAAATGGCTTGTCCCAATATGGAAATACTAATATGGGTGTTGTAACCATTTTTTTTAAGAGAGTCTAAACTTTGCTGGCATTCCTCATTCCATAGGAATTTCACGTCTTTCTTTAACAGCTTTTCCATAGGTGTTGTGATCTTTGCATAACCTTTGATGAATTTTCTATAATACCCGGTATGACCAAGCAGTGTCCTCAATTACTTGACTGAGTTGGGTGCTGTAAGATTTACAATGATGGAAATCTTTGTAGGATCTACCATCAAGCCTTGTCTGCAAACAATATGACCCAACAAAATACCAAATGGCGCACAAAATATGCATTTCTTCAAGTTAAGAGAAATCTAATATTGCCTACATTTCTCTAACATGAGCCTTAAATATCCTATATTCTTGTTGATTAATCCAAATACATTCCAATCATCAAAATAGACTTCTAAGAATTTATGGATGTATTCCTTAAAGACAGCAACTACTACTCTAAAAAAAATAGCTGGTTCATTTTTAAGACCAAAGGGCATTACCGTATACTGGAATGAGCCCCATTCTGTCACAAAGGTGGTCTTATGTTGATCCCCTGGATGGATTGTTATCTGGTGATAGACTAAAAAGCCATCAGTGAAGGAATAGACCTCCTATCCTCCCACATTGTCTAATAATTCATCAATAAAAGGTGTCGGAAATGGGTCATGAAGCGATGCATCGTTGAGTTTACGCAAATCGACACAAATCCTGATTTCTCCTTTAGTTTTATTTTCATGCACGACCATGGGACTAACCCATTCACTTTCTTCAACTGGCTCAATGATGCCTGCTGCTAGCATCTTATCAATCTCGTCCTTAACTTTTTCTTTATAACGCAGATTTAATCTGTATGGACGCTACTTAACTGGCCTAGCATCCTCTTTCAAAGGTATCTGCATGACTCCCAAATCTCCTACTATTCCCTTCATCTCTATGAACTTAGTGGGAAATAAGTCATGATAGTCATGTAACAGATCTGCGATGTGTCCTACCGTTTCATCATCCCAATAGTCTCCAATAGAGGCAAACTTTGGTTCTGTTTCTGTGCCAATATTGATATTTTAAATCTTAATAGGCTATTTGATAGCTGGAATCTCTAGCTTCAATCCATCAACTTCGCGAGTCCCTTTTGACTCTGGAATGTTGATACTGCAAGGATTCTCATCCTCATCACCTGACTCTTATGTGAAGTTGTAACACTCTAGCGCATGTTCTAAATGGACAGCCCAATCAGGTTGAGCAGACTTTGATAGGGTACAGTCATCAAATATCTTAATATTTATAATATCTAGAGCCTGATCAATGCTTGGATACTCAGATTCAAAAGCGAAAGTGAGTTCAAAGCTGTCTATCATAACTGGCCATGTAGTCATTCCTCTGCGCAACTCTGTCTCAGTGTACCAGTTCCTTGGGACTGTGTCTAAAGTGTGAATGAATAGGTGAACCCATTCATCCTCAGGAATGTCTGACCAATTCTATTCACAACTCTTAATATGTGATCTGGGGTCACTTTCTCCTGTATATTTCTGCTGGAACCACTCCTTGTCATTAGAGAATCTGATCGCCATTAATCTCTTGAAATCATCCCATGATGCGATATATTCTTTATGTGCATGCCACCATCTTGCAGGTGTGGCTCTTACTGCAAGGTCAATAACTGACATCCTCTTCTCATGAGGAATTTCTTGCTCAAACTCCTGTAAAAAGTCATTGACATCTTCTAAGCCATCAAACGACGGAGTATCCTTAATTTCTGTGCCAATCCATTGCAGTGACTCAGTCATAAATGCACATCTATGAGCTGAGACTTCATAAAGTCTATTCTACCAGTTTTCTAGACCAACATCCGAATCCAATGCACATGAGCTGTCGCATCACCAACTAATGTTTCCTTCTACGATCGAATTGATATAATCACTCTGATTAGCAGTCATCTGATAGAGGTTTTCCATATTACGCACCTCTTCTTCTGCTCTGATAGGTTCAATATATCTAGGACCCTGAAAAGGATCCAATGGTGCGATGACCCGAATCTGATTATCCTCAAAGGTCATCTGTCTTTTCTTCAAATAGATAACAACCATGTTATCAATTGCCCAATCAATACCTAATAAAGATGGGTACGGTCTACTATCGCCAACGATTTCTATGACTTCAAAATCTGCAAAGCTACAAACTCCGTCAATATCAACTGGTACTTGCGATAATTGACCCAGTGGTGATACCCTCTGCTGATTGGATAAGCGTAGATGGATAGGTGATCTGGCTAACTTAGGGATACCCATCTATTCTCATGTCTACTTAGTCAGAACATTTACTTCTGATCCTAAATCTAGGATTACCTCATCCATTTCAAATTCTCCAATTTGTGCTGTGAGTCTCATTTCTCTTCCTATTCTTGTATGGCCCATAATATTATGAACAGCACGCTGTGCACTGCTCACGGAAGAAGGATGTTGATACTGATCTATTATTCACTGAAGCTCTCTGATATCTTTCTCATTTCTTACAAGTTTCAATTAACTCCGCAGGAAGGATTGTACACTTCCTGTCAACTCATCCTCTTTGCACCTTCCAGATGTGGTAGCCTCTGATGTCTGCATAGGACTAACGCCACAAGGTGTTTGTTGCAGTACACCCCTATAAGGCAATGTCTGCGATCCTGATGATGTAGGGTTAGTAAAGAAAGTTTTAGCTTGCTGAAACATTTCTTTGTTCTTCTGTAGGTCAAGTGGTGTTGATTTAGTAGTGGCTTTACGCACCCACTCTGGACCTGTATTCTTTTTGGCATCCTGCAATGTTCTACTAGTAGAAACACCACTGCGATTCACAATATTGACTCTTGGTTCTAGTTCTTTCTGCTCAATAGCAATAAGCTGAATATTCTGGTATACTGCTGGCTTAGGATCCCTAATCTTGGCTATCAATATAGGACATTCTTCTATAGTATGATCATAGGACCTGCAATACTTACATGTCGTAGTAGGGTTCTGACAATCCCTAGCATAATGTCCTATAGCTCCATAGTTGTAACAAGAAATTGGTCCACGGCCATGGCCAAATCCTCCACCACGGCCATCACGAGCCAGTTCATGCTGTGGTCCTGCTGCTGGACCTGGTGTTTCTGACTGGACTCTGTAGAAGTCATGTTTTCTCTCTATCATGAGATCATAAGCTCGACAAATATTTTCATCATGTCCTACGGACTTACAGAAGTTACAGTATAAGTTCTTAGGAGTTTGTACATACTTCTGAATTAAAGGGCATTCCTGAGGTCTATGCCCTCTTGTTCTGCAGATTTCACACCATGGCCCTTGATTCTGTACTAAGGGGTTAGGAGCCCCACTTCCCAAATAATCAACAAATACTGGACAGTTATCTTTAGTATGGCCCTGTCCTTTACACTTTTTGCACCATAATTCTTGTGCAACCTCTTTTCCTTTCTTAATCTCATGGAGCTGTAAAGTGAGATTGGCTAACTGATTCTGTAGGTTTGTCATACCTGTACTAGTCTCAGCTAGAGGTGATGCCTCTAGTTTCATTGCCATCTCCAATGCTTCATCATGTGTATGGAGTCTTTGTTGCATTAGTGGAAGTATGATGTGAGGGAGTAGTGCTGCGATGAACCATTCCTTATGCTGCTCTGGTGCAAACTCAAAGCTAACTTGGTCTATAAGGGCTTTAAATTTCTGATCAAAGTCCCATACTAAATCCGTGGGTAACTGTTTGATGTCTTTAAGCTCTGTGATGCATTGTGACTCAGACTTGGGTTCCTTAAATTATTTGATCATGGTGTTCCTGACCTGGACAAGCGTTCTGGGCTGTGCTAATGTATACTTCATATACCATGTTAAGGATCTTTCTCTAACTGTAGTGGCCAACTAGACAAGTTTGGTATTATCATCTTGGATATGTTTAATGGTCCATATAGCTTCACATAGGAACCAATGCTGTTCTGGGTCTTCTGCCCCTGTACCCCTGAAGGTAGGTAATTTCATGTCATCCCCCATTCTGTTTCTACGTGGTGGATTCTGATTTGTTGTATTACTACCACTTGGCGGTGTAAATGTAGGTGATGTAGAGGTAGTATGTACTATGTGTGAACTACTATATGGAGTTCCTATGGGACTATTCTGAGTCCCGGTTGTTTTCTGTGGGGTATAAGGGTGGTAAGGGATACCCCCTACTATTTTTTCTATATTACTTTGACTCTGTTCTCTAGTACTATCTGAACTATCTTCAAAGAAGGATGATCTGAAATCTACTTTAT
Organism: Pseudotsuga menziesii; assembly: GCA_001517045.1. NCBI lineage: Eukaryota > Viridiplantae > Streptophyta > Pinopsida > Pinales > Pinaceae > Pseudotsuga > Pseudotsuga menziesii. Next base: position 316,278 of record LPNX010938132.1, read on the forward strand.
ATCTTTTACCGTTACGTGTACATCCAATTTCTTCAGAATCACTTTCAAACTCTTGTGACATTACACTTACTTAACTTATTCATTTAAGAATATATCCAGTACTCCTATTTCATATAATAACATCTTAAGGAACAAATTTAAAGAGTTCAAGTGCTTACCACGATATCCTTTGAAGAAGTACCTTTCTGCTTCACTGAAACTCTTTCTTCGATCAACTGCAAACTCTTTAATGAATCCTTCCAGCAAACTCACAAGCCAGAAGTCTAATGCCCGTGAAATGGGATTATCTACGCTCTTCACAGTGTGAATCAGATCCGGTGTCCAAACAGTGTTCCTTTTCTTCTTGAATATATGCTTATCATTCAACTTTGATCACCAATCGTACATCTCATTTGCATAGGTCGCAAAAAATATCTCATGCAGGTCTGTGAAGATATGTTTTTGTAACCAGTCCTCTGTACTCAGCCTAGGACTCTTGTTTTCTGTCGTAGCGAATTCTCTTTCCTTAGACTCAACCCACTGGTTAAGTTCTTCTTTAGTAGGATGCCAACAAAACATTAGCTCTTCAATTTGTTCAAAACCGGCAATGGAACCATTTGTTGGTTGTCTCTGGGAAAACCCGGGTTTACTTTATTGTACCAGAAAAACCCCTAGCTCACTGGCCCTTTGGGAAATAGACCGTAGAACGGCCTGAAGTCTCACCCGAAGTGATCTTGGATGGGTTGGCTGAAGAATCAGGTTTCCTCAACCAGGTTCTGTAGCATCCTAGTGCCGCTTGTCTCTTCTTAGCCAGTGGGATCTCTCAGCAATGTGATGTTTCTCTATCTCTAGATGGGTCTAATAGGGAGATGACTCTTATTGCATCATGGCTTGTAAGACGATGGGAAAATGTTCTCCTCTACTCGCCTCTTTACCTGTGATATCTCACACCACAGCTCCTCCGACGGTGTGATATCGCCTTTCTATACTGCGATAGTTCTACAGTAAGACTCAATATGAATCTCAAGTTCCAAAGGATTTCTCTTTGGGTATAATAGTTCAGTTAACCTTCCTCAAGGTGTTAAACAACTTCACTTAAGCCTCTATAGTCTAACACGCTTAACATCAACTATACTCAACTTGCTGAACTCATATACGGAAGTCACTTAACACTGTAACTGTTAACTATAGTGAATCAAGCACTGATAAAATCTTATACAAACTACTTGATACATCCAACTCACGATTAACCTTCTATGTTACTATAAACTAAAGGATAGCATACATTCACTCACTTACTGATAAGCAAAGTTCATGTAACAGATAACAAATAGAAAATAAGTAAAGCACAATCAGATGACACAGTCACACAACACACGGATTTTACGTGGTTCACTTCCAGGGGGGAAGCTACGTCCACGGGAACTGGTTTTTATATTATATCTTGAGAGAGTAAACACAGTTCTGCCGCAACCTATTATGCAGCTTGAGATCTTCTGGGAAACTCCGCACACACAGCCAGGAGCCCTTCTCTCTTAGATCTCTTCTCCTTCTATATTACCTTCTTACAATATACTCTTTCCTCTCTCTCTCTCTATCAATCCCTGTGGATTGTTACATTCCTACTCAAGGAGCCAGCTGCTAGTTACAGTAAGATAAATACAGACTGAATAATAGAACCAGAGCTCGAATCTTCCTCAATGTCTACTATCTACGAGCTAACAGACCAACTGACTAGCTAATTGTCTATCTGAATGTCTGTCTAGCTAACCTTTCATAATACAAAATACATGCTTAAATAGGTGGCCCGAAGGTCTCACCGTGATATAGCACTGTGGGCCTTTCCCAACAGTAATCCAAAAACCCTAACTATGATAGTCAGCCTATCTGTACTTTGAACTGTCGCTTTCCATCACAGCACAACTTTTTGCAGTCTTCCATGCTTCTCGGCGCTGATCGTGGGTATGGGTGCCGCTTCCTCGGTCGCTCCCCTTCTATCCTTTGTCTTCAATACCTCATGTTGGAGTAGGGTTCCGCAGCTACAGGAGAAGCTACCATTTTGGTGGATAGATAGTTTTTGCAAAGATATAAGAGATAAGGTAAAGATACGATGCCGTAGCATGTTTCTAGCTATAGATCAGAGCCAGAAACTGTGACTATCAGGGAAGAGAAGTCAAAGAAGATGACAGTACCTGAGCGGCCAAGAAGAGAGAGATCACCCACTGCATTCAAGGCAGTGGAAAAGATAGGAGGGCTTAGCTCCCCTCATAAAGGAAAAAGGGGCAACGAGGCCGAGGTATTGAAGACGAAGGACAGAAAAGGAAGCGGCGCCCAGTACCCACGATTAGCGGCGGGAAGCATGGAAGACTGCAGAGAGCTGTGGTGTGACGGAAAGCGGCAGTTTGAGTACAGATAGACCGATTGTCACAGTTAGGGTTTTTGGGTTACTGTTGGGACAGGCCCACAGTGTTGTAATGGTGAGACCTTCGAGACACCTATAAAGGGATGTAAATTGTATTGTAAAAGGTTAGCTAGTCGGACAACCTATAGGTATTCACAAAGTTAGCCAGTCTGAGAGTCCAGTAGTCTGTTAGCTCATAGTTATTTTGTATTGTAATAGAGTTGAGCTCTGGTTCTACTATTCAGTCCATAGTTACCTTACTATAACCAGTAGCCTATTCCAGGAGTATGTATGTAACAATTCGTGGGGATTGATAGAGAGAGAGAGAGAGAGAGAGAGAGAATATTGTAAGAAGGAAATATAGAGAAAGAGAAGAGATCTAGAAGAGAAGGGCTCCCGGTAGGAAGTGCGGAGTTACCCAGAAGATCTCTAGCTACACGATAGGTTGCAGCAGAACTGTGTACTCTCTTAAGACATAATAAACATATTTTTGTGGACGTAGCTTCTACCCTGGAAGTGAACCACATAAAACCAGTGTGTTATGTGATTATTTCATGTGATTGTGCTTTACTTAGTTGATATCTGTTATCTATTACATGAATGTTGTATCTCAGTTAGTAAATGTCTGTATGTCCTCATCTAGTTACAACATTATTGAAGGTTAAAGGTGGATTTAAATGTATCAATCGTATGCGTATGAGTTTATCAGTGCTTGTTTCACACAGTAATAAGTCATTCTGTTAAAGTGTTTCCAGTATACTTATTCGGCCAGTTAAGTATAGTTGAGGTAGAGAGTGTTGAACTGTGGAAGTTCAAGTCAGAGCGTTTACTATCTTGTTGAAATTTAGCCAAGTCATTTCACCCAGTGAGATAGCCTTTGGATTATGAGGGTCGCAGTGGGCCGTACTATAGAAGATATCGTGTTGATAGTAGGCGATATCACACCGTCAGAGGAGCTACGGTGTGAGATATCGTAGAGCGTGGGTTAAGCGGAAGGGAGAGTTGTGCACCGCCCGAGTCACTGTGATGTGATAGGAGTCTTTCCCCTATCAGAACCCACGAGTAAGAGAGAACCCCACATCGCAGAGAGATCTCATTGGCTAAAAGAAACTGCGAGACCCCAGGATGCTATAGAACCTAGTTGAGGACACCTGAGTCTTCGGCCAACCCATAAGATCACTTGAGGTGAGACTTCAGGCCATTTTGCAGTCTGTTGCTGAAAGGGCCAGTGAGATAGGGGTATTGTTGGTATATGTATATTAGTAAACCCGGGTCTTCCCAGATAGCCAACAAATGGTTCCATTTCCGGATTTGAACACATTACAAAGCTAATGTTCTGTTGGCATCCTACTAGAGACGAACTCAACCAGTGGCTTGTGTTTAAGGAGAAATAGTTTGCAAAACAAGAGAACAAGAGTCCTAGACTGAGTATAGAGGATTGGTTGCAAAAAAATATCTACACAGACCTGCATACGATATTTTTTGCGACCTATGGAAATGAGTTGTATGACTGGTTATCAAAGCTGACTGATCAGAATATATTCAGAAAGAAAAGAAACATTGTGTGGATACTAGAGCTGATTCACACCGTGAAGAGCATAGAGAATCCCATTACATGAGTAGTCGACTTCTGGCTTGCAAGTGTGCTAGAAGGCTTTGTTACAGAGTTTTCAGTTGAACAGACAAAAAGCTTCAGTGAGGCTGAGTGGTACTTCTTTAAAGGATATCACGATAAGTACCTAAAATATTTAAACTTGTCCATTAAGATGTTATTATATGAAAAAGGAGTAATGGATATAGTTTCAAACCAGCAAGCTAAGAAAGTGCGATGTCACAAGAGTTTGAGAGTGATTTTGATGATATTGGATGTACACGTAGTGGAAAGAAATATAAAGTAGATTTCAGCTCTTCCATATTTTAAAACAGTTCAGATAATACTAGACAGAAGATTCATAGTAATACAGAAAGAACAGAAGGGGGTATCCCTTACCACCCTTATACCCCACAGAAAACAACCGGGACTCAGAAAAATCCCGTAGGAACTCCATATAGTAGTTCACCCATAGCACATACTACCACTACATCACCTACATCTACATCGCCAAGTGGTAGTAACACAGCAAATCAACATCCACCACGTAGAAATAGAATGGGGGATGACATGAAGTTACCTACCTTTAAGGGTACATGGGCAGAAGACCCAGAGCAGCACTGGTTTCTATGTGAAGCCGTGTGGACCATTAAAGGAATCCACAATGATAATATTAAACTTGTATAGTTGGTCACCACACTTAGGGAACGAGACTTAACATGGTATATGAAGTATACCTCAGCGATACCCAGAACACTTATACAGGTCCGGACTGCCATGATTAAAGAATTTAAGAAGCTCAAGTCCGAATCGCAGTGTATCATAGAGCTCAAAGACATTAAACAGTTACCTATAGAGTCAGTATGGGACTTTGATCATAAATTCAAATCTCTCATAGACCAAGTTAGCTTTGAGTTTGCACTGGAGCAGCATAAGGAATGGTTCATCGCAGCACTGCTCCCGCATATTAGACATCCACTGATGTAGCAGAGACTCCGTACGCAGGATGAAGTGTTGGAGATGGAAATGAAACTAGAGGCATCACCTCTAGCTAAGACCAGTACAGGTATGACAAACCTGCAAAACCAGTTAGCAAGTCTCACGTTACAGATGCATGATATTAGAACAGGAAAAGAGATTGCACAAGACATATGGTGTATCAAGTGTAAAGCACAAGGACATACTAAAGATAAATGTCCAGTATTTGTTGAATACTTAGCAAGTGGGGCTCCTAACCCCTTAGCACAAACTCAAGGGCCATGGTGTGAACTATGCATAACAAGAGGACACCCACCTCGGCAATGCTCTTTACTTCAGAAGTATATACAGACACCTAAGAACTTATACTGTACCTTCTATAAGTCAGTAGGACATGAAGACCATACCTACAGATCCTATGATCTCATGGTCGATAGAAAACATGACTTGTATAGAGTCCAATCAGAGACACCGGGTCCAATAGCAGGACCACAGCATGAACCAGTTCCTATAGGCCGTGGAGGAGGATTCAGAGGACGAGGCTGTGGAGGAGGATTTGGCCGTGGAGGAGGCTTTGGCCATGGTGAAGGATTTGGTCATGGTCGTGGACCTATTACCTATTACAACTATGGAGTTGTTGGACATTATGCTAGGGACTGTCAGAACCCTACTACGACATGTAATTATTGCAAATCTTATGATCATGCTATAGAAGAATGTCCTACCTTGATAGCCAAGATCAGGGAACCTAAGCCACCGGTACACCAGAACATTAAGCTTATTGCTGTTGAGTAGAAATATCCAGAACCAAGAGTCAGCATTGTGACTCGCAGCGGTGCTTCCACTAGTGGGACATCGCAGGAGACTAAAAAGAACACAGGACCGGAGTGGGTGCACAAAGCTACTAATAAATCAACACCACTCGACCTGCAGAAGAATATAGAAACATTTCAGGAAGCTAAAACTTTCTTTAATGACCCTACACAATCAAGATCACAGGTAGAGTCATCTAGGGGCATACCGCAGCAAACACCATGTGGCGTTAGCCCTGTTCAGATATCGCAAGCTACCACATCAGGAAGATGCGATGAGGATGAGTCGACAGGAAGCGTACAATCCTTCTTGCGGAGTCTCTTGAAACTCATAAGAAATGAGAAAGCTATCAAAGAGCTTCAGTGCATCATAGATCAGTATCCGCCATCTTCTTCTATGAGCAGTGTGCAGTGTGTTGTTCATAATATTATGGACCATACAAGAACAGGAAGAGAGATGCGACTCACAACACAAGTTGGAGAATTTGAAATGGATGAGGTAATCCTAGACTTAGGATCAGAGGTAAATGTTTTGACTAAGCAGACATGGGAACAGATGGGTAGCCCCAAGTTAACTAGATCGCCTATCCATCTACGACTAGCCAATCAACAGAGGGTATCGCCACTAGGTCAATTACCACAAGTGCCAGTTGACATTGACGGAGTTCGTAGCTTCACGGAATTTGAAGTGATAGAAATCATTGGCGATAGTAGACCGTATCCAGCTCTACTAGGTATTGATTGGGCAATCGATAACATGGCTGTTATCGATTTAAAGAAAAGACAAATGACCTTTGAGGATACACAGATCTGGGTCATCGCACCGTTGGATCCTTTTCAGGGTCCTAGATATATTGAACCTATCCAAGCAGAGGACGAGGTGCATAATATGGAAAGCCTCTATTAGATGACCACCAATTAGAGCGACTACATCAACCCAACCGCAGAAGGAAATATCAGTTGGCGATGTGACAACTCATGTGCATCGGATTCAGATGTTGGTCTAGAGAACTGGCAGAACAGACTTTATGAAATCTCAGCTCGCAGATGTGCATATCTTACTAAGTCACTGTGATGGATTGAAGCAGAGATTAAGGACATTCCATCGTTTGATGGCTTAGCGGATTTCAATGACTTTTTATACCAATTTGAACAAGAAATTCCTCACGAGTAGAGGATGTTAGCGATTGACCTTGCAATAAGAGCCACACCTGCAATATGGTGGCATGCACACAAGCAACATATTGCGTCATGGGACGACTTCAAGAGATTGACGGCGATCAGGTTTTCCAATGACAAAGAGTGTCTACGAAAGAAATATACAGGAGAAAGTGACCCCAGGTCACACATTCAGAGTTGTGAATAGAATTGGTCGTACATTCCCGAGGATGAATGGGTTCACCGATTCATTCACACTTTAGATCAAATTCCAAAGAATTGGTACACTGAGACAGAGTTGTGCAGAGGAACAACTACATGGCCACTTATGATAGACAACTTTGAACTCACTTTCGCTTTTGAATTTGAGTACCCAAGCATTAATCAGGCTTTAGACGTTATAAATATTAAGATCTTTGAGGATTGTATCCTATCAGTGTCGGCTCAACCTAATTGGGCTTTTCAATTGGACCAGGTGCTAGAGTGCTATAACTTTGCATCAAAACTAGAGGAGGAGGATGAGGATCCTCGCAACATCAACATCCCAGAATCAGAAGGCACTCGCGATGTTGATGGACCAAAGCTAGAGACTCCAACTATCACCGAGCCTATCAAGATTAAGAAGATCAACATTGGCACAGACACAGAACCAAAGTTTGCATCCATTGGAGACTATTGGAACGATGAAATGGTAGGACACATTACAGATCTATTACATGACTATCAGGACTTATTCCCCACTAAGTTCACAGAAATGAAGGGAATAGTTGGAGACTTGGGAGTAATGAGGATACCATTGAAAGAGGATGCTAGACCAGTTAAGCAGCGTCCATACAGATTAAATCCTCGGCATAAAGAAAAAGTTAAGGATGAGATCGATAAGATGCTAGCAGCAGGCATCATTGAGGCAGTGGAAGAAAGCGAATGGGCTAGTCCCATGGTCGTGCAAGAGAAGAAAACCAAAGGAAGAAATCAAGAGTTTAGGAGCTCTTGCGAAGATGAGAAAGGCGATAGAGATGAACCGCTTGCAACAGGAAGCGCAGCGGTTGAGAGAAAAGGAGATACAAATCAATAACTTGCTTCAAACATATCAGGAACAAATCACAGAGCTAGTAGAGGTGGTTGAGAAGAAGGTTAGGGAGTTCACTACCACCATAAATGAAATTGATGCAACAGAAGACTCCAGTATTAGTCAAGCTATGCTTGAATCGGCACAAGAGTGTGTCGAAACTATAGAGAAAGAAGTCGTAGGACTTCAGCAGAAACTTACGAAGACTTCGCAGGAAGCCAAGGAGAAAGTACAACACGAGAAGCCCACTGTTACTGGCTCAAGGACAAGCCACAAGTAAGTGTTAGGGGACTATTGGAGTAGGGTCCCGCAGCTACAGGAGAAGCTGCCATTTTGGCGAATAGAATTTTTTTTCAAAGATATAAGAGATAAGGTAAAGATACAACACCGTAGCATGTTTCTAGCTGTAGATCAGAGCTGGAAACTGTGACTATCGGGGTAGATAAGTCAAAGAAGACAACAGTACTTGAGCGGTCGAGAGGAGAGAGCTCACCCACTGCATTCAAGGCAGTGGCGAAGACAGGAGGGCTCAGCTACCCTCATAAAGGAAAAATGGGCAACGAGGCCGAGGTATTGAAGACGAAGGACAGAAAAGGAAGTGGCACCCAGTACCCACGATCAGCACCGGGAAGCGTGGAAGACTGCAAAGAGCTATGGTGTGACGGAAAGCAATAGTTTGAGTATAGATAGACCGACTGTCATAGTTAGGGTTTTTGGGTTACTGTTGGGACAGGCCCACAGTGCTATAATGGCGAGACCTTCAGGCTGCCTATAAAGGGATGTAAACTGTATTGTAAAAGGTTAGCTAGTTGGACAACTTGTAGCTATTCAGACAGTTAGCCAGTGTGAGAGTCTAGTAGTCTGTTAGCTCATAGTTATTTTGTATCGTAATAGAGTCGAGCTATGGTTCTGCTATTCAGTCCATAGTTACCTTACTATAACTAGTAGTCGATTCCAAGAGTATGTATGTAAAAATCTGTAGGGGTTGACAGAGAGAGAGAGAGAGAGAGAGAGAATATTGTAAGAAGGAAATATAGAGAAAGAGAAGAGATCTAGGAGAGAAGGGCTCCCGGCAGGAAGTGCGGAGTTACCCATAAGATCTCTAGCTGCACGATAGGTTGCAGCAGAACTGTGTACTCTCTCAAGACATAATAAACACAGTTCTATGGACGTAGCTTCTACCCTAGAAGTGAACCACGCAAAACCAGTGTGTTATGTGATTATTTCATGTGATAGTGCTTTACTTAGTTGATATCTATTATCTGTTACATTAATGTTGTATCTCAGTTAGTAAATGTTTGTATGTCCTCATCCAGTTACAGCATTATTGAATGTTAAAGGTGGATTTACATGTACCAAGCATCTGCATATGAGTTTATCAGTGCTTGTTTCACATAGTAATAATTCATTCTGTTAAAGTGTTTCCAGTATACTTATTCATCCAGTTAAGTATAGTTGAGGTAGAGAGTGTTGAACTATGGAGGTTCAGGTCAGAGTGTTTACTATCTTGTTGAAAGTTATCCAAGTCATTTCACCCAGTGAGATAGCCTTTGGACCGTGAGGGTTGCAGTGGGCCGTACTATAGAAGATATCGCATTGACAGTAGGTGATATCGCACCGTCAAAGGAGCTGTAGTGTGAGATATCGCAGAGTGTGGGTTAAGCGAAAGGGAGAGTTGCGCAACGCCTGAGTCGCTGCGATGTGATAGGATTCCTTCCCTTGTCAAAACCTGTGAGTAAGAGAGAACCACGCATCGTAGAGAGATCTTGCTGGCTAAGAGAAACCACGAGACCCCAGGATGCTACAGAATCTGGTTGAGGACACCCGAGTCTTCGGCCAACCCATAAGATCACTTTGGGTGAGACTTCAGGCCATTTTGCGGTCTGTTGCCGAAAGGGCCAGTGAGCTAGGGGTATTGTGGGTATATGTATATTAGTAAACCCTGGTCTACCCAGATAGCCAACACCTCGGCCTGTTGCTCCTTTTCCATTTATGAGGGTAGCTGAGCCCTCCTGTCTTTGCCGCTGCCTTAAGTGCAGTGGTTGAGCTCTCTCTTCTCGTCCGCTACCTTAAGTGCAGTGGTTGAGCTCTCTCTTCTCGGTCGCTTTAGGTACTATTTCCTTTGACTTTCTTGTTCCGATATAGCAGCTTTTCCTGTAGCTACAGGGCCCTGCTCCAACACTTAATGCAGACTCAACGAGGTGGAATCAAAAATTAGTTTTCCCTTTGGATCATAATCACATGAAGAAATCATATTTACTGTCACTGTGTCTGTGTTAGGAGGGTTTGATAGAAAAATACCCATAAGGAAAGAATCCTTCAGCATGCCTACCCCAATCGACTAGTAAGGAGGAGGGGACTGGCCTATCATAGGAGTGTTATTACCCATAGAGGTAGTAACACCCGAAGTATAGAAATCAAGCTGGTCAATGGTTACAATCCTCCCTAGATGCAGAAATTGGACAATTCAAAATACCATTGAAGTGACAGCAGTCATGGTGTAAAACCAATTTCTTCCTAATAGGAGGTTGTAGTCTAATGGGGCATCTACTACTTCCACTTGAATAGAAACATCTTTCCCCCAAGCTCAACTGAAAGGGCTGGTATGAGACCATGGGGCTGGAAACCTTGTCCATCAAGGGATTTCAGAGTCATTGGTTATGTTACAAGCTTGGGAGAGCCAATAGCTTTCCAACAAGATAGGGACAAAATCGAAGTTGAAGATCCTTTGTCTAAGATAGTTCTAAAGACCTTCTTTTTGACTAGTTTTGTTATTATTTGGAGAGCAAGTTTGTGAGGTAGTCTATACTTATAGTTCTCGACATTAAAATGAATTAAATTAGTGTTATCCGGGTCTAAATATCCTAATGCAGTTAACAAGTTTTTGCGCTGTGTAGGACAACTTTGGAGTACTTCCAAGGTAGACATTACACATGGTGCCTGAGCAAGATCTTTAGCTACATTATAAAAATGGGAAGCTTGGGCATTAGGGTTAAAAACAACCTTCCTAAGAGTACTCTTGGGTGGATGCAAAACCATGTCGAGATTAGGTTTCTCAATGGTTAGGGGACCAGTAGATGAGGACTTGTGAGAACCAGTAGGGGGAGCTTTTACTAAAGAAGAATTGTCTTCTTGCTTTTCTATGGGTTTGTCATAAATCTGACTTCAAGTTTGAAAATTAATAGTGTCCGAGGACATCATGCGAATTTCCTCTGAAGAACTAGAATTTCCTTGATTAGACATGTGGTCTATCAGTTGTTGTTGAGAGGGAAAAGGATTCATGAGAACTGCAGGCACGAGATTAGTTTTTAGAAATTGAGTGATTTCTTCATGACAAGGACACCCTTTCATGTAGTGGCCACCTCTGCATAGAAAACATGGATATTTCTCTTTTCTTTTCCCTTTATCATTCTCGTTGATGGTTTATTTTAGATTCTCCTGTTGGTTTCCAGGTTTTTTTATTTTATCTTTACCATTCTTTTATTGTTTCCAAGCGTTTGTGTACTCTGAATGGAATTGAACTCAATGGAAACCTTGGGAGTTGAAGGAGTAGGGGTGGAAGTTTGGGGTTGCTTGGTAGGTTATTTTGTTGGTGGGGACTGAATTGAACCAACAATCCCATCAACAGGGGTTTCTGTTGGTGGCTTGGTAGGATTAGTGCTTGGGCGAGGAGCTTGAGGGATCAAGTCATACAATGTTCCAGACTAGGAATATACCAAGTCCAGATATTGGGCTCAACTAATGGCTTGCTCTTTGATAACGTAACTGCCCATAGCCACATCTCGGGCGATTGGAGGCAACAAATATTTAGTAAACCAATCAACTAACAATTGATTCGGGATAGGAGCCTTAATAAGTCTTCTCCGCCTTCTCCACTCATGGATATGATCAGATATGTAGGTGGAGGTGTTCTGACGTAGAGAAGTTAAGAGATATGTACCATTTTCGTAACAGATAGGAAGCTAAAAGTGTGTAAGAAATATAGTTTCCAAAGAACCAAAATCCACAAACGAATGTTGCGGAAGTTCAATGTACCATTTCGTGGCAGTACCAGTCAAAGTTCGCTAGAAGAGTCTTAAATGAACTAAATCATCCAATCGGGAGTTCGAAGAACACCATAAATGGAATGTCATGACATGGTTTTTTGGATCATCTCCCTACTTCCCATTGAACTTTGGGATGTCCAATGGTAACTTTACCGGAATGGGAGGCCACGAGGGGTTATGTCGAATGGGATCATTAATCAACTTAGATAGATTAGGCAAGTCCAAAGTTGCTAGGAAAGGTAACTGGTGATTAGTTTGTACGTACTAGTAGTATTGATAGGGAATATAAGTACCAGTAGGACCGTAAGTAGACTGATAGACAGGTTGTTTAAACGATTGTTGTGATCAAGAACCACTAGAAGATCCACCCAAAAGGGGTTGATTTCAAATATCGGGACCGTTAGGACCACTAGAGCCTCCAGGAGGAGGTTCTCCAGGGCCTCCGAGACCACCAGGACCATTGGGACCACCAAGACCACTTAGAACACCAAGAGGAGGACCACCAGACCCTCCAGGAATGCTGGGAGGTAAACCTCCAGAGCCTCCAGAACTACTAGGAGGAGGGCCACTAGACCCTCTGAGACCATTACGAGGGAAGCCACCAGGCCCCCCTGTTATAGCTGATTTCACCACTCCAGGTGAATCACACTTTGTATGGCCTTCCCCTGTCCCGTTGCAGACTCCTTAGACTCCATGGACCATTTTTTTTTTATGTTTCCTTGACCATCCCTAAAAACATGAGAAAAATGATACACGCGACTTTTAAAACTATAAGCGCGTATATACACGAGTTTGACCACTAAAACCGCATACATTGGGATGTGTACAAAATCCAAATCCTTTTGGAGTTTTCCTTGACATGAATCCAACTCACTTGACTCCTGGCCTTCCCTATGCCTTGAGATCACTTTGATTCGACCTCTCATTACCCCTTTGAAAAGATATATAAGGAACCCCTTGGCACATTGAAGGCATAAGAGAGAATTGAGAGCAAAGAAACTGAATCCCCCACTTGGGCGTCCACCACTTCAATCCTCCATCTCTCGATAGCAAGCTCACAAGAAAAAGGCAAGCTTGGGAAGAACACAACAGTGCTCCAAGGGATGAAGGGATGCAGACTCAAGCATAAGTTCCAGCAATAATGGAATTTTGTTACGGAGAGAAATTCCTATGGCTTGGGGTACCACAACAAATATCTTGACTCCAGAAATCAATCATTTCCAATATGCAATAGAAATTAAATGTCTAACACTAAAGGATCAGACTTCGTACCTTATTCTGGACGGTTGAAGTAGATCCCCGTTGAGCTTTCCAACTTCAGCTTGAATTGATAGATTACTTCCTCAACAACAAGTAAACAATACAAGC
>LPNX010938132.1:329802-362302 GCA_001517045.1 Pseudotsuga menziesii
CAATACTCCATCTCTCAATAGCAAGCTCACAAGCAAAAGGAAATCTTGGGAAGAACACAACAGTGCTCCAAGGGACAAAGGGATGCAGACTCAAGCATAAGTTCCGTCAACAATGGACTATAGTTTCTTTGCTCTCAATTCTCTCTTATGCCTGCAATGTACCAAGGGGTTCCTTATATAGCTTTTCAAAGGGGTAATGAAAGGTCGAATCTGGGTGATCTCAAGGCATAGGGAAGGCCGGTAGTCAAGTGAGTCAGATCCATGTCAAGGAAAACTCCAAAAGGATTTTGATTTTGTACACATCTTGATGTATGCGGTTTTAGTGGTCAAACCCGTGTATATACGCGCTTATAGTTTTAAAAGTCACGTGTATCATTTTTCTCATGTTTTTAGGGATGGTCAAGGAAACATCAAAGGACAAAAAATGGTCCATGGGGTCTAAGGAGTTTGCAGCAGGATAGGGGAAGGCCATACAAAGTGTGATTCACCTGGAGTGGTGAAATAAGCTATAATAGATGCCCCCTAATGTGTGAGGTCAGAGGGGTCATACGATGGCCAAAATACATTATAAATCCATCCCAGAAGTGGAGTGATGAAGGATCCCAAATGGAAGACCAGCCACCCAATTAGAATAGTATAATAATACAACTCTGCACATAACTGCAAATACATATAATAGTCCTGGATACATAACAGTACAATGGCCATGAATAGGCATGATACATGATATCACATAAGTGGTCATCGCCACGTACAATATACATAGATCAGAATCTCCATGATGAAGATATACAAAGGACCATGATCTCCATAATGGCTGAAGATATATAACATATCAAGATATCCATAGTGGCTGGAAGTATCTGACATATACTGGAATCAAGTCATGATAGCTGAAATCTCATGAACACTGGCATGATCAAGGAGGTAGCATATAAGAGATGCCACAAATCTGGAAAGTCTTCTACACAAACCGCTTTGAGTACATGTCCTACTATGCGAATAGAGGTGTCGAGGTTGAACATAGTAGTCCATCATCTGATTACTGGTCATTAATGTATATCGTTAACAGACGCAAGATCACCCATCGATAATGAAAATAGGAATCAAGGTACTAGAGTGAAAACTAACAAGTGTGAATAAATGTGTTGAGTTCAAACACTTGAGAGGATCCATCGATCAGGGGACATTGATGTATTCCCAAAGACTGCCGATGGTGAGAGAACCTGCCACTAATGACTATAAGTCTCAAGGCACTCAAAATGACTCTAGATTCCAATCCCAGAATAAATGATCTGAAGTCGATGGGATGAAATCCACTGGAAGGAGGGCATTAAGGAATCCCCCATCATCCAACATGAGGTACTCAACAAAGCTATATAATGTGGAAGGACTCGACCATAAGGTGCACTAACCAATAACTGTACCAGGAATGGCCGACATGCAAAGTCAAGAGAACTGAGGAATGGCCAACTCAAGCTTCAACTTCCTTCGAACAAGAGCATAACGGCATATGGTGAATGAATAAAGGAAGCATAGACTCGATATACAAATTGGGACATCTCTGTGACACAGGAGGCATCGATAGAGGCTCCATAGGGACTGGAAGCTTAACCAGTCGGTGGAGTTAAACTCAGATAAAAAAATTACACTGATGACTAGCCAAACTGGCCCCAAAATTCATGCATTACATTAACCACAGCCATAACTAGTCACAAAAATGTCTTTCATCCTTCTGTACTTGTCATAACTAGCCGTAAAATTGTCCTTGGTCTTTTGTCGGTTCGTCTTTCTGTAGTCTTCCACTAGCTTTTACCTGTTCCACTTTAACTATTCTACCTACCTCTTCCACCAACTCGGATTTTCCTTCCTCATCACAGCTTCTTTCTTTACCTACTTTTCTCCATCATGTTCCCGCTTTTCCTCTTGCACTTGCATGGTGGATTCTTCCTTGTGCACTTTTCATAGCCCAACATAAACAAATTGACCACCATAACATTATTTAAAACATAAAAACATCACATCATTTAGAAAGAAGCATTATACTGCAGTATCAATTTGATTCACATCACATCACAAAAAAAATAGAAAAGCAGAAAGAGATAAAAGACAATGCTTCCATCAAAACTTTGTCATGTCATAATACTTCCACATCAAACAGGTTCTCAAAACATCTCCATGGTTGTGACAAAACAGACAACAGTCTTCTGTGGAGCACAATTCAACATAAAATTCAGATTCTCCAAAGATAGATATGATCTGTTAACCAAGATGATAAAATTCTCTCAACATTACAATTCTATCTCTACTTATAGACTTGTGCCTTTTACAAAATGGTCCACTTAGATCAAATTCCTAACTACTTGGACCAAAAAATACAAAATAATGACCAAATCCTACAAAATTATGACCAAGCCAACTCTTTTTCTACTTTCCCACCTTACGTGCCATCTTTTGCCTTGCACATCGTCTTTGGCCTTGTGCATCACCCTTGTTGTTGTGTAGCTAATCTTCCTCAAAACCTCCTACCAATAGGCCCACATTTCTGAGCCACGTTTCTACAGTAAGAAGGAGGGTTTGTGCATATACTGTCTATCTATCACATCATCACCTCAGAGATCTAAACAAGGATTTATTATCGTAGATCCATACCATCAATTATCAGATTGCACTAACATATTTAGATCGCATCAATATAATTACTTATAAATAGGTCAACCAACATAACATGATTTAAAACATAAAAACATCTCATCATTCAGAAAGAAGCATCATACTGCGGTATCAATTCATTCGCATCACATCACTAGGAAAATAAAAAAGAAGAAAGAGATAAAACACAAAGTTTCCATCAAAGCTCCATCATGTCATATTACTTATGCATCAAAACATCTCCATAATTGCGACAAAATAGACAACAGTCTTCCATAGAGCATAATAAGATTCAGGTTTTAAAGTCAACGAAAAGTCTATCAACATTACAATTCTATCTCTACTTATAGTCTTGTGTCTTTTACAAAATGGTCCACTTAGATCAACTTCCTAACTACTTGGACCAAAAACTACAAAATAATGACCAAATCCTACAAAATTATGACCAATCCGACTCTTTGTCGGCTTTCCTGCCTTGTGCACCATCTTTCTCCTTGCGCATCACCCTTGGTGTTGTGCAGCTAATATTCCTCAAAACTGCATGCCAATAACATGTGTAATGTAATGTTATTGGAGGATTATGTGGTTTCAAATATCATATAATGAGCCAAGGAATTCTAATAGTTAAAGGATGGTAACACCCATGGAGGAGGAAGATACTAGAAGACAAGGTGTGCCACTTGGAAGGAGATTCCATGCACTCTACGACAACAAACAATGAAAGATTCTATGACAAGTATGCTAAATTCAAACCTGATTGCAAACATATGATAAATATGACATTACAAGGATAACAATATCCACCAAGAGGTTGAATTTTGTATTTAGAGGCAAACATTCGAATTGGGGAAAGAATTAGAGCATGAAGAGGAAGACATGTGTCATGAGAGTTACTAAACCACTAAGATGAGTTGAAGGAACCCCATGTAGGTAAATTCGACCTTAGGAGGCCTCATGAATTTAATAAAAGGATTTCATGAGGAATGATAATGGATTTTGATCATTGTTTAATTGTCCTTTGGAATTTTGGAGAGCTTTTGCTTGTCCAATGCAGAGTGTGTGTTCACTCTCCCTACTTGTGAACCCATTTCGAGGGAGTTGGATTCCTTTGCAAGTTGTTTTATGGAGATTAAATTTAGACCTCTCAATGGAGCTTAATGAAGGATTTTTAGCTTCAGTTTGAAGGACCATACAATCGAATTCTCATATATTTTCCTATTCTCTCATTCCTTCTTCTCCATTCCCCCACACTCTCATGGATTATTAATGGATTAAACAAGCACAAGATGATATTAGTTGCTGAAACTCTCCGATAGAGAGCACTCTTGATCCACCTTATGGTGAGATTCAAGATATTTAAGTAGTTGATTAATCTTAGAAAGATAAACAATTTAAACTGAATAATCAACTTAAAAGTGATGAATTAACAATTAGTGATCTAAGCATGAGATGTAATGACTGATGAAAACTAGCACTACTAAAAGCATACACACAACACAAGCCTCCCCAAATGGGGTAGGAAGAGAGTGGGGACTTAAAAACCCCACTCAAACAGAGATCTTTTATTAAACTTTACAATGTGCCTTAAGGAACCTGATCCTTGAAAGGACTTTTCAGATAAAGGCAAAGTAACTCTACAAAAATTATAACCTGTAAAAAGGAGAGTGGCTTGTATTTTTACTTTTGAGATCTTATATTAAACTTTGAAAAGGGTAAAAGGAAGAAGTTTGAAGAGAGTAAAAATAAAAAAAGGAAAGGGGGGCTGAAACAATAGAAGATGAGAGAAGGAAGGCAAACAAACTAAGCAAGGATCAAAATGAAAGAAAGGGGAGAATAGGGAAGCCAACTAGGAAGCTAAGGGATGAACAAAATTGAAGAGAAAGGGACAGCGAACAATGAAATAAGTGGCTGTCATAAAAAGTGCAAAACAGGACAGCGAACAATGAAATAAGTGGTTGTCATAAAAAATGCAAAACGGGACAGCGAACCATGAAATAAGTGGTTGTCATAAAAAGTGCAAAACGGGATAGCGAACCATGAAATCGGTGGCTGTCATAAAGAGTGCAAAATGGGACAGTGAACCATGAAATAAGTGGCTGTCATAAAAAGTAAACGGGACAGTGGACAAAAAGTAAAAGAAATGGTCAAAAGCAAGGTTAAAGAAAGCCCAAAAACTAGGGCAAAAAGAGGCAAACAAGCGAAGAAAGCTAGGGCACACTATGGCTGTCCAAAAAAGAGAAAGAGGTTAAAAGAGAGAAAAAACGGGGCAGCGATGAAGAAAAAGTGAGAAAATGAAAACAATTCAAGGAGGAAAGGGGCTAGCAAACAAGGAAACAAAAGAAGTCAAAGAGAAAAGGGAGAACTAGAGGAAGAAAGTTCGGTAACCAAGAAAGTGTTTAAATTTATAAAAGAATTTGAGATGGAACTTTGGAGGAAGATCTCCTTGTTTTTCCCTCTTGGAAAAAGACAAACTCTCTGTAGGTACTGAAATTCAACAATGTTAGAAGTTTCTTATGATGATGGAGATGAGTCTGATGTAGATGAGCTCGCACCTTTCTCCAAATGGCGAGATCTGTAAAGACAATCCAACTTGATACCCGGTGAGATCAAACAATAAAAACTAGTATGCTAGGAATATGCAAATCAAGATCAATACCTCATATAACTAAATATTTGTACCCATCTATATTATGATAAACTTTGCATAATAAACCAACTTGACAGCAGCAAATGGTAAATCTTATGTTCTAATAATAGACTTCTAAAGCTAGTTGTTTGATTCAACGCATAAATAACAAATTGAAAGCATGGAAAGAGATCACCTCATACAACACATCCACCAATGAAGAGACAATCCTATAGACCTCCAAAGTTGAAAATATTTATTCAATAATGTAATGATTACAATTTTTGTAGAGTTTCTATGCCCAAAAGTCCATGATAATAGAGCTGAAAGAGCCTCTATTTAACAAATGAGAGAGTGCTAAAACCCTAAAACCAAAAAAACCAACCCTAACCAGTTTAGCCACCTAACAAAGAGCCTAGAACTAAACCTGAGAACCGGGAGTGAGGGGAGGCCTCCACCCAGGCAAGGCGCCCCCACTCCAAACCTGTGCACTGAAAACAAGACAAGGATGAGGCCACACGTGTGAGTCTGGATGTAGGTAAGCTCATCCTTTAGGTCTGGCAGGAGCCTGAGCTAGGTTTGGGAATCCCACTAATGGTGTAAGCTTCAGTCTTCACCTCGATCAAATCACTGGACCAATGAGAGCTCTTCGTCTCATCTTTAGCTAGAGATGACATGTCTGATAACTGATAATAAATTAATTGCTCTCTTAATGATGATTGAAGCTGAGTTATGATAACTCCAATCCTCATAAGTGTTCCATGAGATGTCATTTAGCCTTTTATTTTACTGAATTTGGATTAATTTGGAGAGTTTTATTTTTCTCCAAAATAATCATTTTTTTAATAAAAATCATTTTTCTACTAAAAATCTTTTTTTACTCAAAACTGACTTTTTTGACTAAAAAGGCATTATGTGTCTGATTGCTGATCTGAAAGTCGGCTCTGACTGGCTGGCTGATCAAGAATGATTTTTGGCTTAAGGTTAGAGCCTTCAATCACTGAATTCTGAGTCCGGATCACAAATGGGTTTTTTCCGTTTAATATATGGAAAAAGTAACCCAAAAAACTTAGGAAA
Source organism: Pseudotsuga menziesii (assembly GCA_001517045.1). NCBI lineage: Eukaryota > Viridiplantae > Streptophyta > Pinopsida > Pinales > Pinaceae > Pseudotsuga > Pseudotsuga menziesii. The sequence continues at coordinate 336,158 of LPNX010938132.1, forward strand.
AGTAATTAAAAATTAAAAAATTAAAAAAAATAATGTTTCACTCTTCGAAAAAGTTTTTTTCGAAATTTTTTTATGTGTCCAGATGACTTAGGACATGACCATCATCTATCTAAATAATGTCTAGTAGCATTATAACACTTAGTTGGGCTCTAATAACCCCCTAAAGCCCAGAATTCAACATCGAGCAATCCAACTTTAGAGGAAGTGGGAGAAAACCTCGTCAATTATACTCAGCTGAAGGCAAAGCATGATTATCAGGGGCAAAAAACTCCCTGGAATACCCTATTTGTGATTCTACGTCTTAGGAGACTGAACCACTCAAAAATATCCTACTAGCACATTTTATTACAAACCCCGCGGGGCCATGGTCAAAATTATTCAAATAAAAAAGTGACTAGCCAATATTGGCTAGACAAGCAGACAGATCAACTGATACACTGAAATCATACTTTGAACAACTCTATCAATCGGTGGCTCCTTAGGTAACCCAACTATGGTACAAAAGGTTGGTAACATCTGGCTCCAACTATGGGACAGGTACTTGCTTGATCTATTGATCAAAAAGAGTTCCTGAGAATCCAGGAATCTCTGGTACCTGCATGTAAACATAAGTGTCTCAGTTCCATGTATATGATAAAAATATGCCATGATGAAATACCAAAAAATATTTTTTGCTTTTTTCGAAATAAAGTACATGGAAATAAACCTCTTCTTTTTCGACGTATATAGAATGAAATATGATACAGATGCTAGTATACAAAATAAAGAGCTTTAATGCAGCATTCTATGAAGTTATGATACATAACATATGATACAAAAGTAAAGTACATAGAAATACAACAAGGATAGGTTTAGAAAAGGATAGCTTCTCCATGATGGTATACTTTAGCTCGGAATTCTGCAAGACTCTACTCATGAATGATATAGGTTGTTCAAACCCTTCAATGTTCTTTTGGAGAAACACACCAGCAATGGTATCTTTAGAGGCAAATGAAAAGATCATGAAATCCTTTGCATAATCTGGGATGACTAAGACCGGAGACCTGGTAATGGCATTCTTTATTGAATCAAAGGCTCTCCTTCCTTCAGTGGTCCACACAAACTTAGCATTTTTCTTGAGTAAGGCCTGCATGGGTTTCATTAATTCTGCCAAGTTTGGAATGAATCTCTTGATAAAATTGATATGACCATTAAATGACTGAAGGGCTTTAACATTCTTAGGGAGAGGGATCTTTTTTATGGCCTCTACTCTCTCATAATCAATTTTGACACCGTCTTTGTTGATGATATGTCCTAAGAGTTTTCCCTCTTCTATGCCTAACATCGACTTAGCCAGATTCAGAGAAATGCCATACTTCCTACACCGCTCAAAGATATTCCTAAGATGACCAACATGGCTGGATCTTTCCTTCGAAAAAATAGTGAGATCATCTTGATAGATCTCAAATACTTTTCCAATCAACTCCTTGAAAACATAATCCATGGCTCTTTCGAAAGTAGCTCTTGTGTTTAAAAGGCCAAAGGGTATTCTCAGATACTCAAAAGTGCCCCAAGGATTTGTGAAGGTGGTCTTATTCCTATCCTCCTCTTGAATGACTACTTGATTATAGCTCGAAAAACCATCCAGCATCGACATCATGCTCGATCCAGTGACCCTTTGGAGGAGCGTCTCCATGTTGGGGAGGGGGTAATTCTCCTTCTAACATGCTATGTTTAGATTCTTGAAATCTATACATATCCTTATGCTCCCATTCTTCTTCCTTACAACTACTAAGTTAGAGCACCACGTGGAATGTCTAGTGGGAGCTATTATTCCTGCTGCTAGCATTTTCTCTAACTCCTTGATGATTGGTGCTAACTTAGGATTTATTTGCCTAAGTTTTTGTCTGAAAGGATTTCCTTTTTGACATTATGGCTTTAGAGGAATAGTATGTTGAAATACATCTTCCCTATAATCTTTGATTTTGTCATAAGTAAAGGAAAATACATCCCTATACTCTTTGACGAGGTTTATGAGGCTATTCCTTTCTTTTTCGGAAGTACCTTTTCCAATTTTTATAATTTTGGGTTCTGTTTCCATCCCAATGTTGATTTCAATGTAATCTCCTAGTTTCATCTTCTCAACATTGCTTTTTATTCTATCCTGTCTGTCAAAGATGTTTTCAAATGCAACTAGGCCACGTGGGACAGGATTGTTAAACTGGTCACCTTCTCCATAATACTCTTTGTTTTATTCCTAATCATTAGCTTTAAGGTTAAGGAATTCATCGACATTATGAATGAATCTCAAAATCTATTCATCATATTTGAAGACCTACCAATGTTCAACATTGTCAGGAACAGAAGGTCTGACGTTAATCTCTAAAGGACAATTCCCCTCTAACATCTAATCCGATGGCTGAAAAGTTGACGCTGAAACTGCAAGTCTATCGGAGGCACTATTTTGATCTCTAGGGACTTCTTCTATGTTAAGGGCATTAAAGAATTCCATTGTATCCTAGATTGCATTTCTATATTTTTTAAGTCTTTGACACTTACATGCAAACTAATCCTTAACTTGTTGGATGATTAAATCAGAGTCCCCTTTAATATCAAGCAACTTAATCCCCATGTCCTTGGCAATCTCAATGCCCAATAGAAGTGCCTCATACTCTGCCACATTGTTAGTTGCTTTGAACTCCAATCTGAAGGCAAAATTGAAAACCTTACCCTCAGGTGAAACAATGACAACACCATCCCCCTTGCCTGTTTTAGAGTAAGCACCATCAAAATTCATTCTCCACAGCTCACTAAGTTTTTCGATCTTCATCTCTTCTTGGATGGGTTCCAAGAAGGTGGAGTTTATTTGATAGGATCCATTCTCATCAGTGTGGTAAGCATACTCATTTAATGGTATTTGAGGGTTTTCAACATGGTGCCTTTTTTTCTTTTCAGAATAAAACTTTACATGTGAAAACTATGACGCTGGAAAGGTAGCATAGGTCCAATCCATCTAGATTGATCCTCCCAAAGTGGCACCCCATTTCCTAGAAAGCAACATACCCCATTTGTCTGGAACATTAATAACCAGGATGTCCATTGTGATCTGGATATCTAGATACTTGGACAATCTGACTAGCTGGTTGTCAATCATCCCTTCAACCTTGACCGGTCTAGAGTCCATGGCACACACATTCTGGTAAGGTCTCGTGGTCCTTAGGTCAAGTTGTTGCATGACGTTTTTGGTCATGATGCTGGAACTAGATCCCAAGTCTAACATACAATTATGTAGAAGAAGATCACCCATCATCAATGATACGTAGAAAGGGGGGTGATCTTCTTTTCTTGGGTCCCTAGTATGTATAACTATAGGAGGATCAGGAAAGACATTATTCAAAGTCCGCTCCATGGTATCGGAAAAAGTGACTTTCTTAGGGGTAATAGGTTTTAAAGGACTTGAAGAACTTTCTTCAGGTTGAGGATCAACATTACTCTAAGGCTCTAAGATTTTAAAAAGTTTCTCTCTTTGGCCAGGGATTTTGCATAATTCAAGGACCAGAACAGGGACTTTTGTATTCGCCAACCAATTATCTAAGTCAAAACTTAAATCAACAATTTCTTTTGTTTCAACTTCTTTGGGAGGATTAGGAGGTGTTACCTTGGGAATATTCTATGCAAAATACCCCTTTCTTTGATAAGTGATCCCTTTGAAGTTCTAGGCATTGTTGATCTGCTCGGCTGAAGGCATCTCACCATAGTACTAAGTCAGGTTGTCAGCTTTCCTTTTATAACAATTGGCCTTTCGCTAATTTCCTATGGGGATGTTGGGGATGTCATATATGTTATTGATAAAGTCAAGCTCGCTTGTCAACGTATTCAGACTACAACCTTTAGTATGACCATGCTCCTGAACATAGCATGCATAGTGGTAGCTAAATTCCTCATGGAAATCTCTACATGCTCTGCAAAATGGTTTATATTGCTCAACCATGTTAGCGGCCTCTAGCTGATGGGGACACCTCTGCTCATGGTTTGGAGGATTTCTTTTCCAAGTTGGCTTGGTAGGAAAGGTTCTAGGAGTGGGCTCAGTTTGAGTTCTTTCCATTGTGATCACCCTATTTTGAATTTCTTTTAACTGTGCTAAGTGTTTCTGCTCTACCTCCTCCATATTTTTCTTCAACTCAATCATTTGTTTTTCATAGGTATCCTTCATAGCTGATAAAGGATCCTTTATTTTGGTTCACTGATTTTCAACAGAGTTAAAGACCTTGAATAACCGTGAAGGTTAGACTCACCAGATGACTGCATGTTCAGATCAATCTTGATTTCCATCTCCTGAGCCTGGAGCAAGTTAGCAGGCTCCTTGTCTCTGATCTGGCACTTCATTTTGCCACTAAGTGCCTGAATGTAATAGACCAGGATGGTTGGTTTAGTTGGGTCATACTTAGTAGGGATGGCATTTGGCAATTCCGTGAACCTAGTATTGAACTCATCCATTGTTTCTATGTCTTTCTTCTTTATGTTGGTCAAGGATGTAAGTTGATGCCGAGGTTCTTTCTTTTCACCAAACTTGTTGGTGAAACAAGTTTTGAAAGATGCTAGACTATTAAAGGAATTATCTGGTAAATTTCTATATTAGTTGCCTGCCTTTCCATCCAGATATAGAGAAAATAACTTCATATACACATCATCATGTTGGCTGACCTGATCATTTATATAAGCATTGATACACCTAGAAAAGTTCCTAAGGTGCATGGTGGAGGTAATGGCATCAGTGCCTGTATACATCGGGAGCTTCTCGACAACTTTCTCTGGAAGATGGTGGGGTTTACCTACTATCTGAGAAAAGTCAAGATGAGTAAAATACTCACCCATTATGTCAGAAACAGTGGTATTAGTGTTTTCAGGAAATAAAATGTGGATGTCTGAAACAGACTTAGATCCAATTTCTGCAAGGATCTTGCGAGAAGATAGTTTGTTTAATCTCCTCCTTAAGACCTTTTCGGGGTCAGGGATGAAATCGACCAAACCTATAGAGTTTCTTCTAGTAGAATACCTTGAGGTTTTAACTGACAGTGGAGTCACCAAGTGGACTTAAGTCTAATTTCAGAGAGTGATTGGACTAAAAATCTACCAAAAAGAATAAAAAGGTAAAAAACTAAAAGAAACAAAGGTCGTCTAGGAACAAAAAGATTTGTCCTCGGCAACGGCGCCAAAAGATGTTGTCTGCCGATTACACACCAGCAGCAGAAATATTCCGAAAGTTGTCTCCTCACTTGAGAAAGTGGGAGAGGTGTGACCTTGGGGGCAAGCACAAAGCTAGGTACTGTCACCTACTCCTAGCTCCTCCGTTTAGGCTAACTCCTAACGAAGCCAAGGGGGGTAGTCCCTAACAAAGAGTTTTCTATGGCTCAATGTTTTAAGTTAATTTTTAGATGTTTCGGATGCAGATGGGTGTTGTTTAGGAGTTAATGATTTAAAATGATTAATGTGATGAATTGAGCACAAGACAAAGCAATCCACATTGCTATCACTGGAATTGAAAGATAGACAAATATTTGAGAACTTCACGAAATAGATAAAGCATTCACAGATATGATCTATAATCAAACATTCGATGGACAAATGGCCAAGATTATCAATAATGCATAAAATATAGGACCAGTGCCTATGGAGTCAACTTATCAAAGATGCTTCGAATGTAAATATGATTTGAATCCCAAAAGATGCTAGTGAATGTGAGGTTTTTCAAGTGCTCTTGGTAAGTTCTAATAGTTTTTACTTGTGATCTTTGCTTATGGTAGCTGGATGTCCTAACCGGTAATACCTTCAGTGGCTCCATTCGAAGACATGACGGACCTGTCTGGGGTCAAAGGTAAGTGTTCAATAACTTAACTACCAGTGCCCAGATTAGGTATCATAGCGCCCACACTTGGAATTCGCCCACATGCCTCAATATTTATCGAACAACGCCGGTGCATTGGTTATGGGGAAAAGTTTTAGTTAAGTTCCTCTTGTGGGGTTTAGAGATCCAATGTTATTTCTGGGTATTTCGATCTAGGATCGGTCAGAGCATACTCCAGCAAGGAGGAAAGGGGGTTAATTAATTAAAAGGGGTGTGAGTTGCGAATTTATTTAAATTAATTAATTAAAACTCTCTGATAGAGAGCGCTCTTGACCTCGTCTTATGAAAGAGGTTCAAGAGACTTAGCTAATCTATATGAAGCTAATGCAAGGATTATGCAAATCTAAAATGCTCTCTGATAGAGAGTGCTCTTGACTTGTGTTCTTGCAAATTCAAGAGTCTTACTTATGGATTATTAATTGATTAAACAAGCACAAGATGATATTAGTTGCTTAAACTCTCTGATAGAGAGCACTCTTGATCCACCTTGTGGAGAGATTCAAGAGATTTAAGTAGTTGATTAATCTTAGAAAGATAAACAATTTGAACTGAATAATCAACTTAAAAGTGATGAATTAACAATTAGTGATTTAAGCATGAGATGTAATGAATGATGAAAACTAGCACTACTCAAAGCATACACACAACACAAGCCTCCCCAAATGGGGGAGGAAGAGAGTGGGGACTTAAAAACCCCACTCAAACAGAGATCTTTTATTAAACTTTACCATGTGCCTTAAGGAACCTGATCCTTGAAAGGACTTTTCAGATAAAAGAAAAGTAACTCTACAAAAATTATAACCTGTAAAAAGGAGAGTGGCTTGTATTTTTACTTTTGAGATCTTTTATTAAACTTTGGAAAGGGTAAAGGGAAGAAGTTTGAAGAGTAAAAAGAACAAAAGGAAAGGGGGGCTGAAACAATAGAAGATGAGAGAAGGAAGGCAAAGAAACTAAGCAAGGATCAAAACAAAAGAAAGAGGAGAATAGGGCAGCCAACTAAGAAGCTAAGGGATAAACAAAATTGAAGAAAAAGGGACAGCGAACAATGAAATAAGTGGCTGTCATAAAAAGTGCAAAACGGGACAGCGAACAATGAAATAAGTGGCTGTCATAAAAAGTCCAAAATGGGACAGCAAACCATGAAATAAGTGGCTGTCATAAAAAGTGCAAAACGGGACAGCGAACCATGAAATAAGTGGCTGTGATAAAAAGTGCAAAACGGGACAACGAACCATGAAATAAGTGGCTGTCATAAAAAGTGCAAAATGGGACAGCGGACAAAAAGTAAAAGAAATGGCCAAAATAAAGGTTAAAGGAAGCCCAAAAAGTAGGGAAAAAAGCGGCAAACAAGGGAATAAAGATACGGCACACTAGGGCTGTCCAAAAAAGAGAAAGAGGATGGTAAAAGAGAGAAAAAATGGGGCAGCGATGAAGAAAAAGTGAGAAAAGGAAAACAAGTCATGGAGGAAAGGGGCTAGCAAGCAAGGAAACAAAAGAAGTCAAAAAGAAAAGGGAGAACTAGAGGAAGAAATTTTGGTAACCAAGAAAGTGTTTAAATTTATAAAAGAATTTGAGATGGAACTTTGGAGGAAGATCTCCTTGTTTTTTCCTCTTGGAAAAAGCCAAACTCTTCATAGGTCCTGAAAGTAAACAATGTTAGAAGGTTCTTATGATGATGGAGATGAGTCTGATGCAGCTAAGCTCACACCCTTCTCCAAATGGCGCGATCTATAAAGACAATCCAACTTGATACCCAGTGAGATCAAACAATAAAAACTAGTATGCTAGGAATATGCAAATCAAGATCAATACTTCATATAACTGAATATTTGTACCCATCTAGATTATGATAAACTTTGCATAATAAACCAACTTGAAAGTAGCAAATGGTAAATCTTATGTTCTAATAATAGACTTCTCAAGCTAGTTGTTTGATTCAACACATAAATAACAAATTGAAAGCATGGAAAGAGATCACCCCATACAACACATCCACCAATGAAGAGACAATCCTGCAAACCTCCAAAGTTGAAAAGATTTATTCAATAATATAATGATTACCATTTTTGTAGAGTTTCTATGCCTAAAAGTCCATGATAATAGAGCTAAAAGAGCCTCTATTTAACAAATGAGAGAGTGCTAAAACCCTAAAACCAAAAAAACCAACCCTAACCAGCTTAGCCACCTAACAAAGAGCCCAGACCTAAACCGGAGAACCGAGAGTGAGGGGAGGCCTCTACCCAGGCAAGGCGCCCCCACTCCAAACCTGTACACTAAAAATAGGCCAAGGATGAGGCCACACGTGTGAGTCTGGATGTAGGTAAGCTCATCCTTTAAATCAGGAAGGAGCCTGAGCTAGGTTTGGGAAGCCCACTGATGGTGTAAGCTTCAGTCTTCACCTCGATCAAATCATCGGACCAATGAGATCTCTCCATCTCATCTTTAGCTAGAGATGACATGTCTGATAATTGATAATAAATTAATTGCTCTCTTAATGATGACTAAAGCTGAGTTATGATAACTCCAATCATCATAAGTGTTCCATGAGATGTCATTTAGCCTTTTATTTTACTGAAGTTGATTAATTTGGAGAGTTTTAGTTTTCTCCAAAATAATCATTTTTTTAATAAAAATCATCTTTTAGTAAAAATCATTTTTTAGTAAAAATCATTTTTTAATAAAACTCATTTTTTTACTAAAAATCATTTTTTTACTAAAAATCATTTTTTTACTCAAAACTAACTTTTTGAGTAAAAAGGCATTATGTGTCCGATTGTTGATCTGAAAGTTGGCTCTGACTGGCTGGCTGATGACAAATGATTTTTGGCTTAAGGTTAGAGCCTTCAATCACTGAATTCTGAGTCCGGATCACGAACGGTTTTTTTCCATTTAATTTATGGAAAAATTAAGCCAAAAAACTTAGGAAAATTAATTAAAAATTAAAAAATAAAAAATAAAAAAATTTTCACTCTTCGAAAAAGTTATTTTCAAAAATCTTTTATGTGTCCAGATGACTTAGGACATGACCATGATCTATCTAAATAATGTCTAGTAGGCTTATAACACTAAGTTGGGCTCTAATAACCCCCCAAGGCCCAGAATTTAACATCGAGCATTCCAGCTTTGGAGGAAGCGGGAGAAAACCTCGTCAATTATATTCGGTTGAAGGAAAAACATAATTGTCAGGGGAAAAAGAATCCCTGGAATACCCTATTTGCGATTCTACGTCTTAGGAGACTGAACCACTCAAAAATACCCTACTAGCACATTTTATTACAAACCCCGCGGGGCCATGGTCAAAATTATTCAAATAAAAAAGTGACTAGCCAATATTGGCTAGACAAGCAGATAGATCAACTAATACACTAGAATCAAACTTTGAACAAGTCTGTCAACCGATGGCTCCTTAGGTAACCCAACTATGGTACAAAAAATTTGGTAACAGGACCTATTGCCGCCTTTCACACACATGGGTTACGTGGTAGAAATATTCAAGCCACTCGGTGTGTCCTTGGGGGCAAGTCTCGAGTCAAGGCTGTCACCTTGTTCTTGACTCCTCCATTTAGGCTAACTCCTAACGAAGCCAAGGAGGGTAGACCCTATTAAATTACTAAGGCTAGTTACTTACTTTGATGATGTTATATTGATTAAGTTGTTTAGGAGTTTTGAAACTAACCAGTGGAAACAAAAGATAACAAGATGCAAGATTTAAAGCAGATAAGCACAATAATGACACTCAATATATATATAATCGAAATAATTGATCAAATAAATCACCAATGCCTTAAATAGAGTCAAGAGAGAAAAGAATGTGCTTGCATGCACTTGAAAGAATGTTTTCCAAATGTCTCTTGGTAGATTTTAAATTAATGTGGAATATGAATGAATTAAATTAGGCGAAAAGGGGGCTCCAGACATACCCGAGGGGTACTTGGAGTATGTCCAAAGGTGAACTTTCACGGCTACCCGCAAGGTGTTTGTGGGCTGGAACGGAGTCTCAGAGACTATTGTTCATAACGCACCCATCAAGGTGTGACAGATATCGGTGTCTCAAGGTCACTTTCCAGTTGTTCCCACTCCTTTGGGTATTTTTTGACCAATTACATTTTGTTCGAGGCGTTGGATTTTCGCCTGATGGTTTGTCAAATTGGGAGGTGAAGACTAATTAATCTAGTCACTCAAGTTCTTTTGATGTAGCTTGACTAATTGAATGAACCACAACCAAGTACAGAGTATACACACTACATTCTTTGTTATTTTTAGAAAATTTTAAAAGAGGTGTTCTTATTAAAAAAGAAAACCCTCTAGGAACCTCTTTCAGTCCAAGTGGACCTCAATCGGGAAATCAAGGAGGGGTTTATTTTATTATTATTATTAAAACAATTAATGATAGCACATGAAGCATAAACAAATAAGAAAACCACAATTTTCTAATTAGACTACCACGACCCTTTCTTCACCTTTCGGCTCAAAAGGAGGTTCGTGGGGTAAGTATTAAAATTACTTTGAAACAACCATATATGGAATATGCCAATGATTATAAGTCAAATTATACTACCCCTACATATTATAACTACACTAGATTGAAAAAAGATGAAAAATGTAAAAATGGCACGGATGGGAATCCCCCCAGGGGGGATGGTGAATAGGCTCGAAAGAGCCTATTCGAAGATATTTTTATTTTTATTAGTAGAAATTACAATATCAAAAAACTGAAATTAATCCACTTGGTCCTTATATGGAATGAGACCAAAGGTTTACAAATTGCAAAAAAATTGAAATTTTGGGAAGATGGAGACCCCCTGGGGGGTTTCGAATGGTCCAAAAATGATTTCCAGACAGTGCCTCCCCCTATTTTATATTAAACCTTCTAAAAACTAGAAATATTATCACATTTAAACATTCCCAAAATTACTTTTGGATTAACACACATTTTACCCAAAAATTATAAGTTAAAACTACCTTTTAAAGAAGCGGAAAAGGAACCAAGGAAAGCTTGGCCTGCTTTTGGGGTGGCCAATATGAAGCACTTAAATTGATGAATATAACTTTTTATATTCTAAAAAACAACCATGCATTCAACAATCTTTAGATCTACTTTCATAGCCTTGAAAAACAACAATTTTCCCTAAAACTAGATCTAGAATGCTTATAAATTTTCTTTTAGGAATGAGCTCTAGTTTATGAGATTTAAGGAAGCAAGATATATGTAAAATAAACTCTGAAATTTATATATCTAAAAAATTTTAAAGCTGCAAACAAGTAACTGGACTAATTTTAGAAACATTTGAAGGAGGAAGACGAAAAGAAGAGCATTTTTTGCTGGAAGCCTTGAAGATCGACCATGGAGCTTTCTGGTGGAATGTCAAGGGACTATGCCTTTGAATAATTTTATAGAGAGTGAAGAATAAAAATAGATCAGCATCCTCTCCAAGCTAGGAACCTGCAACTGAATCCAAATAATTTCCAAAATACTTGTGAGATCCGATTAATACATACATAGAGATTTCATAATAACATGCATATAAACTTATAGAACATGCTGAATCTAGATCTCTAAACATGCATCAAAAAGGAAAAAGATGAACAATAAAATTATTAACAAACTCCTTTCCTATCAAGATTATAATAAACTTATTATCAATCTTAGCAATGAATTCACAAACAATTAGCAAATTATGAACACAGATACAGGTTACCTCAGTAAAACATGGCAATGCTCATCCACAAATACAATGACATGACACCATCTTTCCTCCAAACCTTCACTTTATTCCAATAGAAAAAGATATTACACAGTGTTACAATAGCAATAGCTCCTCAATCCAACTCTTGATAACTCGGAAAGGAGGAAGCCATGCTTTATTTATACAAAAAATTGAAACCCTATCCCAGAGGGGGGCACAAATCCCAAGGAGATAAACAATTGCAACTGCATGTGGAGTGAATCTGGGCCTGATCTGTGTCTAACTGAGCCTAATATGAGTCTCAATGAGTGCAATTGTCAATCAGAGAGCTGATCTGACTGACAACTCAACATGTTGACTGAAGCATCCACCAAAACTCATCTAGATGAGCCCGCACGTGTGGAGGAGAGAGGGAGGGAGAAATTCCCAAGATTGCATGTTGTGCTGCACTCCTAGATCTGCTCAAATCTGCTCCTTCAGTCAAGGAAATGTCAAATCTAGTCAATCCCAAGGCGATGAGACTGATTTCAGTCAAATCGAAGCAAATCCCAATGATTTAGGATTTGGGGTTTTCTCCATTATTTAATTAATTCATCAATTAAATAATCAATATTTGATTTTTTGGGGCTTTCTTACCTGAGTGATGGAAAATCACTCAAAACTTGGAAATAGTGGATCTATAGGATTATTGGGTGCTCTCAACTTGAAAATGAGCACCTACATGACTAAAACTTATTATTGAGCCCACTTTTATTACAACACCAATTTTTCCAATTAAACTATTAAAAAATAGCCTAAGTTTTGGAAAAATTAAATTTTAATAAAAAACACTGAAAACATTAACGAATTAAAAAAAATTAAAAACCTAGGGGGACTTAGACATGTTCATATGACTCGGCAATAATTCCTAGCATGTTTATACATTGACACATAGATTCTAATAACCTCATTGAGCCTAAATGTCAAGCCGACCACCCCAACTTTGGAGGTATTAAGTGAAAAACTCAGAAATTATCAGTCATTTATTCAACAACCAACAATAACCAAGGGAAAAAACACCTTGGGCTGATCAGATTGACAAATAAAGTCTAAGAGACCAAGTCTTTTACAGACACTATCATGCTAGATCATTTATTACAACTCCCCCAAGGGGGTATGAACATGTGATATAGTACAATAAGTACTTCCCATAAGCACTTCTGAAGTCCGAACAAGTTATCCTTGTCTGGTTCACCAGGCTCACTTGATAAAAAACCACTAAGTACAACTTAGGTGGTATCATTTGGCTCCAACTACGGGACGTGTGCTCGATTTGGTCATAGGGAAAGGAGAGGATACAAGAACACCAAAATCTCTGGTTTGTACATCCTGTAAAAACATCTCAACTTGACAAGAAAACCTCAGTAGCACAAGCTTTATATAAAAACCAAATGAACTATTAAGCTGATTTATTTAAACAAAATAAATGTAACTAACTAATGGAAGCAAAGTTTTATTATAGCTAAGTACAAAATAGAAATGCAAAAAGTAAATGCCCTCTTTCAAGGAGCTTATTTTCCTACTCTAAGCATGATATAAAAAAGGTTAAGTGTAATCAGAAATCCAATGTAACCACCTAAGTATTTTATTAACATAAAAAAAATTCCTTGTATTTGGTTACCACCCAAGGTAAGGATACCTTATTCAGAAAATGTAAACCTACGTGATGATCCAGAATGGGTGGGATTGATGGGAGATCATAAGAATATAATAATTCATCAAATTGCTTCCCAAACTGGTATGTACTTGCACAAGCTGCTTCTATCCATGACTAGATAGGGTTGATATACAAATCAGAGTGATGAGGCAGATTGACTACACCATCATACTGATCATCAAGGATTATCGGATGATAACTCATTGTATATGCCCCAAGTGGCTCCAAATCATAAGGAAACTCCATATGTGATGATGATAGTTGAGACTGATATTCCACTGACTGCATCAAATCTGTCTTTTCACAATACTGCTTCTCAATGTCTTCATTATTGATACCTTTGTACGGATCTGAATGATATGACTCTAAATGATCATATAAGTGTTTTGAACGCTCCTCTTCCATACTAGGATTTTCCTAGGTCTCCATATCCATGCTTCCCTCTGTGGAATTATAGTAAATTGGACTTCCACAAATTTCTAAATAGACACTCCCCTTGTTCGATATAGAATAGATGGGATTCTTAATAATATATTCACAAAAATTCCTATAGTCATCTTTGCCATCTATGTAAAATGTGATGGATTCTCCATTGTTGATATTACATTATGATATCAAGTTCTCTTTGTCTTCATTACTGATAGTGATATATGGCTCAGACTGATCATATGGATATATTGCATGCTCCTTTTCCATATCAAAATTTTCCAAGGCCACAAGGTCCATGTTCTCTCCTTTAGATATGCCATAGACAGGAGAATCAACAAAACCATCCAAAGTTTCTGGTTCATTATTTTCCTCATAGATTGGATTTTCCATGAATGTCCAGGAATCCTCTTGAACATATTTGTCAGACATAAGGGAGTATCCATCACTTGTATCATGATCCAAGTTATACTTGTCCTCATTTTCATACTCATCTTCTTCAGAAAAATGGGAACAAGGCAGTAAATGTTCCAGACTATCATCATTATATGGAGAATAGGTAGGAGTCCCATCATGCACATTACGATTTTCATCATAATTTTCACTATAATATTCTGCAATGATTTCATCCTCAGGTAGCTCTGGACTAAAAATGTGATCATCATCACTAAAATAAGCATGAAAGCATTCCCAATCATCACTATTCTCTATTGATGTTAAATGAGGAGGGTCTTCAACAATTTTTTCAATTAATGGCTCTTCATGCACATATTCAATGGGATCATAATGTATTTCTGAATGTTGGTTGTTGTACACCATGTTGATACTAGATATCTTAGGGTTCTCTGTATGAAACTCTTTCCATTGAGGAAAGAAGTACCTCAAATTGGTATTAATGAATGATTTAGCATTGAATGATTCATTATCGTTTCCATCATAATGCAACTGCTTCAAAAATATTTCAAAGAACTTTGCAAGGGAAGTAATAGATTTCTCAGGAAAACACTCATGAAGCCAACATGAAGCATCCCCTTGCAAAGAATGAGTAAACATCGCCATCATGTGATCCTCATGTTGAATGTTGTTTTGACTCATATGTGACAAAAAAATCATAACATGGAATCTGGCTGAGTGATCATTATCATCCCCCCGAAAGCATGGAAGGGAAGTAGATGCCATTTCACTAGTGAGATGATTAGGAAAGCCAGGGATCCTAGAGAAATCAATGGGAGGACAATCATAGGAAGTTCGAGCAACAATTTCTACTCTTTTAATATCCATATGAGGAATAAGTGATAATGGAGAATGTCTGGAACTGAAAAAATGGAGTTGAGCTTTAAATTTCAATGTTATGTGGGATCACCTACACACAATCAATCTCAAAACGTTTTGTGAGAAACAAGGGTTTTATCCCTTCAATGGAGTCACCATGTGAGAAAAAAAAATATACATTTAAGAACTCTCACAAAAATATTTTTTGCTTTTCTTTGTAAAAATAAAAACTGAAAAAAAAAGGTCAATGGAGTTGCCAGATGAAAATTAAAGATCTACTCTAAGCATTCATCAAACAAAGCAAAAACAAAAAGAAGAAAACAAAAGCCGTACTCCGGGAATAAAAATATTTATCCCCGACAATGGCACCAAAAAAAGTTGCCTCCTTTCACACACTTGGGTTACGTGGCAGAAATATTCAAGCCACTCGGTGTGTCCTTGGGGGCAAGTCTCGAGTCAAGTCTATCACCTTGTTCTTGACTCCTCCGTTCAGGATAACTCCTAACAAAGCCAAGGGGGGTAGACCCTATTAAATTACTAAGGCTAGTTACTTACCGTGATGGTGTTATATTGATTAATTTGTTTAGGAGTTTTGAAACTAACCAGTGGAAACAAAAGATAACAAGATGCAAGATTTAAAGCAGATAAGCACAATAATGACACTCAATATATATATAATCGAAATAATTGATCAAATAAATCACCAATGCCTTAAATAGAGTCAAGAGAGAAAAGAATGTGCTTGCATGCACTTGAAAGAATGTTTTCCAAATGTCTCTTGGTAGATTTTAAATTAATGTGGAATATGAATGAATTAAATTAGGCGAAAAGGGGGCTCCAGACATACCCGAGGGGTACTTGGAGTATGTCCAAAGGTGAACTTTCACGGCTACCCGCAAGGTGTTTGTGGGATGGAACGGACTTTGTGAGACAATTGTTCATAACGCACCCATCAAGGTGTTACAGAGATCAACGTCTTGAGGTCACTTTCCATTTGTTCCCACTCTTTTAAGTATTTTGCCACCACTTACAGTTTGTTCAAGGCGTTGTATTTTCTCCTTATGGTTTGTCAATTTGGAAGGTGAAGACTAATTAATCTAGTCACTCAAGTTCTTTTGATGCAGCTTGACTGATCGAACGAACCGCAGCTAAGTACAGAGCATACACACTGGAGTCTTTGTTATGTTTAGAAAAATTTGAAAGAGGTGTTCTTATTAAAAAAGAAAACCCTCCATGAACCTCTTTCGGTACAAGTGGAACTCAATCAAGGAATCAAGGATGGGTTGATTTTATTATTATTATTAAAACAATTAATGATCACAGATGAAGCATAAACAAATAAGCAAACCACAATTTTCTAATTAGACTACCACGACCCTTTCTTCACCTTTCGGCTCAAAAGGAGGCTCGTGGGGTAAGTATTAAAATTACTTTGAAACAACCATTCATGGAATATGAAAATTATTATAAGTCAAATTATACAACCCCTACAGATTAGAACTACACTAGACTGAAAAATATGAAAAAATGTAAAAATGACACGGATGTGAATCCCCCCGGGGGGGGATGGTGGATAGGCTCGAAAGAGCCTATTCGAAGATATTTTATTTTTATTAGTATCAATTAGAATATCATAAAAATAAAATTAATCCACTCGGTCCTTATATGGAATGAGACAAAGGGTTTACAAATTGCAAAAAAATTGAAATTTTGGGAAGACGGAGACCCCCTAGGGGGTTTCAAATGGTCCAAAACTGCTTTCTGGACAGCTCCTCCTCCTATTTTATGTTACAAATGATAAAAAATAGCAATATTATCATATTTAAATATTCCCAAAAGTAATTTAAAATTACTTTTGGATGAACAAACGTTTTACCCAAAAATTCTAAGTTAAAACTAGTTTTTAAAGAAGCGGAAAAGTAACCAAGGAAAGCAAGATTTCCTTGGGATATTGGCCTAATTTTGGGGCAGCCAATATGAAGAAATTAAATTGATGAATATAAATTTTTTATATTCTAAGGAAACAACCATGCATTCAACAAGTTTTACATTTACTTTCACAGCCTTGAAAAATGACAATTTTCCCTAAAACTAGATCTAGAATGCTTGTAAATTTTCTTTTAGGAATGAGCTCTAGTTTATGAGCTTTAAGGAATCAAGATCTATGTAAAATAAACTATGAAATTGACATATCTAAACAATTTTAAAGCTACAAACAAATAACCGGACTGATTTTAGAAAAAATTGAAGGAGGAAGAGGAAAAGAAGAGCATTTGTTGCTGGAAGCCTTGAAGATCAACCGTGGAGCTTTCTGGTGGAATTTCAAGGGACTATGCCTTTGAATGGTTTTAGAGAGAGTGGAGAATAAAAATATATCAGCATCCTCTCCAAGCTAGGAACCTGCAACTGAATCCAAAGACTTGCCAAAATACTTGTGAGATCTGGTTAATACATACATAGAGATTTTAGAATAACATGCATATAAACTTACAGAACATGCTGAATCTAGATCTCTAAACATGCATCAAAAAGGAAAGATATGTCCAGTAAAATTATTAACAGAATCCTTTCCTATCAATATTATAATAAACTTATTGTCAATCTTAGCAATGAATTCACAAACAATCAGCAAATTATGAACATAGATACAGGTTACCTCAGTAAAACATGGCAATGCTCATCCACACATACAATGACATGACAGCATATTGCCTCAAAAGCCTCACTTTATTCAAATATAAAAATATATTACACAGTATTAAAACAGCAATATGTCCTCAATCCAACTCTTGCTAACTTGGAAAGGAGTCAGCCATGCTTTATTTATACACAAAATTGAAACCCCGTCCCAGAGGGGGCACAAATCCCAAGGAGATAAACAATTACAGCTACATTTGGAGTGAATCTAGGCCTGATCTGTGTCTAACTAAGCCTAATCTGAGTCTCACTGAGTGCAACTGTCAATCAGAGAGTTGATCTGACTAACACCTCAACCTGTTGACTGAAGCATCCACCAAAACTCATCTAGATGATCCCGCACGTGTGGAGGAGAGAGGGAGGGAGAAATTCCCAAGATTTCATGTTGTGGTGCACTCCCAGATCTGCCTATATCACCTCCTTCAGTCAAGGAAATGTCATATCCAGTCAATCCCAAGCCGATGAGACTGATTTCAGTGAAATCGGAGCAAATCCCAATGATTTCGGATTTGGGGTTTTCTCCATTATTTAATTAATTCATCAATTAAATATTCAATATTTGCTTTTTGGGGGGTTTCTGTCCTAAGTGATGGAAAATCACTCAAAACTTGGAAATAATGGGTCTATAGGTTTATTTGGTGCTCTTAGCTTGAAAATGAGCACCTACACGACTGAAACTAATTATTGAGCCCACTTTTATTATAAAACCAATTTTTCCAATTAAGCTATTAAAAAATAGCCTAAGTTTTGGAAAAATTAAATTTTAATAAAAAAACACTGAAAAAATTAAAAAATTAAAAAAAAAAAAAACCTAGGGGGACTTAGACATGTTCATATGACTAGACAATAATTCCTAGCATATTTATACATTGACACATAGAGTCTAATAACCTCATTGGGCCTAAATGCCAAGCCGACCACCCCAACTTTGGAGGTATTGAGTGAAAAACTCAGAAATTATCAATTGTTTATTCAACAACCAAAAATAACCAAGGGAAAAACACTTTGGGCTGATCGGATTGACAAATAAAGTCTAAGAGACTGAGTCTTTTACATACACTATCATGCTAGATCATTTATTACAAATCCCCCAAGGGGGTATGAACATGTGATATAGTACAACAAGCACTTCCCAAAAGCACTTCTAAAGGTCTTCTGAATTCCAAACAAGTTATCCTTGTCCGGTTCACTAGGCTCACTTGATAAAAAACCACTAAGTACAACTTAGGTGGTAATAAGACCCTGGGATAGTTTTTAGTCCCATTGATTTCAAATTCTTTGGGAAACAAGCAATATGGGAGATGGATTCCCCACTTAATAAGGTGATGTTAATCAGAGTAGTGCAGCAGCAAGCATGGTGGTTCCTCTCTGAAATATTCATGGAATCTCAAAGACTTAAGGTGGGCAGCGCAGTGGCAACTTCAAAGAATCATACAAAAAACAGTTTCTTCAACAACCATGTTTGAAATTGCTTGAGGACAAGCAATATTGGGAAGGGAGGATTTGTAATGTCCCAAATTTTTCATTGGGTCACAATGGCCAAATCACAATTTCCATATTCATGAAAGTTGTCAAAGGGATGCTTAAAGTCAAATAATTGTCAAGGAGGAAAATCACTAGTTTCCTAGGTTGGGGGTGGAAGTGTTGAGATTTGGAATAAGTGGGATAATAAATTATGTGTAGACATTAGAAGAGTATAAATATGTAATATTTTATCTTATTAAATAAATACAAGAGAAAATTGAAATGGCTATGGAGAATGGAGACACATGGAGACTATGGGGCCCACTCAAACTAGAATTCCTATGTTAAATGGCATCCTCCTCTTGTAATTTCTAATCTATGGGAAGCCTAATGTTTTGGGATGGATTATGAGGTTAATATACTTGTCCATATACTTCTTAGTTTGAATCTGGGATGAATTGTAACTTACATGGGAGAGAAAGAGCCAAATAGGAGTTTCGTGGACACTTGGCTAGATTCCCCTTACATTTATGACATCTATGACACCAATGATGGAGATTCTATGACAGTTATGACACAAGTTAGATATATAGGCTGACATAATGAAATTTTAGTACTGAATAGATCATATTAGAGGTAGAATTTGGGAGTTGGAGAAGGACAAGAGGCTCCTACTCAAATTTGGGAGAAGAGGGAAGGTGAAGATAGAGGCCACATGTCATAGCATGAGCAGCCACACCAATTCGACTTGGATTTGGTTTATGGATGTATTTGGAACCTTATAACACCAAATTTTTTTATAAAATACAGGGATCAGCCATGAGAAGAAGCTTTTTCTCATTTGTGAAATTGTCATTTGTAAATTGTGAGAGCTAGTGGATGACTAGTTTTCTTGCTTAAGCCAACTTCGAGAGTGAAAGATTCCCATCCTAGATGGTGATTGGAAATGCCACTCAAGAATTTCATGGATATTTAATGGAGTATTATTTTCAGGTGCAATCTACAGGAATTTCATGGACATATCAATATCAGCTTTTTCTTCCATTCATCTCAAGTTTTCTCACCATGTTTCAGCTCTATGGAGTGAGGTGCACTTGGTGAGTTATTCATCTTTTTTAGGGAGATTATCTTGCTCTAGTATTTTGTATTCTGATGTAAATTATTTTTTATTGAAGTTTAGAAACCTCTTGGGTCAAAATTACAATATATCTCATGTATTATTGTCCAATATTGAAGAAACAGTGCCATTTCCCCAATACCTCGTTGTAAACTCTTGCAATCTTGATGGAATCGAATATATGTGTGCACCATTGATGATTTATGAATGAATGAACTGTAATTAATGTCTACTATGGGTTTCATGTTCAGTAACTGATAATTTGTGGCCATTGGGTTGAATTTCATATCATTTGAAGCAAACTACATCTTGTTTCCCCAAGAGTCCAAAACTAGTTTTTTATATCTGATTGAATGAAGTGATAAAAGAAATGGGAGTTCAATTGGTTATGCATATGAGTCTATGATAATTTTTTATACACATCTCATTATTCAATTTGAGAATTTGAGTGATTTTATGTACATTTTGGAATCCATTCCGGCAATTACCCGGGAGGGAATTGAGCCCCAAAATTGCTAGTAAATTCATCTATCTTATTCAGAATTTGATATAGACTTGCAGAACTAATTGGAGGACCATAATACATCCATGGAAATAATAATTAAATTATTATATCATTCATAAACCTTCTCTGAAGATTTGGGAGAAAGTGGGCTGATTTCGATACCAAGACACTAAAACTAGTCAAGAGCCAAAATTGTGAAAAAATTGGAAAAGTGGGCATTTTAATAAAATTCCAAAAAGGGGACATTACATAACTTCCTCATTGATGTACTGATCCAAATAATTTTCTTCAAGGATAAGGGATATTATGTACTTCCATTCTCAGAATTTATCAACTCCTCCAATATTGTCCTCAAGCTGAGTATGATGAGTCATTTTCAAATGAGAACATCAAATAGAAATAGAAAAGTTTTTTTCTTACTGATTTGAGGTGTCTGACTTGGTTCTAAAACTGGATGACATAGGGTTTTTTAAAGAAACCATAATTTTCCAAACTTGGAATTTGGAATTTTTTTCTAGATAGAAAGATGTGCCTCCTTAATGTGAGTTCCTTAGCAAGGTTGTTTTCTAAATACTAAGGTGGAAATCCTCTAAAACTTAATGCCCTAGTTTCTTCCTGTAGTTTTCTGCACTGTCTCGCAGTGTCCCACACTAAAAAATTAAAACTTCTCCAAATTTGAAACTTATTCCACCAAAATATGCGCCCTTCTATGTCGACTTATCATATTTCTCTTTTCTTGATGATCTGTGGAGAGAATATCTTGAACTAGCAAACCCTAGTTTCCACTGCTGTATAGTGCCTTCTTTTAGAGAGGCTCTGATACCATGTTAGTTTTTCTAATATAATTAACTTGATTAGGATATTTATATGAAATAATAACAAGCACAACAATATACACAAGATAGAGAAAATACACAAGACATGAATATTTTCACTGGGAAACCATAAAGGAGAAAACCATGCAAACTTCCTTGAAATAGTTAAATTGTCACTAAGACAATATCACAAGATGGAAAAACCAAATAAGAAGAAGTTTTAAGAAACTATCTCTCTCTCCTCATGTGGACTTGAGTGAGTGTGAGTGTGTATAAAAAAGGGAGGGTTCCTCCCTATTTATACCCTTAAAGTGACTGACCTCTAGAAATGACTGGGTCGACTTCTAACCCGAACAGGGATGACTTCTCCTAGAGAGACTCTGTTAGCACTGAGATTGAGCCCAAAGGTTGCGGAAGGCCCGATCTCGGGTAACAGCAGAACCACTTTCGAAGAGAGAATCTAGCCTTCTGCTCTTTCGAGAGGGATATCTCACCAAATGTTAACAATGCCAGATATACACAAGTGAAACTATAAATTGTTTGTAAAATTGGTTGAAACAAAACACAAAACCATTGGGCGATGGAGTCAAGATATGTAACAGAAATAAAAAAAACTTATGCAAGAGATTTCAACACAGGGGAAAGATAGCCACTCGATCACAGTCGATTTATAATTGTCTGGTGGAAAAGAAGAACATGAACAGACCATCAACACAGAGCATTGAAAAATGGATTCTGTATTAACTTTAGAAGAAAAATTTGGTGAATATAAAAAACAATAGACAGAGCACAGCAAGTATGAATTCCAAACTGTTATACACTACGTTCATATATGAAAGAAAACAAAATGGGAGAGATAAACTAGAAAAACATTCACATAAGAAAGGAAGAAACAGAATGCAAATACGAATGACACATGAATCCATGTATGAAACGTGGACCTCAGCTCTGCAATTTTATTAAAATTATCTTGAAAGCATATACAACAAAATTACATAGGTTTCAACAGTTTCTCCTTCTTCAGGAGGTATATTTATAGCATTTTTTACTTCCTAAACCGACATTCGGGAATCAAAATTTGTTACAACTGAATAACATCTTCTAACAAACTCTAGACGTGGCCTACACACCACGATTCACATAAGACAAAAATAAAATACAGACTACTAGAAAAACAGGCTTAAAAGCCCCTCCTGCATATCCCAGATGGTGACAGATGTGTGAAAAACGAAAGAGGTTTTTGTATTTGGCTTGGTTCCTGACAAAACTCATGTATTATTTTCCTCTGATTCAGCTCCAGCTCCTTAGGATCTAATTTTGAAACTGATGACTCAGACAGTAAACCTATAAATTTATCGAAAAATACCCTGTGAAGATATTTTAAATTCTCCCAACATATGATACCTGTGTAAAATATGAAGGGGGTTTTTGTATATAGGCCTATGATGAAGAAAAACCTCTCTCAGTTTCCTGAAATGCAACTCCATTTGTCTGAAACGATTCTTTGAATGTGATGTCTAAAACAGTCCTTTGAAAAACCTAAAAATGGCATGTAGGACTCACTTTGTTTCTCCTAAAGCATAGGACCTATGTAAAAAATGAAGGAGGATATTTAACATGATCCTTTCTTTAAGAGAAACCTCATTAAATTTTGGAAAAAACTTTATGGTTTTCCAAAAAAAATTGATTGAAATAACTGACTAAAACAGTCATTTAAAAATCTGGAAATTTGCTCTCTGAAGATGACTTTGATTCTCTCAATCCACAGCACCTGGGTAAAAAATGAGAGAGGTTTTGTATATAGGTTTGTAATGAATAAAAACCTCTCTCAATTTCTGAAAAATCATCTTGGTTCGGCGGGAACAATTGATTTAAAATAATGACCAAAATAGTCATTTTCCTAAAAAACAACCATGCTCTACAGCTTTAATTCTAAATTGAGCTCATTTGATCCACAATTAGTACAGTGTTCATGAGCATTGTTTTTCCAACCTGCCTTCACATTCACCCAGCAAAATTATTTTAAGCTATTGATCAGTTTTACCGGATAATGGATGCTTACCACATGTGTGAACTTGCATGCAGAATATAAATTTCGCTAATCTCGAAACCTAATTTCTCCTTGCTAGTTGACAATGCGAAATGAATTCACGGCGTTAATCCTTTCCTAGCCATATCGTGGCCATTGAAATATGTCGGCTTTTAAATTATTTCACAAATTGAAAAAGTTCTTTATCTTGTGCATTTTCATAATGAGAAATTTATTTGAGCCGTCGGATGAAATGTGCTTTAATCTAGATTGTTGATCAATGTTTAGTTTGCAGGAGCTTTAATTATACACAATTCCTCCGGCAGAGAGCACAAAACACTGGCATTATTTCTATCACTTATTTCCCTTTCAACCATAATCCATTTCTTTGTATCTGGTGCTGCATATGTTAGCTTCTTTCCTATATCTAGATTATTAGCTTTCAGCATTAGCACAATGAAAACAGGATTGAATTTTGATTGATGATTTGAAACAATGAAAATTTATTTGAGGGTATCATAAGCCTCAGATTCACTATTAGGTTCAGCTTGGAAATTCTCAAGATATTGTTCCTCAGTATGCCAAGCATTATATTTGTACAAACCACTCAAACAGGAAGTGCATGAACTATTTGGTGCGTTCAAAGGAATACCAAATTTTGCATATTCAACTAATGACATTACCGATGGCTCCACCTCCGGAAATGAAAATATTATTTAGTGTTAATTTATTCAATTTGTTTATTGCAGAAATTTTACTTTAATTAATCTCCACATATAACTATTTATATTCTCTCCACCAATATGCGTTGATGCAAAGAATTCTCATACTTTTATATTTTGCTTCCTTTTGATGAGGGAATTATCCCACATGCAAGGGAACACTTACCTGTAAACTATTTATAAACACCAATCATTTCAAACTATACCAAGGAACAATGTGTGTATTAGTATTGGAGAGATCGGGGCTTGGACTTTGGTGGAAAGATTTGCTTGGTGTGTGGACCTCATGCAACTTGATAATGAGTGACCTTGTCCCAACAACATTTTTTATAAAAACATAGGAATTACTTTATTTTTGCTCAAAGATTCTAACCTTTTTCTCGCACCACCTTGTAACTTTTATAAATTGTTTTAATGAGGAATGTTTGAAAACCATTTGATCCTCAAGAGAAACTCAGAATTTTCAGGCAATGAGGCTAACTGTGGAAAAACTAAAATCGTGCTAACAGCTGGCTCCATGAGGGATGCTATCCTACCAACAAGGTAGAAAAGAACCCCAGTAGGCCAAGTTCCGAATCCATTGGGTTGCTCCCAATTTTCTCTGAAATCCTCTACCTGTTCTAAATTGAACCACCAACTAAAACCATTCTGCAAACAAATCTCACTCTTTCAACCTATCACCTGTCACCTGTCCACATTCTGAAAACTGAAGACAACTGTAACTGTAGATGTGAACTTTAAAACTGAAACTGAAATCAAAACTTAAACTGAAAACGAACTGAAAGTTGCTGAATGGAATGTTCGCCATGTCGAGCTTATTCATATTTACTTACCTACCCTACTTACTAAGCATCAGCGTTCAATCAAGTAACTTCTAACTTCCAATGAAGCCACTCAAGCAAATGATCCCATAAACCAAATTTTTCTTCATGCTTGATAAAAAATAGAATTGAAGGACCTAATGTCACAAAGCTATAATAAAGAAATTGATCTTTACAGTAGAGATATAACCATCCATTACCACTACCAAGATTCTCCATGTACTCTGCCACTGGATCATAAAAAACATTACAGCCTTCAAAAAATTCTGTCATTTTCTTACCATGGGAAGGCTGTCCCAACTGTAAATTCCCTTGCACGCTGTCAAACTGATATTCAAAAGAACCATGCGAGTAAAACACATGACAATTTCCAGGCGAGACATCCACAACTTCATCTAAAATTTATGATTTTAAAACTTCATATTCTTTCTATGCTTCAGCAGAAAAGTCATTCATTTCTTCAATAGGATCGAGCAAATAGATTTCTTCTTGACAAAAAATTTGTGAATTTAAAAACCAAAAAGAAACATCCATTTGAGAACCCCCATCTTCTTCTTCGTTATTCAACTCTTCATTGCATACTGCTGGTTTTTCTAAAGGTTGGGATTGATTGCACAAATGTCCTTCTTGCTCATCATCCATTCCAAGGAAATTTATACATTCATCCACAATATCAAATTTTTGTTTGTGATCAGAAAATTTAAGTCTCTTTTTGAACCACTTGTTGCCTCCTTTCACACACCTGGGTCACGTGGCAAAAATCTTCAAGCCACTCAGTGTGTCTTTGGGGGAAAGTCTCGAGTCAAGGTTGTCACCTTGTTCTTGACTCTTTTGTTAAGGATCAACTCCTAGCGAAGCCAAGGGGGGTAGACCCTATTAGATTAATAAGGATAATTACTTAGTAGGGTGATGTTAAACTGAAATAATTACTTAGGAGTTTGAAATTTAACCATAAACAACCATAGATGACAAGATACAAAATGAGCGCATGAAAGCATAATGTTGAGACA
>LPNX010938132.1:364091-438772 GCA_001517045.1 Pseudotsuga menziesii
GCGCCCCGAGGTCACTTTTCAAGATTTTCCACTTCCTTTGGGTATTTTGCCACCGTAATGGTTTGATCTAGGTGTTGGATTTTCACCTGATGGTTTATCAATTTGGGAGAGTGAGTCCTAATTATTCTAGTCACTCAAATGCTTTTGATATAGCTTGACTGATCAGACAAACCGCAGCCAATTCCAAAGCATACACACCGGAGTCTTGTCAGTTTTAGTAAATTTTAAGATGGGTGTTCTTGTTAAAAAGGAAAACCCTCTAGGAACCTCTTTCAATCCAAGTGGATCTCAATCGAGGAATCAAGGAGGGATTAATTTTATAATAGCTGAAGAAACAAATGATGAAAAGAAAAACAAAGATACATAATTTTGGTTTTCTAATTAGTCCTACCATGCATCTCTTTCCCCTTTTGGGTCAATCGGGAAGTCATGGGGTAAGTATTAAGATTAATTTGAAATATCAAATATGGAATATGAAATTGATAATAAATCAAAGTATACTACCCTGCATATTAGAGCTACGCTGGTTTGAAAAGAGATGAACAAAAAGTAAAAAATTGACACCGACGCAAATCCCCCCAGGGGGGATGGTGAATAGGCTCGAAAGAGCCTATTCGAAAGGACATTTTATTTTTATTACCAGTGATTTAAAATATCAGCAAATTAAAATTGATTCACTTTGGTCCTTGTTATCTGGGATCCAAAGGCTTACTATAAGCTTGTAACAAGCTAGAATTAAAACACGGTAGTGGGGGAAGCTTCTAGGAAGCTCCAGTTCGTCCAAGAGTCAGAAATTGGGTAGAGTATCCTTCTATTTTTTGTTAGGACTGCTAAAAAAATGAAAAATAAAAATCAAATGTTCCAAAACACACTTTGAAATTGTTTTGGGTCACTACACTAGTTGCCAAAAAAAAACTAAGTAAAATTTTGTTAAGTTGGGGTAATCTAGTTTTGCAAAAAATGAACCAAGGAAAGCAATCTTTCCTTGGGATATTGGCTTGATGTTTGGGCAGCCAATGATATGTGCACTTTTATTGCAGAATATGAAACTTTTAAAGTACAGCAAAAGAAACTACCTTAAAAGCAAGCTACAAATTTTCATTAAAATGCTTGCAAAAAGAGGATAATTTTAGCTAGATCTTTTAAAATATAACTTTATATGCAAAATGGAACTGAGATATAAACTTAAGAAAGGATATTAATAACTAGATATATGTGTAATTTTCTTAATGAGACAGATCTAAGCAATAAGATTCCTTAATAGTAACCAGTTTGAAGAAAATTTAATATTTTGAAGGAGGAAAAGGAGAAGAGAAGTGCTTGTTGCTGAAGCAGATCTGTAATGGAAACTTGTTAGTGGAATACAGAGGGGCAATGTCTTCACAAATATTTTTGGATGTACAGTGGAGTCAAACTATATCCACAGCTCGTCCAATCCTTTCTACCTGAAAGCTTAAACACACAATCATGCACGAAACCTCATGAGATCTGGATATATATATGAAAAAGAGACAAGAATTACATGCAAATAAACTTATTAAACATGTATAATATATATCCTCAAACATATATTCTTTGAGATAAAGAAAAAACAAGTAACCTTACTTTACCAACTATACTCCTATTGATTCAGCTGAATCGTTCAAGCCAGACAAGGTTCAAATGCAGAAATTGAGAGAAAAGCTGGCAACATCAATAGCCGTAAGACAATGCTTAATCCACACACATGAGAGAATTACACCATTTGGCCTCCAAAGCTTATTTATTCCAACAATCAAAAGATTACAACAGTATTACAATAGCAATCCCTTTAATCCAACTCTAACTAACTTGGAAGAGGAGGCTTATGCTTTGATTTATACAAAAACTAGGAGATCCAGCCCAGGCGGGGTGCAAATCCCAAGGAGACAGATCAAATCAGCTAATGGAGAGTCAATCAATGCAGATTTGAAGCTGAGCTGAGCCTACTTTTCAACCAGGGGGCTGATTTAGCTGACACATCAACCCATAAACTGACACATCAGTCCACAGAGCATCCAGGAGAGTCCACACGTGTGGAGGAGAGAGAGAGGGCACAATTCCCCATAAAGACTGCTAAAGATCAACTCTGGATTTGATTTGATCACCTCCTTCAGTTAAGGATTTGTTAGATCCAGTCAATCCGATTCAGATCTGACTAATTTCAATCAAATTAGCTGAGAATCCACCGATCTATGATTTTAAATTTGCTCCATTATTCATCAATTTATTAATTAAAATAATCAATAATTGATTTTTGGGGCTTTCTGACCTGAGTGATGGAAAATCACTCAAAACTAGGAAATAGTGGGTCCATGGGTTTACATGGTGCTCTTGGCTTGAAAATGAGCACCTACATGACTAAAACTAATTATTTGGCCCACTTTTATTACAAAATCAATTTTTCCAATTAAACTATTAAAAAATAGCCTAAGTTTTGGAAAAATTAAAATTTAATAAAAAACACTGAAAAAACTAAAAATTTGAAAAATTAAAAAAACCTAGGGGGACTTAGACATGTTCATATGACTTGACCATGATGTCTAGCATGTTTATACATTGACACATAGACTCTAATAACCTCAGTAGGCCTAAATGCCAAGCCGACCACCCCAACTTTGGAGGTATGGCGTGAAAAACTCAGAAATTATCAGTCGTTTATTCAACAACCAATAATAACCAAGGGAAAAAACACCCTGGGATGATCGGATTGACAAATAAATTCTAAGAGACCGAGTCTTTTACAGACATTATCATGCTAGAACATTTATTACAATTCCCCCATGGGGTATGAACATGTGATATAGTACAACAAGCACTTCCCAGAAGTACTTCCAAAGGTATTCTAAAGTCCAAACAAGTTATCCTTGTCCGGTTCACCAGGCTCACTTGATAAAAAACCACTAAATACAACTTAGGTGGTAACACCACTCAAATGAAGGAAAACAAAATGGAAAATAGTCATCTTCAACATGTCTAGTTTCCACTATGTTTTCATACTTTTGATCTTGGATTGCATTGAAATTTTCTTCACTAATAGAAACTGTGACAAGCTAATTGCATTCTTCAGAAAAAAAATCAAAACACCCATCTCCTTTCAAATCAGTAGGCTGATCATCTTCTCCAAGCAAACAAATTTATATATTCATGTAAATCTTTAGGTGAAATTTGAATCTGATAAACATGCAGCATTCTTCCTTCAACCATTATTTCAAAATCTGATTTCTCTTTACTTGCATTTTCAGAAAATGAACATGTGGAGGGACTACAATACTGATATTTTCCAGAATCATCATCTTCTGTGTAATCAATCACACAAGCATTGTAACTTTCAAGAGATTGCTATTGCGGAAAGGAAATTTCTGATTGGGAAGGGGAGGCCTCTTCTTGTAACAAAAGTTCGGAAGTTGAATAATATGAGGAAGGATTTGGTTGACAGTCCCAACCTCTCTCTTGGTCATGCAAAGAATGACAAGAATGATGCAAATCATCATCATTTTTAGGAAGAGAGATATAACTGGTTGAATCTGAGCTTTGGCCTATGTCAACTTCAGTCAAGGAAGATAGTACTAACTGCTGGGAAATTTCTTGAATATCATGGAAATTGGTTTGTCTTTCTTTTTTAGATGAATATTCATGTAAGATATCTAAAACCTCTTCATCTAAATACTCATCATCACGACACTCATCTTTCACATTTTCAAGGAACTCTCTATCTTGTGTGCAACAGTCTTGAAGTAACAACAAAGAAGGATAATGCCTTTTGAAATGTTCATGAAATATTGTATGAAAGTCTTTAAGGGAGGATAAAATCCCTGCTAGAAATCCCTCATACCAAGACCTTGCATATCCTTCCAAACTAAACATGAATAGTTTCATTAAAGAATCTTCATGCCATCCCACTCCCAACTTATGTATATGCTTATGAAATCTAAATAAATGAATGGCGGCATCATCACCCTTTTCATCATTGAATATTGGAAGATAGTTTGCCAATTTACCAGAGGTATTTTATTGGGATAACCAAGAATAGAAGCAAGATTCATAGGAGCATACCTTGCAGCCCAAGAAGTCATCTTGATGGTGGAGAAACTAAATCAACTCCTCAAACTTTGCAACCTCGTTTGATAGTGGAGCTACCATAGAATATTATGAAGAATGGATCCTTCGCAGATGGAGTCGCTAGGTGAAAAGAGACATGACATTATTGTTGTCTGACCATTGTTCACCATCAACAGTAATATCTAAACCTTTCATTTGAATCCAAGAAACGTTTGAGACCTCTCCCCATCTCTGTCTTTCTGACCACCAATCTTCCCAGTGGAGTCACCTTCCAAAATATTTCAGTGGAGTCACCAGGGAAAATAATACAACCTTTTTCACATGTAAGAATCTATGTTTTCCCAAAGAAAGTCTTTATCCTTTGAATCTTTGTCATTCTTCCCAGGGATGATATTCAATCTCGTCCCCGGTAACAGCGCCAGTTTGTTAGCACTGGGATTGATCCCAAAGGTTGCGGAAGGCTCGTTCCGAGGTAATAGTAGAACCACCTTCGAAGAGAGAATCTAGCCTTCTGCTCTTCCAAGAGTGATCTCTCACCAAATGTTAACAATGCCAGATATATATAAGTGAAGGTCACCAGTGCACCAGTATTTAAGGTCATAGACCTAAAGAAATATTTTGTGGTGTGTACCGATGCTTGCGGACAAAGGTTTGGAGGAGTCCTTATGCAGGAAAACCACGTGATATGTTATGAGTCAAGAAAGTTGAAGGAGCATGAGAAGAACTATTCCACTGATGATCTAGAGCTTGCAGCCATAGTACATGCTCTCAAGATGTGGAGGCATTACTTGATGGGTAGAATATTTGAGCTCAGAACAGACCATTCTGGTCTGAAGTATCTATTTGATCAGCCTACTTTGAATGCTAAGCAAGAAAGATGGATGGAATTTTTATGTGAGTTTGATTTCAAAATCAAGCACATAAAAGGAAAATAAAAAAAGTTAGTTGATGCACTTAGCAGGAAAGTATAGGAAATGCATGTGGCATCTCTTAGTATTTGCCAATCGGATTTGAAGCAGCAGATTGTTAGTCATGTTGTTGGAGATGAATTGTATGAGCAGGTAAAAGACAAATTGCAACAAAAAAGTCTTGAGAAGAGGTATGAGGGATATAAATTGGAAGAAGATGGGCTTCTCACTTATAAAGGTAGAATTTATATTCCAGATGTAGCATATTTGAGGAGAATTGTTATGGATGAAATCCATCAAGCTCTGTATTCTGGTCACCTGGGATATCAGAAGAAAATTGCTACAACAAGAAAGTAGTACTTTTGGCCAGGAATGAAAAAGGACATGGCTGAATACATTTCAAGGTGCATGAAATGTCAACAGGTAAAGGTTGAGCATCAACACCCTACACATTTGTTGCAGCCTTTTCCAGTTCCAGAATGGAAATGGGAAATTATTTCCATGGATTTTATTACAGCATTGTCGATGACTTGGAGACAACATGATTCCATCATGGTTGTGGTAGACAAGTTGACAAAGGCAGCACATTTTATACCGGTTATGTCTACGCATAATACTGATGATATTGCAAAGATCTTCATGAAGGAGATTTTCAAATTGCATGGATTGCCTAAGGCAATAATATCTGACAGAGATGTCAAGTTCATTTCCAACTTTTGGAAGGGGTTGTTTACAGATTTGTGTACAAAGCCAAACTTCAGCACTACATACCATCCTCAGACATATGGGTAGACAAAGAGAGTTAATCAGGTTCTTGAAGATATGCTTCGCATGTACATCATGGACAAACCAACCAAGTGGGAGGATTACTTGCACTTGGTAGAGTTAGCTTATAACAATGGACAGTAGGCATCCTTGGGGATGAGTCCATATGAAGCTTTGTATGGAAGAAAATGTAGGACACCAATGACTTGGGATAACCCAGTGAACAGGATTCTGCTTGGACCATAATTGCTCAAGGAAGTGGAGCAAGATATTGTAAAGATCAGGTAGAATCTGAAAACAACACAGGACAGACAGAAAAGCTTTGCAGATAAGCATAGGGTGAACAAGGAGTTCAGTGTTGGGGATCACGTTTACCTCAGAGTGAGGGCAAGGAAAATTTCTTTGAAGCTTGGAAGTTGTGCCAAGATGTCACCAAGATATTGTGGGCCATTTGAAGTGCTTGAAAGAATAGGGCCAGTTGCATATAGACTTGCATTGCCTGCTAGTACTAGAGCTCCTAATGTTTTTCATGTTTCTTTGCTTAAGAAATATGTACATGATCCTAACCATGTGATACATTGGGATGTGATCCAGGTGGAACCCAAGGGAGAGTTCCAAATTTAGCCAACATGCATCCTCAATAGGAAGGTCAAAATGCTCTAGAACCGGGCCATAAGGCAGGTAAAGTTGCAATGGGAGCACTATAGACCTGAAGAGGGTACATGGGAGCTGGAGGATGCCATGCGGTTGGCACATCCATTTTTGTTCAATTCTGCGGAACACTGAGGCGATACTAGTGTAGTATTTTGTTCAAATTTTGTAAAGAACTAAGGACAGTGCTATTGAAGGGGGAGGGGAATGTAACACCCCGGTTTTGACCCCGTTGCATTAAATGTACATGATGTATATATTGTAATTAATCATGGTGCAGAGCTAAAGGAAAAAGGCCCACCATCGATTTGGTTGTGTTATGTTCGGCGATTGGAATAGTTGCCGATGGTATATCGTGATATACGGCACATATTAGTTTTGGCATCATGTAAATATGCATCTTTAATTAAATGAACCCAACCATCTATGCTCACTGCAACCATAGTGAAAAGGGCATGATTTTCCTAAGGATAAGGGGGGGATGATTAAACTTTGAACCCATGGGGAAAAATCCATGTGTCAGCTGTTAAACCCTATTTGATTTGACCATCTTTCCTTGTCTTATCCAACTACCACCTTAAACGTTATGTGAAGTAGTTGAGGCAATTATTGTTTGGGAGTGGGGGTGGTAGGATTTTCAGTCCTTTCCCACCTGCACACTCCACCGGAAATGGAACCTCATGTTGGAAAAAAGGAAGCGAACTCTCCAGGATTTCTACTATCTCCATGATGGTGCTGAAAGGAAGAAAAACACTCCCACACTTCCCACTATCTGTTCATCCTCATGGAGGGATAGGATTCTATTCATTCTCATGCACAGGACCCTTTCCTATTTGGTCTCATGCAGCTAAGAGAGGGAGCCGTTTCGGCTATCATTCGTGTTCCACAGAGTGGTATCTACTGTGTTTTCCATTCAAATTCTGGAGGTCTGTACAAATTTCCCTCACGCACAGGTTGGGAGTCTGTATTTTCTTCCCCATTTGCGATCTGTGTAAGTCTTCCCAGTTGCTTCAATGTTGAGATCAGGGTTGTTGTTCTTCCCTTGATTTGTGGTTGCCACCGTTCTTCTCAAGATTCATTGTTTGCTGTGGTCTCCCTTATGTTTTGTTTGTTGTGGTCTTCTTTACATTTTGGGGCTGTTGTGGATTGTTTTGGGAGTTGTTTTGGCCATGATAGGGCCAAGAATGACTAAGGAATTGTTTTCCTTACCCAAGCTGTGAATCGCTTGCGTGACTACATGATTGCAGTGGTTGGTATTCGGACTGTGTTGGGAGCAAGGATGGGGGCTTGGTTTGCTTGATAAACCTAGTGTGTTGTTGGCTTGTCTGGGAAGACCCGAGTTTACTTTACTGTACCAACAAAACCCCTAGCTCACTAGCCCTTTTGGCAACAGACCGCAGAACGGCCTGAAGTCTCACCCAAAGTGATCTTGGATGGGGTGGCTGAAGACTCAAGTGTCCTCAACCGGGTTCTGTAGCATCATGGTGGTTCTTGTCTCTTCTTAATCAGCAGGATCTCTCTGCGAGGCGCTATCCTCTCTTACTCGTTGGCTCTGATAGGGGAATGACTCTTATCGCATTGCTGCCTCTTAGGATGATGCATGCACTTTCTCTCTACTCACCCCTTCATCTGCGATATCTCACACTGCAGCTCCTCTGACGGTGCGATATCACCTTTCTCTACTATGATATCTTCTACAGTAAATCTCAATATGACTCTCAAGGTCCAAAGGCTTTCTCTCTGGGTGAAATAGCTCAGTTACCTTCAACAGGGTGTTAAACAACTTTACTCAAGCTTCTACAGCTTAACACACTTAACATCAACTATACTCAACTTGCTGAACTAAATATACTGGAATCACTTAACGTTGTAACTGTTACTGTGTGAATCAAGCACTGGTAAACTCATACACAGGATACTTGATACATTCAACTCATATTTAACCTTCTATGTTACTGTAAACTGAAGGATAACATACATACACTCATTAACTGATAGCAAAGTTCATGTAACGAATAACAGATAGAAACTAAGTAAAGCACAATCACATAAACAATCACACAACACACAGATTTTACGTGGTTCACTTCCAGGGGGGAAAGCTACGTCCACGGGAATTGGTTTATATATTATAGCTTGAGAGAGTAAAAACAGTTCCACTGCAACCTGCTATGCAACTTGATATCTTCTGAGAAACTCTGCACACACAGCGGGGAGCTCTTCTCTCTTAGATATCTTCTCTTCCTATATTGCCTTCTCTTGCAATATACTCTTCCTCTCTCTCTCTCTCTCTCTCTCTCTCTCTCTCTCTCTCTCTCTCTCTCTCTCAATCCCTATGGATTTTTACATTCATGCTCAAGGAGCCAGCTACTGGTTATAGTAAGATAACTACAGACTGAATAACAGAACTAGAGCTCGACTCTTACAATACTGAGACACTAGATACTCTTAGCTAGCTCGCTGTCTAACTATCTGAATGTCTAGATGTCTATGAGCTAACAGACCAACTAACTAGCTAACCTTTCATAATACAAAATACATGCTTATATAGGCGGCCCAAAGGTCTCACCATGTTACAACACTGTGGGCCTTTCCCAACAGTAACCCAAAAACCCTAACTGTGACAGTCGACCTATATGTACTTTGAACTGCCGCTTTCCGTCACACCATAGCTTTCTGCAGTATTCCATGCTTCTCGCTGCTGATCGTGGGTATAAGAGCCGCTTCCTCGGTCACTCCCCTTCTATCCTTTGTCTTCAATACCTCGGCCCGTTGCTCCTTTTCCATTTATGAGGGTATCTGAGCCCTCCTATCTTCATCGCTACTTTAACTGTAGTGGTTGAGCTCTCTCTTCTCGGTCGCTCCAGGTATTGTTTCCTTTGGCTTTCTTGTTCCAAAATAGCAGCTTTCCTGTACCTGCAGGGCCCTTCTCCAACATGTGTTTGGAAACCACACAAATAGAACTAGAGGGTTGTCTTTCTTCTCCACAACCCCTGAATAACTGGAAGGGAAGTCAGGACCTGAGGGACTGTGTAACAAAGAAGGGACTAATTCCTTGTGTTGGGTGTATATGGGTGTCTTAGAAGTCAGGCTAGTTCTGGTGCAGGTGTTCCTAGCTCAGTAATGGGATCACCAGCTTAGCATTTATCCTTTCCCAACTCCTTGATGGCCTGATAAACCCAACTGTGTTGGCTTGGTTGTGTTTTGTGTATCCTTCGCTATGTGTAAGCCTGCTTGTTCCTTATTCCTTGGGGAATCATGCCCAGCTCGGGGGTGGCAGCGTTGTTGAGAGGTTTAAGAGCACGCGGGCCTTTCGTTGGGTGGAACGTTGCAGTGACATAGCTAGTTGCGGAACAAGCTCTTTAGAAGATAAGTATTCTTGCCTAACTTTTATCTGCAATTATAATCACCATTGATGAATGATGTTATACATGTTAAATGTCGATTTGTATATGCATGAGTGTTGATAGATATGTTTTGCTTCCGTTGTGTATATGAAAGATTATGCTTGTAATATGTTTATGTCTTTAAGTTTCATGCCTTCAGCATTATATGTAGGCATGTCCATCTTCATGGGGCTAGATGCCCAGATGATTTGGCGTATAGTAGCGTCCTCATCGCTGGTCGGAGGGTTGGGGACGTTACAGTGTGGTATCAGAGCTCATGTTGTAGCATGGGCCTGAATGGGCCATGAAAATGTAGTAATAGAGGAAATATTTCCTTTTGCCTAGTAGGGATCAGAAATTTATGAGAGAAAACTTCCAAAAATTTTCCTAAGTGCCGGAACTGTCGACCCATCGAAAGACTAAGGGGAAAGCTCTTCCGATGCAGCAGAGAGCTAGGCAGAAGCACACTTGACAGAGGACAATTGGAAGAAAATTGTGGGAAAATTTTCTAAGTTTTCATCGACCATCGATGGAACTTAGTGGACATGGGAGCCACAGTTTCGGCGAAGATTAGCCGAAGGCCGCCGAAAAGCGAGCTCGATGTAATTGAAGAAACACCCGATATTGACTTTCAGCGTCAACGAAATTTAGTTGTTCGGACTGCCAAGGCCGTCGATGAAAAATAGTTGTTGGGTTAACCAACACATAGCACTTAGTGGTTCCAACCACCGAGAGATGTTATGTTCGGTGGAAGGAAGAAGAGAAAAAAATTTGAAAATTTTGTCCAAGTGTTGAAAACCATCGGCGATCGGCAAAAGATAATGATTGGGACCACCGATGTGTTGAAAGAAGATTAGCTGAACAGACTGCCGATGAAATCTGAAGGATTTAGTTGTTCGTGCATCCACCATTGCGGCTGTTTAGTGGACTATCCTTCTGATGAACAGTTGTTCCGACTGGCGATGCCGCAGTGACTAGGCATTCTAACCACCGATAGGATTGCCGCCGCGGAAAACCCAGAGAGTTCGTGTGCTCACCATTGCGGCTACCCATGGAACTAGCCACCCGATGAGTAGAGGATTCGATCGCTGACGCAGTAATGCTTAGTGGATCCGATCGTCGATGAGCAGTAGAGGGAGCTAGTTGTTTTGACTGCCGAAACGATGGAATGTTAGTTGGGATGAGACCCGATCCTATACAAGGAAATTTTGAGTTTTTAGTGGGATTTTCAGCTGTTTTTCAGTGGATTTTCCCTTGACCCCCGTCGTCCCCCTCAGACAAACATCCTTTGATGAAGAAAAACTTGTGTTTAGTAAAATTTGTTATTTTATGATTTTTCTAGGAGAAGGTAAGTAAATCTGATTTATATCAATGTTATGCATTTAACAGTTGTGTTACTAACACATTTGCAGAATCATAGTGACCTTCAAGGGAAGTATTCCAGGTAGTGCAATTTGGTAAGTAAGTGGTGGTTGAGTTATGAGAACCCATGATGTATATGATGCTCGAGATTCTTATGAGCGTGCCTGAGATGCCATGGGAGAAAATGTTCGTAATGGAAATGATGACATAGAGTCTAATTGAAGGAGATTCCAAGAGACACCGTCAAATGTTGCAGCCACCATGAGAAGCTTGATCAAATCCCAGGAAGAGTAGCATTAGTTGAATGCTGGTATGTTGTAGAGTTTGATAGACTTGCAAAGAAAGATAGACTCTGGACAAGGTACAACAAGACCAGAAGGCAGTAAGAGCAGTACTAGGAGAAGGAGAAGAACTTCTAGTGGGTCATCTGACTCCGAAGAATCCAGCGAGGATTCCAGTTCTTCTTCTCATAAAAGAAAAAGAAAGAGACACCATAGGGATCGCTCTCAGGATGAATTTAAGAAAGCTAAAACTTTTACATTTGATGGTGAGGTAAAGACTGGACAAGAGGCTGAAGCTTGGATTCTTGGGATAAAGAAGTAATTTCAAGTGCATGATTATTCAGGAAACATGAAGGCAATAGTTTCCATATTCAATCTGAATGGAATGGCATCCATTTGGTGGGAACACTTTAAGCAAGTAAAGAGGATCAGTGAAAGGAGACTTAAGTGGAAACAGTTCAATAATTATTTCAAGCAGAAATACCTCTCTAACAGGTATTATGATGACAAGATTAAGGAGTTCCATGAGCTGAGATTGGGACAGCAGACCATGGAAGGGTATGCAAATAGGTTTTTGGAGCTGTTGAGGTATGTCCAGTACATCAGATATGAAAAAGTGAAGGTCCAACGTTTTCTGAGTGGATTACCTCAGTCTTAAAAAGATAGAATTGAGTTTTATGAACCTAGAACTCTTGAAGAAGCAATAAGGAAGGCCAAGTATTGCTATAAGCAAAGCAAAGGTAAACCGGATTACCATAAGGCATGGAAGGACAAGAAGAACCAGAAGTTTGACCAAAGAAAGAAAGGTTTCAAACCTTCTAACTTTAGGAACCAGCAAAAGCAGCCATCCCAAGCTACGAATAAGCTAGTTGGAGTGACAGGAGAAAAGCCTAAAGATCCACAATAGAATAGAGGACCACTCCAATGTTGGAAATGTGGAGGACCCCACATGCGCAGAAATTTTCCACTCAAGAATGAGAGTGCAAGACCAGCTTACAACATTCAGGAAGTAGAAACAGTGGGTCAAGTAGCAAGGGAAGTCCTTAGGATTTATGCAGCACTGGAGGACTGCCAGGAAAATCACCAGTTAGCAGTGGTTGAAGTAGCAAGTAAGATTGTTGAGCAATCTATTTCTATTTTGATTGAACCTGGTTCTACGCACAGTTAAATTACTCTTAGAGTAGTGGAGATTTGTGCTTTTAAGAAAGTAAAGCATAGTAAGTCTTGGTTAGTTCAACTACCACTGGAACTAAGAAAAAGGTCAATGAAGTGGTAGAGAAATGTGCATTGGTCATGAATGGATTGGTCACTTGTGCAGATCTGAATGTTATACAACTTGGTTCCTATGATGTTCTCATTGGAATGGATTGGTTAGAAGCTCACAGGGTGAATCTTGACTGTTACAATAAGACTTTCAAATGCATGAATGAAGAAGGGAACCTAGTAGTTGTGAAAGGTATTCCAAAGGTGATTTTAGTACGGCATGTTTCAGCAATGCAGTTAAAGAAGTTCTGTAGGAAAGGTTTCCAGTTGTATGCAGCTCAGATTTTAGAGGCAACAGATGATGAAACTCCTAGGTTGGAGGACTATCAGGTGTTACAGGAATTCAGAGATGTGTTTCTTGATGAGATTCCAGTGCTTCCTACAAAGAGGGACATCGATTTAACTGTTGAACTATGCCAGGAGCAGCACCAGTGTCCAAGAACCCCTACAGGATGAGTACACCGAAGATGCTAGAGTTGAAGATGCAACTGCAAGAGTTGTTGGAAAAGAAGTATATACGGCCGAGTGTGTCTCCTCGGGGAGCACCAGTTCTGTTTGTAAATAAGAAAGATGGTACACTCAGGTTATGTATTGATTACAGAAAATTGAACAAGGTTACTGTGAAGAATAAATATCCTTTGCCTAGGATTGATGACCTCTTTGATCAAATGAGAGGAGCAAAGGTATTTTCCAAGATTGACTTGAGGTCTGGTTACCATCAGGTGAGAATCAGGGATGAAGACATTCATAAGACAGCCTTTAGGACAAGGTATGGGCATTATGAGTTTGTGGTGGTACCATTTGGTCTCACAAATGCACCGGCTCCATTTATGTGCCTTATGAATAGTGTCTTCAGCAGATATTTGGACAAGTTTGTTCTTTTTTTCCTTGATGACATTCATGTTTATTCTAAGAATGAGAAAGAGCATGAAGAGCATTTGAGATTGACATTGCAATTGCTCAGGGAGCATCAGCTGTATGCAAAACTGAGCAAGTGTGACTTCTATAGAGATAGAATTTAGTATTTAGGTCACATTATCTCTGAAGAGGGAATATCTGTGGACCCTGAAAAGATTGTAGCCATTATGAATTAGCCTACTCCAAGAAATGTGACAGATGTAAGATCTTTTATGGGACTTGCGGGTTACTACCGGAGGGTCATTGAGGGATTCTCCAAAGTTGCACATGCCATCACTTCTTTGCAAAAGAAGGGGATGATGTTTGAATGGACATTGAGGTGTGAAGAAAGCTTCCAGCAGTTGAAGAATCTTCTCACTAGTGCACCAGTATTGAAGGTCACAGATCTGGAGAAAGATTTGGTGGTGTGTATCGATCCCTGCAGACAAGGGCTTGGATGAGTCCTTATGCAGGAAAACCACATGATATGTTATGAGTTGAGAAAGTTGAAGGAGCATGAGATGAACTATGCCACTCATGATCTAGAGCTTGTAGCCATAGTACATACTCTCAAGATGTGGAGGCATTACTTGATGGGTAGAAGATTTGAGCTCAGAACAGACCATTGTGGTCTGAAGTATCTATTTGATCAGCCTACTTTGAATGCTAGGCAAGCAAGATGGCTGGAATTTTTATGTGAGTTTGATTTCAAAATCAAACACATAAAAGGAAACGAAAACAAGGTAGCTGATGCACTTAGAAGGAAGGTACAAGAAACGCATCTGGCATCTCTTAGTATTTGCCAATTGGATTTGAAGCAGCAGATTGTTAGTCATGACGCTGGCGATGAATTGTATGAGCAGGTAAAAGACAAATTGCAACAGCAAAGTCTTGAGAAGAGGTATGAGGGATATAAATTGGAAGAAGATGGGATTCTCACTTATAAAGGTAGAATTTATATTCCAGATGTAGCAGATTCGAGGAGAATTGTTATGGATGAAATCCATCAAGCTCCGTATTATGGTCACCCAGGATATCAGAAGACAATTGCTATAGCAAGAAAGCAGTACTTTTTTCCAGGAATGAAAAAGGACATGGCTGAATACATTTCAGGGTGCATGAAATGTCAACATGTAAAGGTTGAGCATCAACACCCTGCATGTTTGTTGCAGCCTTTGCCAGTTCCAGAATGGAAATGGGAAATTATTTCCATGGATTTTATTACAGGATTGCCAATGACTTGGAGACAACATGATTCCATCATGGTTGTGGTAGACAAGTTAACAAAGGTAACACATTTTATACTGGTTAATTCTATGCATAAGACTGATGATATTGCAAAGATCTTCATGAAGGAGATTTTCAAATTGCATGGATTGCCTAAGGAAATATTCTCTAACAGAAAGGTCAAGTTCACTTCCAACTTTTGGAAGGGGTTGTTTGCAGATTTGGGTACAAAGATAAACTTCAGCAATACATACCATCCTCAGACAGATGGGAAGACAAAGAGAGTTAATCAGGTGCTTTAAAATATGCTTCACATGTATGTGATGGACAAACCAACCAAGTGGGAAGATTACTTGCACTTGGTAGAGTTCGCTTATAACAATGGACAGCAGGCATCCTTGGCGATGAGTCCATATGAAGCTTTG
The DNA here is from genome assembly GCA_001517045.1 of Pseudotsuga menziesii. Lineage (NCBI taxonomy): Eukaryota > Viridiplantae > Streptophyta > Pinopsida > Pinales > Pinaceae > Pseudotsuga > Pseudotsuga menziesii. Next base: position 379,337 of record LPNX010938132.1, read on the forward strand.
TATGGAAGAAGGTGTAGGACACCAGTGACTTGGGATAACCCAGTGAACAGGATTGTGCTTGGACCAGAATTGTTCAAGGAAACGGAGCAAGAGATTGTAAAGATCGGGCAAAATTTGCAAGCAGCACAGAACAGACAAAAAATCTATGCAGAAAAGCATAGGGTGAACAGGGAGTTCAGTGTTGGGGATCACGTTTACCTCAGAGTGAGGGCAAGGAAAATTTCCTTGAATCTTGGAAGTTGTTCCAAGTTGTCACCAAGATATTGTGGGCCATTTGAAGTGCTTGAAATAATAGGGCCAGTTGCATATAGACTTGCATTGTCTGCTAGTACTAGAGCTCATAATGTTTTTCATGTTTCTTTGCTTAAGAAATATGTACATGATCCTAACCATGTGATACATTGGGATGTGATTCAGGTGGAACCCGAGGGAGAGTTCCAAACTGAGCCAATGCGCATCCTCGACAGGAAGGTCACAATGCTCCGGAACCGGGCCATAGGGCAGGTAAAGGTGCAATGGGAGCACTACGGACCTAAAGAGGCTACATGGGAGTTGGAGGATTCCATGCGGTTGGCACATCCATTTTTGTTCAATTCTGTGGAACACTGAGGCGATACCAGTGTAGTATTTTGTTCAAATTTTGTAAAGCACTAAGGATAGTTCTATTGAAGGGGGAGGGGAATGTAACACCCCGGTTTTGACCCCATTGCATTAAATGTACATGATATATATTGTAATTAATCATGGTGCAGAGCTAAAGGAAAAATCCCCACGGTCGATTTGGTTGTGTTGTGTTCGGCGATTAGAATCGTTGCCGATGGTATATCATGATATACGGCACATATTAGTTTCAACATCATGTAAATTTGCATCTTTAAATGACCCCAACCAGCTATGCTCACTGCAACCATAATAAAATGGCATGATTTTCCTAAGGATAAGGGGGGGGATTATTAAACTTTGAACCCATGGGGAAAAATCCATGTGTCAGCTATTAAACCCTGTTTGATTTGTCCATCTTTCCTTGTCTTATCCAACCACCACCTTAAACGTTCTGCTGAGTAGTTGAGAAAGTTATTGCTTGGGAGTGGGGGTGGCAGGATTGTCATTTCTTTCCCACCCTCACACTCCACCAGCAATGGAACCTCATGCTGGGCAAAAGGAAGTGAACTCTCCAGGATTTCTACTATCGCCGCGATGGTGTTGAAAGGAAGAAAAATGCTCCCGCACTTCCCACTGTCTGTTCGTCCTCGCGTAGGGACAGGACTCTGTTCATTCTCACGCACAAGACCCTTTCATGTTTGGTCTCATGCAACTAGGAGAGGGAGCCATTTCGACTGTCATTCATGTTCCACGGAGTGGTATCTAGTGTGTTTTCCATTCGAATTCCGGAGCTCTATGTAAATTTCCCTCACGCACAGGTTGGGAGTCTGTATTTTTTTCCCCATTTGTGATCTGCGTAAGTATTCCTAGTTTCTTCAGTGTTGAGATCGGGGATGTTGTTCTTCCCTTGATTTGTGGTTTCCACCGTTCTTCTCAAGATTCGTTGTTTGCTGTGGTCTCCCTTACGTTTTGTTTGTTGTGGTCTTCTTTACATTTTGGGGCTGCTGTGGATTGTTTTGGGAGTCATTTTGGCCACGATAAGGCCAAGAACAACTTAGGAATTGTTTTCCTTACCCAAGCTATGAATCACTTATGTGACTACATGATTGTAGTGGTTGGTCTTTGGACTATGTTGGGAGCAGCGATGGGGACTTGGTTTGCTTGATAAACCTGGTGTGTTTGGAAACCACACAGACAGAACTAGAGGGCTGGCTTTCTTCTCCACAACCCCTGAATAGCACTGGAAGGGAAGTCAGTGCCTGAGGGACTGTGTAGCATATAAGGGACTGATTCCTTGTGTTGGGTGTATGTGGGTGTCTTAGAAGTCAGGCTAGTTTTGGTGCAGGTGTTCCTAGCTCAGTAATGGGCTCACCAGCTTAGCATTTAGCCTTTCCCAGCTCCTTGATGGCCTGATAAACCCAACTGTGTTGGCTTGGCTGTGTTTTGTGTATCCTTGGCTATGTGTAAGCCTGCTTGTTCCTTATTCCATGGGGAATCATGCCAAGTCGAGGGTGGCAGTGTTGTTGAGAGGTTTAAGAGCATGCGGGCCTATGGTTGGGTGGAACATTCCAGCGACGTAACTGGTTGTGGAACAAGCTCTTTAGAAGATAAGTATCCTTGCCTAACTTGTATCTGCAATTATAATCACCATTGATGAACGATGTTATACATGTCAAATGTCGATTTGTATATGCATGAGTGTTGATAGATATGTTTTGCTTACATTGTGTATATGAATGATTATGCTTGTAATATGTTTATGTCTTTAAGTTTCATGCCTTCAACATTTTATGTACGCATGTCCATGTTCATGGGGCTAGATTCCTGGATGATTTGGCATATAGTAGCGTCCTCATCGCCGGTTGGAGGGTTGGGGACGTTACAGTGTGGTATCAGAGCTCATGTTGCAGCATGGGCCTGAATGGGCCATGAAAGATGTAGTGACAGAGGAAAGATTTCCTTTTGACCAGCAGGGATTAGAAATATGATAGAAAACTTCCAAAAATTTTCCAAAGTTCCTGAACTATCGGCCCATCGGAAGACTAAGGGGAAAGCTCTTCTGATGTAGCAGAGAGCTAGGCGGAAGCACACTCGACGGAGGACAGTTGGAAGAAAATTGAGGGAAAATTTTCTAAGTTTTTGTCGACCGTCGGTGGAACTTAGTGGATGTGGGAGCCATAGTTTCGGCGAATATCATCCAAAGGCCGTCGAATCGTCGGCTCGATGTAATTGAAGAAACACCCGATATTGACTTTCGACGTCAATGAAATTTAGTTGTTCAGACTGCTAAGGCCATAGATGGAAAATAGTTGTTGGGTTCGCCGACACATAGCACTTAGTGGTTTCGACCACCGACAGATGTTATGTTCCGTGGAAGGAAGAAGAGAAAAAATTTTGAAACTTTTGTGTAAGTGTTGAAAACCATCGGCGATCGGCGAAAGATACTGGTTTGGACCGCTGATGCGTCGAAAGAAGATTAGCTAAATGGACTACAGATGAAGTCGAAAGGATTTAGTTGTTCGCGCATCCGCCATTGCGGTTGTTTAGTGGACTATCCTTTTGATGAACAGTTGTTTCAACTTCCGATGCCACAGTGACTAGGGGTTCTAACCACCGATAGGATTTTCGCTGCGGAAACCCCAGAGAGTTAGTGCGCCCGCTGTTGCAGCTGGCTCATGGAACTAGCCACCCAATGAATAGAGGATTTGATCGCCGACGCGATAGTGGTTAGTGGATCTGATCGCTGATGAGCAGCAGAGGGAGATAGTTGTTTTGACCGTCGAAACGTCGGAATGTTAGTTGGTATGAGACCTGATCTTGTACAAGGAAATTTTGAGTTTTCAGTGGGATTTCTTAGCAAATTTTGACTGTTTTTCAGTAGATTTTCAGGGCTGAAAAGGAGAAAGTGGAAGCGATCTTATGTGCCAGATTGCATGAAAATCATAGATTTACAAACAAACAAAAAACAAAAAAAAACACGGGCGCTGCCCTCGACCCGCCTTGCAGTGCCGCGGGGAAGCCACAAGGGGGCAAGCCCCCTTGACCCCCATCATCCCCCTTGGATAGGCGTCCTTTGATGAAGAAAAGATTGTGTTTGGGAAAATTTGTTATTTTATGATTTTTCCAGGAGAAGGTAAGTAAATCTAATTTTTATCAATGTTATGCATCTAATAGTTGTGTTACTAACACGTTTGCAAAATCATAGTCACCTTCAAGGGAAGTATTCCAGGTAGTGCAATTTGGTAAGTAAGTGGTGGTTGAGTTATGAGAACCCATGGTGGATATGATGCTCGGGATTCTTACGAGCGTTCCCAAGATGCCATGGGAGAAAATGTTCGTATTGGAAATGATGACATAGAGTCTAATGGAAGGAGATTCCAAAGACACCGTCAAATGTTGCAGCCACCATGAGAAGCTTGATCAAAGCCCAAGAAGAGCAGAATCAGTTGAATGCTGCTATGTTGCAGAGTTTGACATACTTGCAAAGAAAGATAGACTCTGGACGAGGTACAACAAGACCAGAAGGCAGTAAGAGAAGTACTAGGAGAAGGAGAAGAACTTCTAGTGGATCATCTAACTTTGAAGAATCAAGCGAGGACTCCAGTTCTTCTTCTCATAAAAGAAAAAGAAAGAGACACCATAGGTATCGCTCTCGGGATGAATTTAAGAAAGCTAAACCTCCTGCATTTGATGGTGAGGTAAAGACTAGACAAGAGGCTGAAGCTTGGATTCTTGGGATAAAGAAGTACGTTCAAGTGCATGATTATTCAGGAAACATGAAGGAAAGATTTTCCATATTCAATCTGAATGGAAGGGAATCCATTTGGTGGGAACACTTCAAGCAAGTAAAGAGGATCAGTGAAAGGAGACTTAAGTGGAAACAGTTCAAGAAGTATTTCAAGCAGAAATACCTCTTTGACAGGTATTATGATGACAAGATTAAGGAGTTCCATGAGCTAAGATTGGGATAGCAGACCATGGAAGGGTATGCAAATAGGTTTTTGGAGTTGTTGAGGTATGTCCAGTACATCAGAGATGAAAAAGTGAAGGTCCAACATTTTCTGAGTGGATTAGCTTAGTCTTACAAAGATAGAATTGAGTTTTATGAACCTAGAACTCTTGAAGAAGCAATAAGGAAGGCCAAGTATTGCTATGAGCAAAGAAAAGGTAAACCGGATTACCATAAGGAATGGAAGGACAAGAAGAACGAGAAGTTTGACCAAAGAAAGAAAGGTTTCAAACCTTCTAACTTCAGGAACCAGCAGAAGCATCCATCCCAAGCTGCGAGTAAGCCAGTTGGAGTGATAGGAGAAAATCCTAAAGATCCACAACAGAATAAAGGACCACTCCAATGTTGGAAATGTGGAGGACCTCACATGCGTAGAAATTTTCCACTCGAGAATGAGAGTGCAAGACCAAATTACAACATTCAGGAAGCAAAAACAGTGGGTCAAGTAGCAAGGGCAGTCCCTAGGATTTATGCAGCACTGGAGGACCAGCAAGAAGATCACCAGTCAGCGGTGGTTGAAGTAGCAGGTAAGATTATTGAGCAATCTGTTTCTATTTCTTCGCACAATTACATTACTCCTAGAGTAGTGGATACTTGTGCTTTTAATAAAGTAAAGCATATTAAGTATTGGTTAGTTTAGCTAGGCACTAGAACTAAGAGAAAGGTCAGTGAAGTGGTAGAGAAATGTGCATTGGTCATGAATGGATTCGTCACTTGTGTAGATCTGAATGTTCTACCATTTGGTTCCCATGATGTTCTCATTGGAATGGATTGGTTAGAAGCTCACAGGGTGAAGCTTGACTATTACAATAAGACTTTCGAATGCATGAATGAAGAAGGGAACCTAGTAGTTGTGAAAGGTATTCCAAAGGTGATTTTAGTACGGTAGGTTTTAGCAATGCAGTTAAAGAATTTCTGTAGGAAAGGTTTCTAGTTGTATGCAGCTAAGATTTTAGACGCAACAGATGATGAAAATCCTAGGTTGGAGGACTATCAGGTGTTATAGGAATTCAGGGATGTGTTTCCTCATGAGATTCCAGTGCTTCCTCCAAAGAGGGACATCAATTTCACTATTGAACTTGTTCCAGGAGAAGCACTAGTTTCCAAGACCCCCTACAGGGTGAGTACACCGGAGATGCTAGAGTTGAAGATGCAAACGCAAGAGTTGTTGGAAAAGAAGTATATCCGGCTGAGTGTGTCTCCTTGGGGAGCACTAGTTCTGTTTGTAAAGAAGAAAGATGGTACACTCAGGTTATGTATTGATTACAGACAACTGGACAAGGTTACTATGAAGAATAAATATCCTTTTCCTAGGATTGATGACATCTTTGATCAAATGAGAGGAGCAAAGGTATTTTCCAAGACTGGCTTGAGGTCTGGTTACCATCAGGTGAGAATTAGGGATGAAGACATTCATAAGACAGCCTTCAAGACAAGGTATGGGAATTTTGAGTTTGTGGTGGTACCATTTGGTCTCACAAATGCACCGGCTACATTTATGTGCCTTATGAATAGTGTCTTCATCAAATATTTGGACAAGTTTGTTCTTGTTTTCCTTGATGACATTCTTGTTTATTCTAAGAATGAGAAAGAGCATGAAGAGAATTTGAGATTGACATTGCAATTGCTCAGGGAGCATCAGCTGTATGCAAAACTGAGAAAGTGTGACTTCTATAGAGATAGAATTCAGTATTTAGGTCACATTATCTCTGAAGAGGGAATATCTGTGGACCCTGAAAATATTGTAGCCATTATCAATTGGCCTACTCCAAGAAATGTGACAGATATAAGATCTTTTATGGGACTTGCAGGTTACTACCGGAGGTTCATTGAGGGATTCTCCAAAGTCGCACATGCCATCACTTCTTTGCAAAAGAAGGGGATGAAGTTCGAATGCACATCGAGGTGTGAAGAAAGCTTCTAGTAGTTGAAGAATCTTCTCACTAGTGCACCAGTATTGAAGGTCGCATATACGGAGAAATATTTTGTGGTGTGTACCGATGCTTGCGGAAAAGGGCTTGGAGGAGTCCTTATGCAGGAAAACCACGTGATAGGTTATGAGTCGAGAAAGTTGAAGGAACATGAGATGAACTATGCCACTCATGATCTAGAGCTTGCAGCCATAGTACATTCTCTCAAGATGTGGAGGCATTACTTGATGGGTAGAAGATTTGAGCTCAGAACAGGCCATTGTGGTCTGAAGTATCTATTTGATCAGCCTACTTTGAACGCTAGGCAAGCAAGATGGCTGGAATTTTTATGTGAGTTTGATTTCAAAATCAAGCACATAAAAGGAAAAGAAAACAAGGTAGCTGATGCACTTAGCAGGAAGGTATAGGAAATGCATGTGGCATCTCTTAGTATTTTCCAATTGGATTTGAAGCATCAGATTGTTAGTCATGTTGCTGGAGATGAATTGTATGAGCAGGTAAAAGACAAATTGCAACAATAAAGTCTTGACAAGAGGTATGAGGGATATAAATTGGAAGAATATGGGATTCTCACTTATAAAGGTAGAATTTATATTCCAGATGTAGCAGATTCGAGGAGAATTGTTATGGATGAAATCCATCAAGCTCCGTATTCTGGTCACCCAGGATATCAGAAGACAATTGCTACAGCAAGAAAGCAGTACTTTTGGCCAGGAATGAAAAAGGACATGGCTGAATACATTTCAAGGTGCATGAAATGTCAACAGGTAAAGGTTGAGCATCAACACCCTGCAGGTTTGTTGCAGCCTTTGCCAATTCCAGAATGGAAATGGGAAATTATTTCCATGGATTTTATTACAGGATTGTCGATGACTTGGAGACAACATGATTCCATCATGGTTGTGGTAGATAAGTTGACAAAGGCAACACATTTTATATCGGTTAAGTCTACGCATAAGACTGATTATATTGCAAATATATTTATGAAGGATATTTTCAAATTGCATGGATTTCCTAAGGAAATTGTCTCTGACAGAGATGTCAAGCTCACTTCCAACTTTTGGATGGGGTTGTTTGCAGATTTGGGTACAAAGCTAAACTTCAACACTGCATACCATCCTCAGATAGATGGGAAGACAGAGAGAGTTAATCAGGTGCTTGAAGATATGCTTCACATGTACATGATGGACAAACCAACCAAGTGGGAAGATTACTTGCACTTGGTAGAGTTCACTTATAACAATGGATAGCAGGCATCCTTGGCGATGAGTCTGTATGAAGCTTTGTATGGAAGAAGGTGTAGGACATCAGTGACTTGGGATAACCCAATGAACAGGATTTTGCTTGGACCAGAATTGCTCAAGGAAAAGGAGCAAGGGATTGCAAAGATCAAGCAGAATCTGAAAGCAGCACAGGACAGACAGAAAACCTATGCAGATAAGCATAGTGTGAACAGGGATTTCAGTGTTGGGGATCACATTTACCTCAGAGTGAGGGAAAGGAAAAGTTCCTTGAAGCTTGGAAGTTGTGCCAAGCTATCACCGAGATATTGTGGGCCATTTGAAGTGCTTGAAAGAATAGGGCCAGTTGCATATAGACTTGCATTGCCTGCTAGTACTAGAGCTCATAATTTTTTTCATGTTTCTTTGCTTAAGAAATATGTACATGATCCTAACCATGTGATACATTGGGATGTGATTCAGGTGAAACTCGAGGGAGAGTTCCAAACCGAGCCAATGTGCATCCTCGACAAAAAGGTCGTCATGCTCTAGAATCGGGCCATAGGGTAGGTAAAGGTGCAATGGGAGCACTACAGACCTGAAGAGGCTACATGGGAGCTGGAGGATTCCATGCAGTTGGCACATCCATTTTTGTTCAATTCTGCGGAACACTGAGGCGATACCAATGTAGTATTTTGTTTAAATTTTGTAAAGCACTGAGGACAGTTCTATTGAAGGGGTAGGGGAATGTAACACCCTGGTTTTGACCTTGTTGCATTAAATGTACATGATGTATATATTGTAATTAATCATGGTGCGGAGCTAAAGGAGAAAGCCCTACCATCTATTTGGTTGTGTTATGTTCGGCGATTGGAATTGTTGCCGATGGTATATCATGATATATGACACATATTAGTTTTGGCATCATGTAAATATGCATCTTTAATTAAATGAACCCAACCAGCTATGCTCACTGCAACCATAATGAAAAGGGCATGATTTTCCTAAGGATAAGAGGGGGGATGATTAAACTTTGAACCCATGGGGAAAAATCCATGTGTCAGCTGTTAAACCCTGTTTGATTTGCCTGTATTTCCTTGTCTTATCCAACTACCACCTTAAACGTTCTGCTGAGTAGTTGAGCCAGTTATTGTTTGGGAGTGGGGGTGGCGGGATTGTCAGCCCTTGCCCACCCACACACTCCACCAGCAATGGAACCTCACGTTGGGAAAAAGGATGCGAACTCTCCAGGATTTCTACGATCTCCTCGACGGTGCTGAAAGGAAGAAAAATTCTCCCGCACTTCCTAATTTCTATTCATCCTCACGCAGGGATAGGAGTCTGTTCATTCTCACGCACAGGACCCTTTCCTGTTTGGTCTCATGCAGATAGGAGAGGGAGTCATTTCGGTTGTCATTCATGTTCCACAGAGTGGTATCTAGTGTGTTTTCCATTCAAATTCCGGAGTTCTGTGCAAATTTTCCTCATGCATAGGTTGGGAATCTGTATTTTCTTCCCCATTTGAAATCTATGTAAGTCTTCCCAGTTGCTTAAATGTTGAGATCGGGGCTATTGTTCTTCCCTTGATTTGTGGTTTTCACCGTTCTTCTCAAGATTCGTTGTTTGATATGGTCTCCCTTACGTTTTGTTTGCTGTGGTCTTATTTATATTTTGGGGTTGTTGTGGATTGTTTTGGAGTCGTTTTTGGCCACAATAGGGCCAAGAACAACTCAGGAATTGTTTTCCTTACCCAAGCTATGAATTGCTTGTGTGACTGCATGATTGTAGTGGTTGGTCTTCAGACTATTTTGGGAGCAGGGATGGGGGCTTGGTTTGCTTGATAAACCTGGTGTGTTTGGAAACCACACAGACAGAACTAGAGGGATGGATTTCTTCTCCACAACCCCTGAATAGCACTGGAAGGGAATTCAGGGCCTGAGGGACTGTGTAGCAAAGAAGGGACTGATTCCTTGTGTTGGGTGTATGTGGGTGTCTTAGAATTCAGGCTAATTCTGGTGCAGGTGTTCCTAGCTCAGTAATGGGTTCACCAACTTAGCATTTAGCCTTTCCCAGTTGCTTGATGGCCTAATAAACCCAACTGTGTTGGCTTGGCTGTGTTTTGTGTATCCTTGGCTATGTGTAAGCCTGCTTGTTCCTTGTTCCTTGGGGAATCATGCCCATCTCAGGGGTGGCAGTGTTGTTGAGAGGTTTAAGAGCACGGGGGCCTATGGTTGGGTGGAACGTTGCAGCGACGTAGCTGGTTGCAGAACAAGCTCTTTATAAGATAAGTATTCTTGCCTAACTTGTATCTGCAATTATAATCACCATTGATGAATGATGTTATACATGTTAAATGTTTATTTTTATATGCATGAGTGTTGATAGATATATTTTGCTTCCGTTGTGTATATGAAATATTATGCTTGTAATATGTTTATGTATTTAAGTTTCATGCCTTCAGCATTATATGTATGCATTTCCATGTTCATGGGGATAGATGCCCGGATGATTTGGTGTATAGTAGCATCCTCATTGCTGGTTGGAGGCTTGGGGATGTTACAAATAGACTGGATGAACTCCCGATTTAGACATATGACCAAATTGGGCAAGGGGGGATTAATAATCCTAACACCTCCCCTGAATGCTAACTTGGACAATCTGTGGGACCTGGTAACTAAGACCATAGGTCACCCATTACATCAAGTAAAGTAAAGTAACTACTCAAAAAGAAGGTGCTGGGGAAAAAACCACATGGGAAAAAAATCCCCCCCTCTAATTAAGCGGGTAGAATCAGGATCAATCTGGTTTTTCCGTGCACAAGTATCTTGGGGCCTAGCATGTGAATATCTCCATCATTATGTCTGGAGGAATCTTCCTTTTTGGAAGAAGAATGATATGCTCAACTAAATCAGAAATATAGATAATTGTCGGATGAAGACTGGACCCATGTAGAGCAACTGAAGTCAACTGATAAGTTAGGAAAGGTTCTTGAGGATTCAAAACATGTGAGGAACACTCAAGACACTTATGTGTTGCAGCCATGAACAGAAAATCATGAGTTGTAAGAACAGCCCCAAGTGTTACGAGCAAGTGTCCAAGCAGATGCAGAAAATATTCCTCTTTACTGGGTGAGGAGATGAGCATGTGATCAATGGTAGAGAAGCACTGGGACTGTTGAGAGTGAATTCTTGAGATCCATATTCTGACATAGCTTCTAAAATAGCTAATGAATTACATAATAAAATATCAGCAACCTCATATGAGGAAACTAACACCAACTCCTGATCAATAGTTTTGAAGAGAAAGTGCGGTACTTGATTTTTCACACCGAAATTGGTGAGAGCAGCTACAAGCATGACTGAAAGCTCTTGAGTTTTAAAATATGAACCAAGTAATATCAGATCAAAAAGTAAATCAGATCTAAATAGGTTGAAAATATATCCAAAATTGTGAAATGGAATCAAATCCCTAGCAGCAGTTTTGGAGGAGACTTGCGGTACTTGTTTCTTCACACCGTTGATGAGAACAGCTACAAGCAGTACTAAAAGTTTATGAATTTGATATATTAAACCAAGAAATATAAGATTAGATCTAAATAAGATCATATCAGATCCAATAAGGTTAATATCAGATTCAAATAAATGGTTAACTGAGACGGTGGATGCACAGCTTTCTTCTTCTTCAAAATTCTAAATTTTGGTGCATGCAATCCTGCAGAATTTGCTGGAAAATCTAGATCATTGGGAGAGAATGGATCACTCTGGTAATCTGATATTTCTTCCTGTTACCACCTAATTTGTACTTGGTGGTTTTTTTATCAAGTGAGCCTGGTGAACCGGGCAAGGATAACTTGTTCGGACTTCAGAAGACCTTTGGAAGTACTTCTGGGAAATGCTTGTTGTACTATATGACATGTTCATACCCCATGGGGGAATTGTAATAAATGTTCTAGCATGATAGTGTCTATAAAATAATCAGTCTCTTATACTTTATTTGTCAATCCGATCAGCCCAAGGTGTTTTTTCCCTTGGTTATTATTGGTTGTTGAATAAACAACTGATAATTTCTGAGTTTTTCACTCCATACCTCCAAAGTTGGGGTGGTCGGCTTGGAATTTAGGCCTATTGAGGTTATTAGAGTCTATGTGTCAATGTATAAACATGTTAGACATCATGGTCGAGTCATATGAACATGTCTAAGTCCCCCTAGGTTTTTTCAATTTTTCAATTTTTTTTGTTTTTCAGTGTTTTTTATTAAAATTTAATTTTTCCAAAACTTAGGCTATTTTTTAATAGTTTAATTGGAAAATTTGATTTTGTAATAAAAGTGGGCCAATTAATCAGTTTCAGTCATGTAGGTGCTCATTTTCAATCCAAGAGTACCATATAAACCCATGGACCCACTATTTCCTAGTTTTGAGTGATTTTCCATCACTCAGGTCAGAAAGCCCCAAAAAATCATTTATTGATTATTTTAATTAATAAATTAATGAATAATGGAGCAAATACAAAATTATAGATCAGTGGATTCTCAGTTGATTTGATTGAAATCAGTCAGATCTAAACTAGATTGACTAGATCTGACAAATCCTTGACTGAAGGAGGTGATCAAATCAGATCCAAAGTTGATCTTCAGCAGTTTTTATGGGGAATTGCATCCTCTCTCTATCCTCCACACATGTGGACTCTCCTGGATGCTCTGTGGACTGATGTGTTGGTTTATGGGTTGATGTGTCAGCTCAATCAGCCCCCCAGTTGACAAGTAGGCTTAGTTCAGCTTCAGATCTACATTGATTGACTCTCCACCAACTGATTTGATCTATCTCCTTAGGATTTGTGCCCCCTTGGGCTGGATCTCCTATTTTTTGTATAAATCCAAGAACAAGCTCCCTCTTCCAAGCTAGTTAGAACTGGGATTGAGCTACTACTGCTATTGTACTATTTTTATTATTCATTTGAAATAAAGAGAATCTTTGGAGGCAAGACGGTGTTATGCCATTGTATGTGTGGATGATCATTGCCATGTTTTTTACTGAGGTAACATGTATCTATGTTCATAATTTGTTGATTGCTTGTGGATTCATTGCTAATATTGGTAATAAGATTATTATAATATTTATAGGAAAGGTGCTTTTCAATAAGTTTATTGGCCATCTCTTTCCTTTGAATAATGTTTAGAGATCTAGATTCAACATGTTTTATAAGTTTATATGCATGTTATTCTGAATCTCTGTGTATGTACTAATCGGATCTCACAAGTATTTCGGCAAGTTTTTTTATTTCAGCTGAGTTGCATGTTCCTAGATTGGAGAGGATGCTGATCTACTTTTCTTCTTCACTCTCTCCAAAACCTTCCAAAGGCATAGTCCCTTGACATTCCACCTGAAAGCTCCACGGTGGATCTTCAAGGCTACCAGCATTTCTCTCCTCCTCTTCCTCCTTCAAAATCAATTCTTTTACCTGGTTACCTTGTTCACAGCTTTGATATGGTTTAGATCTATTATCTTAAATTAAATTTAACATAGATATATCTTCTCAAATACCATAATCTAGATCTTGTTCTTAAAAGGTTTCATAAGCATTCTAGATCTAGCTTTAGGGAAATCGTCCTTTTTGCATGGAATTTTAAAGAGAATTTGTAGCTTGCATGCATTAGATTTCTATTTTCTGTTATAAAAGATAAATCTGGAAATCAGTGCACATCATATTGGCTGCCTAAAAGGCAAGCCAAGATCCCAAGGAAGCTTGCTTTCCTTGGTTCCCTTTTTACCTTTTTTGACTAGTTTTAACTTAGCTTTTTTTGGTTAAAAGTAAGCTGACCCAAATGTACTTTCAGAGTGATTTTGGGCATATTTCAGTCTAATAATCTTGCTGTTTTTTATAAGGTATAATAGAAAATAGGAGGAGCTGCTGTTTGAAAGTGACTTTTGGGCCTTCTGAATCCCCCCAGGGGTCTCCCTTTTTAACTGAAATCTTTAGTTTTTGTACTTTGTAAGCTCTTGGTTTCATTCTGTATAAGAATCAAGAGGAATCATATCATTTGGATGATATTGTAACTTTTGGTAATAAAAATAATTCTGAATAGGCTCTTTCGAGCCCATTCCCCATCCCCCTTGGGGGGATTTGCATCCGTGTCATTTTTTGCTTTTCGTTCATCTTTTTTCAATCTAGTGTAGTACTAAACTGCAGGGTTGTATACTTTTATTTAAAATCAATTCCATATTCCATTTCTATTGGTTTCAAAGTAACTTTAATACTTACCCCACGAGCCTCCTTTTGAACCGAAAGGTGAAGAAAAGTTCGTGGTAGTCTAATTAGAAAATTGTGGTTTGATTATCTTTTATGTTTCATTTGCTATCATCATTTGTTTCAATAACCATAATAAAATCAAACCCTCCTTTATTCCCTGATTGAGGTCCACTTGGACCGAAAGAGGTTCCTAGAGGGTTTTCTTTTTAACAAGAACATCCATCTCAAAATTTACTAAAATTGACAAGACTCCGGTGTGTATGCTCTGCACTTGGATATGGTTCATCTGATCAGTCAAGTTGTATCAAAATCACTTGAGTGACTAGTAAAATTAGGATTCACTCTCCCAAATTGACAAACCATCAGGTGAAAATCCAACACCTAGATCAAACCATTACGGTGGCAAAATATCCAAAGGAAGCGGGAACTTTTGAAAAGTGACCTCGGGGCACCGATCTCTGTCACACCCTAATGGGTGCATTATGAACAATAGACCTAGAGACTCCATTCAGCCCACATATTCCTTGCGGGTAGCCGTGAAGGTTTAGTTTTGGACATACTCCAAGTACTCTCGGGTATATCTGGATTCCATCCCTTCGCCTAATTTTAATAAACTCATATCTCACATTAACTTAAAACATACCAAGAGGCAATTGCAAAACATTCTCTCCAAGCAAATGAAAGTAAATTGATTTTATTTTGACTCCATTTTAAGGCAATGGTTATTTTCTTGCCATATATATATATATTGTGTCTCAATATTGTGCTTTCGTGCGCTCATTTTGTATCTTGTCATCTATGGTTGTTTATGGTTAAATTTCAAACTCCTAAGTAATTCATTCAGTTTAACATCACCATACTAAATAATCAGCCTTAGTAACTTAATAGGGTCTACCCCCCTTGGCTTCATTAGGAGTTGAGCCTAAACGGAGGAGTCAAGAACAAGGTGACAGCCTTGACTCAAGACTTGCCCCCAAGGACACACCGAGTGGCTTGAAGATTTCTGCCACATGACCCAGGTGTGTGAAAGGTGGAAACACTTCCAAAATATCCAGGGTATCACATATTTGCACACCAGAAGCAACATTATAGGGAGAAAAATCAAATTTCTCTTCACTTTCGGAAGCAATTACTGGTAAATTTTGCACATAATTCAAAGGCAAATCACCGGTGAATGTTTGCATGGAAGTGCAGTAGTGTTTTTCTTCAATATCAGAGATTCAAATGTCTTCTTCTTTTTTGGCAATATGAGGAGATGAGATATCAGAGATCCCATGAACTTCCGGAGCATCAGGAGAAGGAGTCACTACATGGAGACTATCTTCAATTCGAATTGACTGTGTATAAGCTTCTGCTTCTTCTTCATCTTGAACAAATTCATTAGAGAGATTGGAGGCCGAGATTTTTGGATCAAGGATGTTTATGGTGTTGTATGTGCTCTCTAAAGTGCTATTATGATCCTCATCAATCATTCCAAAGGTTCTGTCCAATCTTGTCCAAAGTTCATGTGGATGTTTAATAGATCTACTGAGGTAGCGCAAGCTAGGAGAAAGAGCCAGTTTCATTATTTCAAAAGTTGCATCCTTTGCATTTGGCGAGTCATTTTCACTCTCAAAAGAATTTCTACTGAATCCATCAGACCCCCAAAAGAGATCTTGTCTATTCAGAAATATAATCATCTTCACCTTCCATTCATAATAGTCTAAGGATCGGGTGAGAAGAGAAACTAATGAATTCATTTCGAAGTTGTACCTGAAAAACAAAACAAAAAGGGCACCGTAAGGTTGGACAACCTGCACTTTTGGAATTTTCTTCGCACAGCTTAGTTAATCAAGCAAGCTTGATCAACAAATCTTTTTCTTGGGGTATTGAGTGGTAAATTCTCCGCTTCTGGTGCAGTGCTGGAAGGAGCAATTTCGCTCAAAAAATGATCCAGTAGGATATCTAAGGAGGAGAAGTGCCTTGTCTACTGAGGCTTTGATACCATATTAAATTGAGCACATAGATCTATGGACAAACACACAACTCACGTGATAGATCACACAATTTACTCAGTTATTGAAGAATGAAACGGTGCAAAAATGGCTTCCAGCTGTGAATGCTTTTCATTAATCAAAGAGTAATTAGATATATAACTACAATGAAGTACAATGTCTTTAATAGCCACAATCAATTTGAATCCACATGAGGAAATTCGAATTGATTAGACTCTACTTGACTGTAGGTAACTAAGACCTTATCTAAATCACTATCGGAGGACTCAATAGTTAAGTGACCTTGTCTAAACCATAACCGGAGTTCATTGGATTTCTAAAACACAATTCAAGTGTTACATTTAGTGTTGACTAAGGCTAACTAACTGTGGTAGGTGATAAATGCACCCCTCCTAAGTTTAGTCAAGTAAACCTAGCGCTAACTGAATGTAGAGGACTAGAACTGAATGTAACTAACTCCTAACTTAGCTTAACCAGTCATCAACTGAACTAAACTAATGTTGGTTGGTTTTGGCACTCCCAGTGGCTCCTAAATTGTAGGGATTGGTCTAGGAGGCTCCTAAACTAATGCAATCAAGTGCAATCAGTGGCAGTGAGCCTCAATTAGTGTTCCCCACACTTTAGTAACTGAAACATGTGCCCCAATTAGGCCAAGTTGACCCAATGGTGTTAATGACTATAAATAGACTGGATGGACTCCTGATTTAGACATATGACCAAATTGGACAAGGGAGGATTAATAATCCTAACAACACTTACCTATAAACTATTTATAAACACCAAGCATTTCAAACTATACCAAGGAACAATGTGTGTATTAGTCTTGGAGAGCTCGGCGCTTGGACTTTGGTGGAAAGATTTGCTTGGTGTGTGGACCCCACGCAACTTGGTAATGAGTGGCCTTGTGCCAACAACATTTTTTATAAAAACATAGGAATTAATTTATTTTTGCTCAAAGCTTCTAACCTTTTTCTCGCCCCACCTTGGAACTTTTATAAATTGTTTTAATGAGGAATGTTTGAAAACCATTTGATCCTCAAGAGAAACTCAAAATTTTCAGGCAATGAGGTTAACTATGGAAAAACTAAAATGGTGCTAACAGACTCTAAAAGAACATTAAATTATATTATACTAGGGATTCTTATCCCGACTTACATTTGAGGTTGTACCTCAAGGAGCATACACAATACTGACATCTCAAAAGGAGGGAAACACATATATGATGGGGGCACAACAACATACAATGAGAACATACATCAGAATATATTTTGAAGTTACAAATACAACAACACATAGAACCAATTCCTACCTAAGAGGAGATTGTAATCTAGAGGAGCATCAACAACCTCAACATGGATGGACACTGATTTTACCCCTAGTTCAATCAACAGAGAGGACAGTAATCCATAGGGTTGAAAACCATGACCATCAAACACTTCCAATGTCATATGTGAAGGGTGGATTTCAGAGGAGCCTATAGCTCTCCAATAGGACAGAGACATGACCAAGGTTGATGCACCTTCCTCCAAAATGATACATTGGACTTTCTTCCCAATAAATTTTGTAGATAATTGAAAAGCTAGAAGATGGGAGAGACTCGACTTAAAGTCATAAAGTTTAAAGGAGATAACATTATTATTCTTGGGATCCATAGCTCCAATAACCGACAATAGATTCTTACTTTGTGTAGGACACATTTGGAGTACTTCAAGGGTCTACATAGCACACGATTCTTAGCCAAATATTCCTCTACGTTGTAGTATTGGGATGCAAATGCACCAGGATTAAATACTGATTTTTGAATTATACTCTTGGTTGGATGGAGGACTACGTCAAGAACAGGTTTTTCAATGTGAATACCATTAGTAGGAGGGATGGAGGATGCATTTTTATCAATTGGAGTGCTATCATTCTTTTTTTCTAGATGAGGGTCATAGTTCTGGGATCTGGTCAGAATATTCACTGATTCACTAGACATCATTTTGACCTCATCGATGGAAGATGAGGAAGACCCATGCAAGGATTGATGGCCAATCAATTGTTGTTGGGTAGGGAAAGGATCTATCAAAACCATTGGGGTGGAAGTTTTTTTCATAAATTTTCTAACCTACTCGCGACGAGGAAATTCTTTGGTGAAATGGTCACCTCCACATATAAGGAAAAGGAATTTTATCTTTCTCTTATTTCTAGATTCGACATGTGTATTTTGTGATTTATTATATTCCTATTCATTCATATATTTATTGGGTTTATTTCTTCCTTTATTCTTCATTCCCAAGGATTATGATGATTGAACCACATTCACTTCGGTAAAAACAATCGGAGCATAAGCATTCTTGCGATTGCCTATAGTCTGGATAACGGGTGAAGCAGGTTGTTTTTGTTTCTTCGTGGATTTTTCACCGACTGTGTCTAGAATGAACAAAGTATGCCATCGATAGGTGGTTCCATCAAATTTCTTTAGGTGTCTAAAGTAACACAAGGATAGTTTGGGATCAAATCATATAAATCTCCTAACTGGGAATAAACCAAGTCTAGGTACTAAGCACGGGTGATTTCTTTCTCTTCAGTAAGATCTCCTTCCGTGGAAACATCTCTAGAAATGGGTGGAAGTAATCACTTAGTGAACCAATAAAAAATTAATTGATTTGGAATGGGAGCCTTAATCAACTTATGTCATCGTCTCCACTCATGTATATGATCGGATATATGGGTGGAAGTGGTTTGACGGAGTCATGAATTCAAAAGATATGTACATGTTTAATATCTAATTGGTAATTGAAAATGCTTCAAAAATGTCATCTCTGGAGTGTTGAAATCCCAAAAGGAATGATAAGGATATTATATATACCATTTAGAAATAGTTTCGGTGAGAGTTATTTGAAAACGTCAAATGGATGGAACCATCCATTAGAGAGTTTGATGAACACCACAAATGGTAAGTCTTTACATGGTTCTTGAGGTCTTCACCAGGTTTTCTATCAAATTTTGGTATATCCAAAAGTAACTTTACAGGAATTTATGGCCACAAAGGATCATGGTGAATAGGATCATTAATCAATCGTGTCAAATATGGAATATCAAGCGTAGCCAGAAATGGAAATTGTTGATTCGGTTGTGGATACTAGTAGTATTGGTAAGGCATATGTGTACCAATAGTACCGTAAGAGGATTGATAAATGAGTGTCGATGATCCTTCTATAGTGGGTTGGTTCATTGGTGGTTGATTTCCAAATGATCCTCCTGATGGTCCTCTAGGTGATGGACCTCTATATGGTGGACCTCCAGGTGGGCCTCCACATGGACCTCTAGATGGTGGACCTCTAGGTGGTGGACCTCTAGGTGGTGGACCTCCAAATGGTGCGCCTCCAGATGGTCTCCAAGGTAAGCTTCCTGGTGACCCTCCAACTTAATTTTCTAATAGCCTCCAAAATGTATGGACATTCATCCAATTAGATTTCCCCAATGGGGTATTAGTATTACCAGGATAAGGGATCCTAGGATAAACATTTCATGAGGAAATTGGTGGATATTTTTTATTAACTATTGCGGGTTGATTAACTGGGTAAGTATAACCCCATGTAGGTTCGTTATTCATAGGTTGAAACCATGTGTGTTTTCCTGTGATGGAGGAATGATTAACCGCATTTGCAGTTGTGGAAGGTGCACTGACTATCAGTTTCCCTAGTGTGACACTCTTCCCAATATTTGAATTAGTTCACCTGATTTTTTAAACAACCTACTCTGGGGATTTCCCCCTAGTCATTGGATTTATGGGTAAACTAGAAATAGGTGGGAGAGTTTAAACTAGTAGGGAAGGGATAAAAGGTTTCCCAAGATCATAAGAAACTACACTTTGAACCGGTATTCTTGACACACTAGAAAAATGAGACCGAACAGGGGCATGGTATTTGGGAGCACCTATTTCTGAATGGTTAGGTAAAGGAGATAGAATCCTTCTTCTTATGTTCTCCCCCATTCTACACAAATGATCCATAGTTTCCTGAATTGGCCCAAGGATTTCATCATTTGGGATGAATCTCAGATCTCGTGGAGTGGTGGAATAAGACAAAATAGTAGTGCCATACTTGAAAATGGTTTGTCCCAAGGAATTATTCCAAATTGGAGCATTTGGACTCAATTCTGATGCAACAAGGTCATCTAATGGATGGGAAAATACCCATTATCATTCACCAGAATGGCCTTCCGTTGGGAAGTGAAAGGTTGAGGCACATGAAGAAGGCAGCTGAACCACTACTGGAATAGGGGTAGATGTATTTTCAAAGGAATTGAATACTCTTCCCTGTATTCAGTAACCTAAAATACCTCTACATGTTGATCAGTCATAATATATTGGTCGATAATTTCCCCTTATCTTCCTCTCCTAGTGAGAGGAAATTTAGGTAGTAAACATTGCAACCTGTGAGTTCTCCTCACAGGTAGCTCAGCTAGAATGTTGGCTAAAATAACTATTACTCTAAAGGACTTCTAGTTGAAAATATTACACACAAAACTCCTATGCAAGCTAAGGTCACAAGGAAACTTAAGTGATAGGATAGGTTGAGAATTCAGATCTTTAATAGGAGTTTCAATTTGTCACAACTTGCGGTATACCACAAGGTCCAACAATAAAATGTGACAAGGAGGATTGGGACCATACCCTTTCCAGAATACCTAACTTCCTGGATGACACATCCATAGTAGCTCCCCATGTACTATTCTTAGTGTATTGCTTCAACAAGATGGCCAAAAGGATTTTCTTAATTGGTATAGGTTCCTAGAAGGGTCTCTTAATATATGCAAGGTACATGGGAGCTTAAATCCATATTAGTGTTGTCTAATGCACAATCGTTCGAAACGGCCTTTTCGATATACTATTGAGTATGTGAAGAACTTTTCAATATACCTCAGGGGTACATGAAAATTCGTTTGATATACGGATTGATACGTGGAAGAACCACACAGTCCTTGGCATGTAGTACAAGAAATAAATGACAGCTCCTATGTTTATATATGCTAATACACGTCTTCTAAACTAACACTCAAATTTCTAAGAATTTTAACCTAAGCTACCATTCAATTTTTTCTTGATGAGCTGTGTAGTAATTACAAGATTAAATGATCTAAATGCAATGCAATTCACTTTTCGATGAATCTTATCTAGAGTAAAGGATAGATATTTTCCTTTTAAGCAATAAACAAAAACACCATGCAACTTTAATAACTCATTCTTCAAACTTTTACAATTTTCAGACACACAAAACCTATCAATGCTAAACCTAAGGAATTCTCTAACATAAAAGAAGAAGTTCCCTAATTCTTTAACTGCTATGTTTTTCACAATCAAAAATAAAAAAGAAACAACTGCTACTCTTTTTAATCAATCAGATTCAAAGCACCTAATCAAAGTAAAGTAACATATCTAACCTTTCTTTTTTTTGATATATTTTTTGGAATAGAAATGCAAAGAAAAGGTAAAATTATTCTACCAAAAGAACAAGAAACTGTGATATTTTTCCTTCTTATGGGTATGGAAAGACTCAGAGATATAAAAGAAAACAATAATACCCAGGATTGAATTCCTAAAATACAAAATCACTGAATTTTGGAGTTTTTACTAAGATGGTTTTTCAAGATTTTACTCAAAAAATGTATTCAAGCTAAGTGCACACTATCATATCCGACAACAATCAAATCAGCATATACACAAACCCAAACAAAACAAAAGAAAATTTTCAAAATAATGCTTCTAGAGTTGAATATGGCCTACCTCGATGCACCTTGCAGAGATGAACTGGGGAATTCCCTAGAGGATGACACTCTTTTCTTACTACAAAACAATGTTGATGACGCTTTTTGTATCTGGGAGAAAGGTGTCGATGATGCTCTGTGAAAATAGACAAAAGGCGTCATGAAGGGGTTGACACTCTCTCATATTTTTTCTCACAATGTCTTTTGACTCACTTTCACTCACTCTACAAACTCTACAAATATCACTCACAAAGACATGCTCTTTTCCTCTTATACTAGTAATGATTCCAGCAACATAAAGGTACTCTCTTGATCCTCCTCCATCATGGTCCATGAAGCTTGCATATATAGGCCAAACAAGGCCAAAGGGGTTGATATTCTTTGGGAGGAAGGTGAGGGATCATACCTAGAGACTAGGGGTACAAATTCCACCTACTCCACAAAGTTGGGATAAGGCTCCATGAGGAATTTCATCTACAAGGTTCTTGAAATATTATTTTTTTCTTCATTTTAACGGGGGATGATACTCTTTTTGTACTAGCAGGAGGCACTGACGCTCCTTGTCAATGGGAAACAAGTGTCATCAATGCTCTCTTTCATTGGGAAAGAGGTGTCATGCAAGGATGACACTCTATATCAGAAATCAAAGGGATTTAGGCCTCCCAAGATTGAGCAAAAATCTCCTCTAAAGATGATTTGGACAGGGAACTCAAGGGGATTGAGAAAAGTGACAAATTTTGGGTTTAACACCCTTACTTTTCATATTGACTTCATCCTTAATGCATGTGTTACAAGCGCCTTCCAGGGGACCTTTTCATGGATAATTTTAAGGAACCATACTTATTTAAAAGTGTATAAATGTTGTCAAATCTTACAAATTCTTAAAACGTCAACTATAAAAATTTTGGTGATATTTTTATAAAAACTTAGTTCCTAAGGATTTTATATCGTTAATATAATAATTTGGCTATTTTTAGGGTGAAAAAATCTTACCTCATTGAAATTGGGAAAAATAGGGCTTCAAAAAATGCAAAATGGCAAATATGTTTTTGGAGACCAATGAGAAGAACCCGAGGCGGAACACCAATAATTGGAAGCCCGCGCCCCCACCACAAGGCACGGACCGCACAAAAACATGGAAAAATAGCCCATGTGCTAAATTTCGCCCCTAAAATTATCCTTGGACCTTTTGCTACTAATGGATTTGATCTCTCTTTAATCAATACTAGTTTCAAAATTATGTGGCCTTGGATTGCTAACTTTCAATCCTAATCCAATTCCTTAGCATAATATTGTTGGTGATATTCAAAATAAAATATTAATCAAATTTAGATTAAGTGTTGATCTTAGGGTAGTTTTCTTAGTTTCGAGGAGTGATGGTAAAATTGGTGGTGTTTGTGACTCAAAATGTTGAACCAATCAAATGCACAATGCTCACTACTCTTTCCTTTATTTCAATGATCTTCTATACTATGTAAGAGTAAGAGGTTCTTTGAGATCCTTTAAACATGCAAATTGCAAAACATAATTACTTTTACAAATTTGAAACAAGAAATTTTCTAAAGAAGTGATGTT
Source organism: Pseudotsuga menziesii (assembly GCA_001517045.1). Taxonomy (NCBI): domain Eukaryota; kingdom Viridiplantae; phylum Streptophyta; class Pinopsida; order Pinales; family Pinaceae; genus Pseudotsuga; species Pseudotsuga menziesii. The sequence continues at coordinate 402,668 of LPNX010938132.1, forward strand.
TTATTGTCACAAATTATTAACTTCTTCCTTTCAAATAAATTTCCATTTTTTTAGCAAGGGTTCAATAGGTTGGATTCAAACATAATATGTGTCCATATTGCTTCAACTATCACTAATTGGAAATGGAAAATGGTTGAATGTTCAATGTTTTGCTTATTTCTAATAAGTCTCCCTAACCAATGTTTAAATGTAGGATTATGATTCAATTTTGATTTTACAATTACATGATGCTCTCTTTGTGAATGTTGAATTTGATTTTCCAAATCAATGGTTTGAAAATCAACGCAAAATTCTAAATATCTTTCAAAATTTTAAAACTGAGAAGCATTTACACTTGAGATCCACTTTCTCATTCATTGGACTGCCTAAAAGCGCAAGTGAAGAGGATACTCGTGGCTCAAGAATATGCTTCAAAACTTCAAAATATTTTTAGTACACTTGATATCCTTGTTTCTCATTCACAGGACCACCTGAAAGTGCAAGTGAAGAGGATATGTAGGGCTCAACAAATATACTCTAAAATAAAATCTAGAATGTTACACTTGAGATCCACTTTCTTGTTCATAGGACCACCCGAAAGTGTAACTGAAGAGGATAATAGTGGATTGAACACAATGTATCACAAGAAAATTGAATATTAAAGCCACAAATATCTCTAATTTTGATTCAAGAAATTCAAAAATAATCTATCCAAAAAACGTTTACTTGATTAAGTCGTATTCTTATGGTTCTTGGAGGAATTTTTTTTTTAATTTATCTTAGGTGAAAGGGTCAATTATTTTTTAATTTTTTTGTGCATTTTATTTAAATAATGGTTCTAAATGTGTCTTATCTATGATTTCATTTTGTGTTTCAGGTCAACAAGTTCATACAACTCAAAATTACATGGCCTAAAGGTTCATAAATTGAAACAATGTGTCATGTTATTCAACGTTTTAACAATTTTATTATACAAACAAATGATTAAAGTGAACAAAAAAAGAGAAAATTTCATCCATTAATAGTGAAATAAAGGACCCAAATGATAAATATTTCCTGAACATTCAGATCTGAGAAATCGTTTAAAGAAAACTTGAACAAAACTCAAAAACTTACTAATTAAAGTGATTTTCCTAGATTTTTAAGGAGGTTTATAAGACTTCAAAATTCAAGTGAAATTGATCCTAATTTATTTGAATATAATCCTAATAGGTCCCTACTTCCATCTACAAGTCTGGAAAGTTGAAAATCATTCCTAAATATAGACCTAAAACATTGATTTGCAATTCCTAGTTTTTGACAATTTTTAAGTTAGTAAGCACACAAATCTTTAAAATAATTAAATGATCCCAACATATCAGTAAAATTAGATGAAATTAATCTCTAAAATATTTTTTTTAGGATTCCTAAGCTAACCACAATAAAAAGAATAACTCAAAATGGACAATCCAAGCCCAAATTACACCTAAAACACTAAACCCTATGCAGAAATGACATTGGCCAGTGATTAACCGTGTGTATTGGAAGTTCCACATGGCCTACATAGTTTTTTACCTAGATTTATATGCGTTTGTCACCATTTTGACCTGTGTGGATTAAGAAAACAGAGTTTCCGCGCAAGAAATTTCAAAATTTTTAAGAATTTTGATTGTGTCAAGGTTGATTTAAGTTGGTTTTGGATTATCAAAGACTCCTAAACTTGGTTAATATGTATTAGGACATAAATTAGGCAAGTATTTGAAATATTTAAAGGCAAGAAAACACAAAATTGAGAAAAATAATTCAATAAATAAATCATTTAAACCCCAATATCGCCGATAGAGTCACCATTCTATTGGTAGAGATTGCAGTGGGGATGTATCTACAACATTCTCTATCCTTAATATAGGTGGGTGAGTCTTAATTTATATAAATGCATGCAACAATTTAAAATTTTCTTGAGATTCCTAAGCATTTTCCAAGAGTAGAGAGGGGAGGAAGAAAGGAAAGAACCACTTGAAGTGTGCCACATGTTAATATTTCATATGATTAGCTAGATATCATTACTGTTTAATACATTTTAACATCAATAGAATATGAAAAATCACTGAAAGAAACACAATCACAAGATATACATGGATTTATCCTGGGAAACCCTCAAGGGTAAGAAAACCCAACAAAACTTCCTCTATATAGATGTATAATATAAAACCCCAAAGCAGGTGCTCCTTCTCCTTGTTGACCTCTCTCTCTCTTATGCACTATACACAAGTGAGTGTGTGTGTTGAAATGAGGAACACAACTCCTCTATTTATACCCCTTCTGTCACTTGAGTTTTACCCTAACAAGTCTGGCCCAACAAACTTACTGGGCCGACTTCACCCAGGAAGACTCTAAACAATATTATATTATTCAAGAGGGTACTATTGGCCCAACTTACAATGGAATATATACCTCATGACTCTTTGCTGACCAAATAGTACAATAGTAAAATCCCAAAGGAGGAAGAAGACATCTCCATTGGGTTACATCAGTAAAATACATTTAGAATATTCTTTGAATTTATAATATTTCAACACACCCACTTAACAAGAAGGGTATTCTACTGACAAAAAAATCATCAACTATAGGAGAAAGGAGAGAGAGCATATTGAACGGTATTAAGGTAATACATCTATACATCATAGGAAGTTTTCAACAATCATCGGTCACTGTAACTGTTACTGGAACATCTCCAGTACTGGAACACCATCTTCTATAGCACTGAGTTTTCATCTTTTGCAATATTCGATCACTTGATCCTTTGTAGCAACAATTTGATCTTCATCTTCTTGCATCACTCGATCACTTGATCCTATGTAGCAACACTTTGATCTTCATCTTTTTTATGTACTCAATCACTTGACCCTTTCCAACACATGGGATCACTCTCAAGGGATTGTTCTTGTCTACAACACCATCCTACAAGTGAATGTAGGATTACTCTCCATAAGAGAGTATCATCTATAGGACCATCCTCAGTAGGTAAGGGCTAGGACCACTCTCAAGAGTAGAGTGTTCTTGTCTGAAAGACCATCCTCAAGGGAGGATACTTTTTTCCACAATTAAAAGTCGGACCTCATCAGCATCTGCAGGCGCACTTGGCATTTTCTATATTGGAGCATCACTTCCATCCCATTCCCAGTGATAGTCTCATCATCACTCCCCCTTTCTAGGGAGGGTCCATATCATCAACCTGCTCCCCCTTTCCGAGGAGGGTCCACATCACCATCATTCTTCCTTACAAGGAAATTATGTAACATCATCATTGTTCCTCCCTATGAGGAAAGTCTTCAACATCATCATCATTTTTCCTCCCTACGAGGAAATTCTTTTCATACTACACCAAGCTTGTCATGGAAGTATTCAAACTTTACTCAAGACGGAGGTTTGGTCAATACATCAACAACTTCCTCATAGATACTCACATAATAGAGTTTGATAGCTCCCTTCTGTACCATATCCCTTATGTAAAAATATCGGATTTCTATGTGCTTTAATTTATCATGGAACACAAGATTCTCTGTCATGTTTATACAACTCTAGTTGTCACATAGAATCACTGTTGTGTCCAAATACAATTCAAATAGACCTAACATCAATTTTTGAATCCATATCGCTTCACAACTAGTAGAACGGGATGCTATGTACTCTGCTTCAGCCGTGCTGAGAGAAACAAATATTGTTTCTTGCTAAACCATGATATCATCGCAGATCCCAAACAATAACATCCACCTGAGGTTCTCTTTCTATCTACAAAAATTCCTACCCAATCAAAATCTGTATATCCATATAATATGTATTCATGATCTCTATCATAGTATAGTCCAAAGTCTATTGTACCTTTTAGGTACCTCATCACATTCTTTGCATCTGTCAGGTGAATATGTCTATTTTTAACTAGATATTGACTCAAGGTGTTCACAACAAATCATATATCTATCCTAGTATTCATCAAATACATCAATGACCTAATAACCTGTTTGTACTGAGTCTCATGTACTAACTCTGATGATTCATCATATATTAGCTTCATGTTGGTATCCATGGGTGTGGCCATGGCTTTACAATCCAACATATAAAATATTTTTAATATTTCCACTGCATACTTTCCTTGGTTAAGAAATATTCCTTCTGGGATCTGCCACACTTTCAGGATGAGAAAATAGTGCATCAATACAATATCTTTCATATTGAATTCTTCAGCAAGATTCTTCTTGCAATCTACAACATGTTTCTCATTTCCTGTCAAGATTAGGTCATACACATATAGCAATAGTATGACAAGTTCATCATCCATAACCTTCAGGTAAAGGTTAGGGTCGTATTTACTCTTGGTAAATCTCGAGCTTGTCAAGAATCTATCCATTATTCCATACCAAGCTCTAGGAGGTTGCTTTAGTCCATACAGAGCTTTCTTCAACTTACATATGTGAGTCCCTCTTTTTCGAATTCAAATCCTTGTGATTGTTCAATGTATACTTATTCCTCAATCACACCAGTCAGGAAGGATGTATTTACATCCATGTCATGTAGATTCCACTTCATCATGGATGTAATTTCCATGATGGTTATGATGGAAGTATACCATTCTACTGGAGAAAATATCTCTTCATAAGCAAATCCCCTCTTTCTGAGAGAATACTCTGGCCACAAATATTGCCTTGTATTTTTCAATACTTCCATCAACTACATGTTTTATCTTGTAGATCCACTTGGAAGATACCATACTCTTGTTTTCTCATTTGGGTACTATATCCCAAACATCATTCTTCATTTACTAGTATTATTCCGCCATTGATTCTACCCATTCTTTCTTTTGTACAGATTCCTCGTAACTGGTAGGTTCTTGATCTACAATATCACACATCAAGGACACATAACTCAAGAATGGATTTGATCTCTTACTTGCTCTTGTGGAGCCTTTTGGAGATCCATACTTTCCCGCTTCTTATATGATTTATCTTACCCAAGCAATTTTTCCCTTTTGATATATGTCCATAGTAGGGGGTTCCTGAGGTTCTATCATATCATGAAATGTATATCGTGAAGGATTTGGAGTCTTCACAATATCCAAAAATATTCTCTTCTTTCTAGAAGGGGCCAACTTGGTTCTATTTTCTTTTGGAATGTGGACATATATTGGAAGGAAAAATATCTTTATATGCCTCACTTTGTGGAAATTTAACCCAAGAGATAGATCAATTACACTCACAAAATTGCTAATCAAACATGCAAAATTCACACAAAAGGAGACTGAAATTGGAGCATAACTTAATCCTGTATTGAATAAGTGTACATTAGCCAACCATATGAAGTAAATAGTATGCTCAAATATATAATTACATGAGATATTCGAAAGAACTAGTTTTCTATTCGAATTGGTCAAAAACCGAGCTTACTAAAACAAGTCATATCCCCCATAGGTGCAAAAATGACTTTCCAAATCCATGAAGATCCTCATGAATTAGATAAAGCGAGTGGGAAAGATAATTTTTGTTGGAAATACAACTCATTCATGATTTTTTATGGAGAAAAGGAAGGAGGATGACGTGGTCAAAAAAACAAGGCAAGTTCCCCAAGACTAGCTTTTCCTTTATGCCTTAAATCGTATGTAAAGTAAGGAAGCTTTCAGAAAATGCAGATATGCGCTTTAAAGAATTAAGAATAAATTAGACATGCTAAATATGTTTCCAAGATTATTTCAAAGTGCTCCATGACCCATTTTATCAAGTATTGGCTTCTACGAACATGCAGAAGTCAACTAGCCTAGAGAGGGAATCTAGGATTCTAGGAATAAGACAAAAATGATTTAATTTATGTCAAATATGGGTAACTATGGGTTGATTATTCTAACACCCCTGATTAAGCCTAACTTTATGAGTAAAAATCAGAAAATTATAGGGCCTAGCAACAATGCTTAGTCACCCTTTTACATACTACATGTCCATACAACCAAGGAAAGAGGCAAAACACCCAGTGGGAAAATCCTCCCTTAAACATGGACATGAAAAAAAAAAATGGAAATATTGTCATTAATCATTCTTCACCACATGATCAGAAATCCCCAGCAGTGATTTGATATTACTAAAGGTCTTCTCACATAACACTTTGGTCAATATGTCTACTAATTGTTCTGAAGATGTGTAGTAGTGTAGAGCAATGGTACCATCATGCACAAGCTCCCTGATATAGTGCATATGGATCTCAATGTGCTTGGTTATTTGTCTTTGAATTGGATTAGTGGAGATTCAAATGGTGCTTTGATTGTCACAATATATGACTGTTGAAAACTCTGATTCGAAACCACATTCTCCAAGTATCCCCTGCAACCATAAACATTCAGTAGTTGCATTTACAACTCCTATATACTCTACCTTTGTAGATGAGAGTGCTATGGCACTCTACTTCTTACTTGACCAGATGATTGGTCCTTCTACAAGCATGAACACATATCCTGAGGTAGAATTTCAATCTATGGTGTCGCCTGCCCAATCACTGTCAGTAAATTCAACTAGCTCTAAGCCAGATTTTGCTTTGTAGAAAATCCCATGACTCCTTGTTCCTGCAACAAAGTTTAGGATCCTCTTGGCTTCTCTCCAATGGATCTCATGAGGCTGATCCATGTATCTTGAATCCACACTAACTTCATAATATAAGCCAGGTCAAGTATGTGTAAGATAAAGCAAACACCCAATCAATTGCCTATACAGTGTATTATTTACCATAGGAGAAGAACTTGCTTCTTCATGCTTAACTCCTAAAAGGAATGGAGTCTTGCTCAGCTTGAAATCCTTCATGCTGAACTTGATGAGAAAATATGAAGCATAATTTTACTGATGAACCTTGATTTCATGTTTGGATTGAGAAATTTCGAGACCCAAAAATTGGCTCAACAATCCCAAATCTGTCATAGAAAAGGCATGGTTCATTGCATCCTTCAAGGAGGCAATCTCTTTCTTTGAACTTCCTGTAATCAGAAGGTCATCCACATAGAGAACTATGATCATTAAATAACCATGAATCAATTTCAAATATATATTAGGATCATACTTGCATTGAACAAAACTTAGTGACAGCAGAAATCCATCAATCTTGGCATACCAAGCCCTGGGGGCTTACTTGAGCCCATACAATGATTTATTCAACCTGCACATTAAAGATGGATTAGATACAAAACCTTCTATTTGCAACATGTAAATCTCTTCAGTCATATCTCTATTCAAAAAGGCACACTTTACATCCATGTGATGTACCTCCCACTGCTTCGAAGCTGCAATGGCTAGGGCAAGCCTTACGGAGTCCATCTTTGCCACTGGTGCAAAGGTCTCATTGTAGTCAATACCATTAATTTAAGAGTATACCTTTGCTACCAATATTGCCTTATATTTCAAAGGTGAACCATCAGAAGCAAACTTATTTTTGAAGACCCACTTACACTTCACTAGCTTCCTCCCTAGGGGAAGATCAACCAGTTCCCATGTGTTGTTCTTCTGGAGCGAGTTGAATTCTTCTTTACTAGTTGTTTTCCATATTGGATAATGTGCTACATACTCATATGTCCATGGATCATAATCTATTATCAAATAACACTTTTCAGAAAAAGATAGGATCTTTCACACAAAGGGCACTCTCAAATTGAGATCTAGTCCTCCTAGTGTCATTAGGATTTTCAGCTAGTTCCCCAATTGCATGAATGGTCCTTGCTTCCAAATTTGGTATTGTAGGTATGTTAGGATGTGAAATTAATTCATCATTATCAGACATATCATAATCAACAAACTCATTAGTCTCTTCACTTACAATCAATGGCTGTGGTCATGAAGAGGACTCTCCAACTTCAACTGCTACTAAAGACTCTTCTTCAAACTGAATGCTTCTTTCAATGAAAGATTTGTTTGTGCTCAATTTGATCAGCTTGTACCCTTTTTAATATTCATAATACCCAAAAAATAGGCACTCTTGGCTTTGGGATTGAAAATCCTTCCTCTTTTTAGTTGGAATTCTAGCCCAAGCCTTTGAGCCAAAAATCCTGAAATGGGTCACATTTGGCTTGTGCCCACTCCAAGCTTCGAAAGGAGTCATGCCATCAAGATTCTTATGTGTCACCCTAGTCTAGATATATGATGCATAGTTTATACCTTTAGCCCAAAACTTTGGTGGCAACGTTTTAGCCTCCATCATACAAGTTTCCATCTCCTTCAATGATCTGTTCTTCCTCTTAGAAACACCATTTTGTTGTGTTGTGTAAGGGATAGAATGCTGCATCTTGATACCTGAATCCTTGCAATACTAGATGAAATCAGACTTCACATACTCACCACCATTTTCATATCTAAGGATCTTGAGTTTTCTCCCATACTAGTTTTCAACCAAGGCTCTAAACGCTTTGAAGAGGTCAAAAACATTAGACTTATGCTTTAGGAAGTAAACCCAACAATACCTAGGAAATTCATCTATGAAGGTGAGTGAATATTTTGCTTGACTCATGGACATATGAGGGAATGGACTAGTAATGTCATTGTAGATCAACTCAAGAGGTGCATAGGTTCTCTCATGACTAGCTCTCTCATACTTGTGCTCTGGGTGTTTTCCTAGGATACAACCTTGACAGAATCCCTTAGAAAACTTGATCTTTGGTAACCCTATGACCATGTATTTTTAACTCAAATCAGAAAGATACTTGTAGTTAAGATGGCCAACTATTTCATGCGAAAGCTTGCTTGCTTCATTAGCATGAGTAAGAAGAGTAGAGGGGTTTGAGTAGGGTAGAAAATGGGAAAACTTGTATACCTTCGAAGTGTGATCAATAACACCTTTTTCTATGACTTTACCATTCAAAATATCAATGATTTCAACTTCATTGGGGGATAATATTACTTTATTTGGAGACCCGGTGTGATTCATATGATACACTTACAAGAGATTAGAGGCAAGACCTAGAGCATACAACACATTATTGAACTTACCATGGTAAAGATAAATCCCACCCTTTCCCATACTGTCAATCAAAGAGTTGTGTCCCAAAACTATTGGAGGACCTTTCGACATGTCAAGAGAAGAGAAGATCTCTTTTGTTGAAACCATATGTCTGGAAGCTCCAGAATCAGTGATGAAACTAGGTGCGCTTGAGGTGCCAACAATCAAGGCATGTACTCTCTCCTTGTCTTCTGAATTTGATCCTCCTTCCCTCTTCTTTGAGTAATCAGGAAGGGAGATGTTGTTCTTTTCTAGGATTTGGGTCAAAATTTCTATTTGCTTTTTCATACAATATCTCTCAAGATGATAGCCCTTACTGCAGCATGTGCACTTGATCATTTATCCTTTGTTCTTCTTCTTTGGGGGGTTCTTCTTGGATCCTGAGGACTCCTCTTGAGACTTTGCCTTATATGTCTTTTTCTCAGGTGTCTTTTTATCTTTTTTCTTGCTTTTTAAATCCACCTTCGAATCTCCAGCAACCAAGGCTTGGTCTTTGGAAGGTTTGATGGTGCCCATCATCGCCAATTTATCTTTCTCTTGAGTGAGGGATTCCATGAACTCAACAAGCTTAGGAATATTCCAGGTTCGAGCAGTCAATTTAGTGGCATAGAAGGTCAAAAAAAATTGAATACTGAGGACCAAGATTTGAGAGAATGGTCAAAACTAGTTTCTCCTCCTTTTCAATCCCACATTGTTTTAACTGCAAAGCAAGGGCGTTAAACTTGGTAAAATAGAGTTGGAATGATTCGAAGCTACTGGGATTCAATGAGATCAACTCATTCTCTATTTGATGTCCTCTCATCTCATATGTATTTCCAAAAATATATTCAAGCTTCTCCCACACCTCATTAGGAGATGTCAATGAATCAAGATGGAAGAGAAGGTCTCTTGAAATACTCAGACACAAAAGACCATAGGCCTCATCCCTCCTATTGTTCCATTTGATTTTCTCTGCATATGCATTGGGATCTTCCTCAATAGCCATGGTAAACCTATATATACCTTTCTCTCTCAACAATATATCCATCTCATCTTTCCATTTGAATAAATTGAATGGATTCAAGATGATCCTTTGAGATTGGTCCATATCTCAGCTCCTGTGCCCTTCAATCAGCAAAATGCACTCCCAGTCAGTGATGTCAAACCTAAAATAACAATTTGGAAGGAGATAAATTGATCCAAAAAGGCTCTGATACCATGTTGAAATTGAACCCAAGAGATAGATCAATTACACTCACAAAATTGCTAATCAAACATGCAAAATTCACACAAAAGGAGACTGAAATTGTAGCATAACTTAATTCTATATTGAATAAGTGTACATTAGCAAACCATATGAAGCAATATGATGATAAAATATATATTACATGATATATTTGAAAGCACTAGGTTTCTATTCGAATTGGTCAAAAACCAGGCTTACTAAAACAAGTCAAATCCCCCATAGGTGAAAAAAGGACTTTCCAAATCCATGAATATCCTCATGAATTAGCTAAAGCAAGTGGGAAATATAATGTGTGGTGGAAAGAAAACTTATTCATGATTTTTTATGGATAAAATGAAGGAGGATGATGTGGTAAAAAAAACAAGGTAAGTTCCCCATAGACTAGCTTTTCCTTTATGCCTTAAATCAGATGTAAAGCAAGGTAGCTTTCAGAAAAAGTAGATATGCACTTTAAGGAATCAGAAATAAAGCAGACATGATAAATATGTTTCCAGGATGATTCCAAAGCACTCCATGACCCAGTTTAGAAAGTATTGACTTCTAGGAACATGTAGAAGACAACTAGCATAGAGAGGGAATCTAGGATTCTAGGAATAAGAAAAAAATGATTTAATTAATGTCAAATATGGGTAACTATGGGCTTATTATTCTAACACACTTCAGGATTCTTTCCTATGTACATTTCTTCCGTAGTATTGAATCCAAGGGCACTATCATAGGATACTCTAATTTGCACATAGATAGTTGTTCTTGCTGCTTCATCCCATAAGATGCATAGGAATATCTTGATCATGTATCATTGTCTTCACTGCTTCCATAATGGTCCTATTCTTTCTTTCTGCAACACCATTCTATTGGGGATTGTAGGGAGTGGTTAGTTCCCTCTTTATTCCAGCTTCTTTACAAAAGGATTAAAAATATTTTGAAGTATATTCTCCACCATTATTTGTTATAAGTTTCTTGATTCTTCTATCTGAATGGTTCTCTATCAAGGCTTTGAATTCCTTGAATTTCCTGAATACTTCATTCTTTGTTTTCAAGAAGCATATCCATGTCTTTCTTGAATAGTCATAAATAAATGTAACATAATATTCATATCCACTTAAAGATGTGGAGGGAATTGGACTGCATACATCAGAATGAATTAATTCCAACGTACCTTTAGTCTTTGTCTCACTCTTCGAAAATGGATTCTTGATATTCTTTCCTGTTGCACATCCTTTGCAAGTTCCTTCATGATCCATATTCAAATTTGGTAAACCAATTACTACTTTTCTGACATAGGGTAATGCTTTGTAGTTGATTTGAGCAAGCCTTCTATGCCATAGTTCACTTGAGCTAGTGATCTCATGGAAAAAGGTTGTTTATGAATGCCCTTTGAGTTTTTATAATCCTCCTTCTTATTTACCAATGACAACTGCATATTCAATTGATTTTCCTTTGGTCCACATGAGTACTTGTCCATCTATAAAAGCAACTCTATATCCTTTATTATATAATGTTGAGATGGAAAGTAAGTTCTTCTTCAAAACTGGTACATATAGTACTTCCTTCATCTTCATGAGAGTTCCAGAGTCAAGCTTGTATCTTTCTTCACCAATACCTTTGATGGGATATTGATAGTCATCTCCTAATGATACTTTCCGAGAAGAGTTCTTTTCTTCAAGTCTTGACAAAGTTTTCCTTTGTCATATCATGTGCTTTGAGGAACCACTATCAATAAGCCATGTATCTTCTCCAGGTATTATAGACCCCAAGAGTGTAGATAATAGTACATATTCTTCTACATCTTCTTCTTTTTCTTGTATCTTTAGATCATAACATTCTACCCTCTTCTATAATGTATCCTATTTAACAAAAAGTGAAAATATTCATGGATTATTTGTATGTTTGTCATAATTTTCCGCTCATAACTCAGAATTGGGTGTACTTTGGACCATTGGAAAGCTCTTGAAATTATCTACAACTTTTTTGTTTTGAGTTATTTCTAATACTTTATCGTTTTCCCAGGGTGGGTATTTTAGTAATTACTAAAACACCCTCCCTGGACAAACAGTAAGGAATTAGAAAAAACTCTAAACTGAAAAGTTGTAGATAAATTCAATATATTTTCAATGGTCCAAAGTACGCCCCATTCAAAGTTACAATGGAAAAGTTATGCCCAAAATACAATAGATTCTAGGAATATTTCCACTTTTTTTGTGAAATAGGATACATTTTGGGAAAAATAAAACCTTATGAGCTCTTTCTTCTTCTTCTTCATCCTCATCTTCAACTAGATTTGCATGATGTCTTTTTTTGTTCTTCTTCTTCAATGGACACTCTCTGGCAAGGTGTCCTATCTTGTTACAGGTGTAGCATTGATATTGGGAGTATTCCTTCTTTTGACTATTTTCTCTTTTCTTTTGAAACCTCTTGGTAGGTTGATACTCCTTGTGACTTTCCTTCTTGAATATTGATTGTCTTCTTCCTCTTCTCATATGGGTGTCTAGGGCTTGATCATCTTTTTTTAGTAGAGCTTCTCTATTAGCTACTCTAGCTTCGTCTTGGATGCAATCTTCCCATGCAATGTCAAACTTCAAACTTTCTTTTTTGGAACACATAGTCTGTATGAATGAATCCCAAGGTCTAGTGAGACCATTGAGAGCAATCATAGCTAGTTAATATTCATCAAGGGAGTCCCCAATGGCTTCTATTTGCTCCTTGAACTAGGAGACCCTTGTGAAGTAGTCTTGAATGGATTCTCCTTTACGCATCTTGGTACTCTTCAATTGATCTCTCAAATTCATCCTTCTGTTGATATTCTTTCCTTCATACATTCTGGAAACGGAATCATACATTTGCTTTGGTGCCTCTTTGGATGACACTTGAGGGATCAAGTGATCCTTGATAGAATCAACAATGATACTCATTTCCTTGATTAGGCCCTTCTAGTGCTTTTCCTTAGCTTCATCTTCTTTTAGTTCTGCAACTTCTTCTTTGATATATTTCTCAATATCATTCTCTCGCAGAATGAGACCAACCTATATTTCCATGCTCGAAAGTTTTCTATGCCTTCTATGTTGATGTATATGTAACTTTGGAATGTATTCACTTGTATTTATTATGTATTGTAACCCGATGTTTATTCCGGGATGTATTTGTAATGTACTTGAGTCATGTCATGCCCCAATGTTCCTATCGGGAGGTTCTATAATGTAAACAAGTCATGTCAATTTATTGTGGGTAACCCTCCTATTGATCAAGGGTTAAAGTCCCCGCAGTTCCAGGGCACTAAGGTTATTAGACTCTCCTAGAGAAGTCAGCCCTAGTAGGGTTTAGTCATGCCAAGAATTAGTATAAATAGAGAGCTAGCCTCTCTATTTAGTATACACTCACTCACACTCAGTTGTAGTGCATAGCTGAGGAAGAAGAAGACATTGGAGCTAGGAAGAAAGAGGTTACTGCTGTCGGGAGATCATCTTACTATTTTGGGGTTTTACTTTTGGTGTTGATTCTATCTCTAAGGAAGTTGTGGGGTTTTCTCCATTTATGGTTTCCCCAAGGAAAAACACTGTGTTCATTGTCTCTTGTGTTTGATTGTTGTACTTGTTATTCTCTCAGTTAAAGATCCTAACATAATCCTAGCTTGAATGATAAAATCTAACATGGTATCAGAGCTAACCTGAGAAGAAGACATTGTGCAGCTGCGAGAACTAGGGATTCCTACTTTGTGAATCTCTCTCCACATATTTTCAGCAAAAGAAGGTTGGAATAACTCTCCTCCTTAGGGCGCATCTTTCTGTCGAAGCAGAATCCAATTCTGAGGTTTTTCAGTTTTGGAGCCAACACTAATGCCGAAAATTAGGGATTTCCACAGAAGTGGAATTTTTCAGTGATGCCAGGCCTAGATTGATATCCTACTCAAAATCAAAGTTAGGGATAAAAATCAAAGCATTTGGTTGGACAAAAATCCGGAAAAGCAAAACCCTAATATGCTCTTGAACCTGCACTGCAGAATTTTCAGCTCCAAATCCAGATCCAACATCTTGAACTGGTAAGATCTATACCTTTTGTATTTCCATTTGAGGTTCTCAGTTAATATGTCTCATCATACAAAGCTTGATGAAAATATTGAGGGAGATGATAACTTCCAAGCCTGGAAGTATAGGATCTCCCTGGTCTTGGAAGAAAATGAGTTGGACTCCTATATCAATGAGGAGGTTCCAGTTCCTGAGGGAGATGAGGCCAAGGCCTTACACAAGAAGAAGTTGGTTATGGAAAAGAGGATCATTGCTGATTCAATCAAGGATCACCTCATACCACAGGTGTCCTCCCTAAAGACACCTAAATCTATGTTTGATGCCCTAACCAAATTGCTTGAAGGGAAGAACATAAACCAGAAGATTACTCTAAGAAACCAACTGAAGAATGTAAAGATCCAGAATGTTGAGACCATCCAGTATTACTTTACAAGGGTCTCTCAGATCAAGGAACAACTGGAAGTAGTAGATGAGGAAGTGGAGAATGCAGAGGTTTTGATGACCACCTTGAATGGTCTCCCTAGATCATGGGCTAACAGCTCGAGAAGAAAAGATGGGAAGTGAAGATCAAGCCCTCATAGTTCATTCTAAGAAAAGAAAAATAATTTCTCATCACTCCAAAGGTAAGCATTTCTCTAAAACTACCTCTAGAAAAGATTTTTCTAGAAGCAGATGTTATACATGTGATGAAGTAGGACACTTTGCAAAAGATTGTCCTAAAAGACAAAATAAGAAAAAGGGAAACAAGAGAAGACATCATGCTCACGCTACAGAGGATGATGAACTATCCAAGAAGAGAACCAGATATGAAAGTGAAGACTCTTCAATTGATTAAGAATATGTCTTGATTTATGCTCTCATGCGAAACATCACACATGGAAGCAATGATTGGCTTATAGACAGTGGGGCTTCCAAACATATGATAGGATTCAAAGAGTCCTTTAAAAAAAATTCAGAACATGAATCACCTCACAAGGTGAAACTTAGAGATGACTGCCAATATCCAATAAAAGATAGTGGGGAATCCTCCTATAAGATAGACTCTGGAAAGTCTATGAAGATGCAAGATGTATTGTTTGTACCAGGACTCAAGAAGAACCTTCTCTCCATATCTGCATTAGATGCAAAAGGCATGAGGGTTGCATTTATAGATGGCCAAGTTATCATGTGACCTAAGGGAAAGAATATGAATGATGCAGTAGTGATTGAGGAACAAGAAGGAGGTCTATACAAATTGAAGGGCCATCCAGAACAAGCCTTGGTCCATGACACAATAGAGCCAAATGAACTTTGGCATAGAAGGATTGCACATGTACATTACAGAGCACTACCACTTGCAAGCAAAGCTGTTGAAGGTCTTCCAGAAATTCAAGCAAAACATGATGGAGTCTGCAAAGGATGTGCGAAAGGAAAGAATACAAAGAAGACATTTCCAAGTAACGAGAGCAAGGCAAAAGGAATCTTGGAAATCATTCACTCCGATGTATGCTGTCCAATGTCATTAAGCTCACTAAGCGGGTATGTATATTATGTTTCTTTTATTGATGATTTTTCTAGGAAGACATGGATTTACTTCATGAAGAACAAAGATGAAGTATTCAGCAAGTTCAAGAAATTCAAATCCTTGATCGAGAATCACACAAAAAAGAAGATCAAGACCTTTCGATCAGATAATGGCGGAGAATTCACATCAAATGAATTCAAAGAGTTATGCAAAGACGCAGGGATTAAGAGGGATTTGTCCACTCCTTATAATCCACAACAAAATGGGATTGCAGAAATGAATAATAGAACTATCATGGAAGTTGCAAGAGCTATGCTTCATGATCAAGATCTTCCTATGCATCTTTGGGCAGAAGCTACCAGAACAGCGGTATATGTACAGAACTGTACTCCACACAGAGTACTCAAGAACAAGACTCCTAAAGAAGTCTTCTCTAGCAAGAAACCATATTAGAATATTCAGTTGTCCAGTGTACATACACATTCCAAAAGAGAAGAGGACTAAATTAGATCCTTCAGGAAAGAAGGGTATATTTGTGGGATACTCCGAAAGCTCGAAGGCTTATAAATCATACTTCCTAGGATTCAAGAAGATCGACATCAGCAGGGATGTGACATTTGATGAAGACTCAGCTTACAACAAATCTAGAAAGAGACCTGTTGAAGAAACCGTAGAAGCAGAAGCACCCAGAATTCATGATACAACCATGAATGAAGAAGCTCAAGAAGAAGATCGAGGATTTGAAGAACCTCAAGAACCTGTAGATCCACCTCCAGAGAATAATCCTCATAAGAGGAAACCTGCTTGGGTACAAGAAGCTATCCAAGGTGCAGAAAGATATGGGGCTCCATAAGAGAATCATAGAGAAAGAAGGAGAACCAGATCCTGCTCCAGGTATGTAGCATTACTATGTGATTTCATCGATAAGGAACCTTCCAATTATGAAGAAGCGGTAGAATGGAAAGAATGGAAGGATGATATGATCAAAGAGTATCAATCGATTATGAAGAATGATGTCTGGGATGTTGTCCCAAGACTAGAAGGGAAGTCAATTGTAACTTCCAAATGGATCTACAATATCAAGCATGTTGCAGATGGTAGCATAGAGAAATATAAATCAAGATTTGTTGCTCATGGTTTCTCCCAGAAAGAAGGAATAGATTATGAAGAAACCTTTGCACCTGTAGCCAGATACACTTCCATCAGATCAGTACTTGCTCTGGCTGTAGTAATGAAATGGAAGATACACCAAATGGATGTCAAGACTGCTTTCTTGAATGGTGTAGTAGAAGAGGAAGTGTATGTGGAGCAACCACTTGGTTTTGAGACACATGAAAGAGAGTCTCATGTGTGTAGATTGAAGAAAGCCCTATACGGTTTGAAATAGGCACCCAGGACATGGTATGACAGAATTGACAGCTTTCTATCTAGTTTGGGATTTATCAAGATTAAAGTAGATTCCAACCTTTACTACAAGGTTGAAGATGGCAACCCAGTGATGCTCCTACTATATGTAAATGATCTATTTGTGACAGGTATGGATGGGTTGATTACTGATATGAAGAGAAAGCTTTTTTCCAAGTTCAAAATGAAAGACTTGGGTATGATGCATTATTTTCTAGGCATGGAGGTGTGGTAGAGTGCAAATGGGATTTCCCTAAGACAAGGGAAATATATGGTAGAGATCTTGAAGAGATTCAGGATGATGGATTGCAAGGCCATGACCACACCCATGGAATCGAACCTGAAGCTATTGAGTGATGCTTCATTAGAAGCGGTTGATACCATGATGTATCGTCATATGATTGGGTCCTTGATGTACCTAAAGAACACAAGACCAGATATTTGCTTTGCTATGAACACCTTGAGCCAGTTCTTGATAGATCCGAGACATGTTCACTTGATTGCTGCAAAGCATATTTTGAGGTACCTGAGGGGTACAGTTGATTATGGGCTCAAGTATGATCTGAATCAGAAGATTAACCTAGAGGGTTATGTTGATTGATATTGGGCAGGCAGTGCCATCGATAGGAAGAGCACTTCAGGATGTTGTTTCAGTATGGGATCAGGTGTGATCTCTTGGTTTAGCAGGAAGCAATCATGTGTGGCACTGAGTATAGCTGAAGCAAAGTATGTCGCAGCTTGTTTAGCTAGTTGTGAGGCAGTATGGATGAGGAAGCTACTGTCTAACTTATTTGATCTCCAAATGGATGCTACTTATATACATTGTGACAACTAGAGTTGTGTGAAGTTGTCGAAGAACCCATTGTTCCATAACAAGTCGAAGCATATCGAGATCAAGTATCACTATATCAGGGATATGGTGCAGAGGGAAGCAATGAAGCTTTAGAATGTTGTGACAGATGAATAGATGGATGATGTGTTGATGAAGCCATTGGACAGAGTGAAGTTTGAGTACTTCAGGGAGAAGCTTGGTGTTCTCCAGATCGAGGTTCCTTCCAAGGGGAAGTGATGAGTCCGTAAGCCATTCTGACGAGTAGGTCAGATGTAAGGGTTGAGCCATTCTATCATGGAGGATTCGTTCCTTCTTTGTCAGATATGAGTGTTGAGTCATTCTGTCATGGAGGATTGGTTCCTTCCATGTCAGATATGAGTGCTAAGCCATTCTGATATGACTGTAGGATTGGTTGCTACATGATAAGATATAAGTTCTATTGCCATTCTTGGAGTGGAGGTGCCTGGTCAGTTACCAGGAATACTTGGTCTAGGATTGAGGGCCTTTCTTATACGATTATAAGATGTAGTCTTACATGACCAGATGTGAGCGCATGGCCATTCTGATGTGATTGAGGGATGTATTCCCACTTGATAAGATATAAGGGTTGTTTCCCTTTTTTCATGGTGAGAGGATTGCTTCCTTCCAAGTCAGATGTGAGTGTCGTCCATTCTGATGTGACTGTAGGATTAGTTCCTACATGATCAGATGTAAGGGCTACCTCCTTTCTAACGAGTCAAGGTCAAATGTGAGTGCCGGCCATTCTGACTTAGGGTCATATGTAAGGGCTACTGCCATTCTCTGAATGGAGGCACCTGGTTAGTTACCAGGAACCCTCAGCCTAGGACTGAGTGCCTTTCTGATGAGTCAAGGTCAGATGTAAGTGTTGTGCCTTTCTGATGAGTCAAGGTCAAATGTGAGTGCTGGCCATTCTGACTGAGGGTCAGATATAAGGGTTACCAAAGACCTACAAGGAGGTAGGCCTACAACCAGCATGAGAAAGGGCTAGCTCTGTAGAAATTCCAGTGATGAAAAGAATCATGAGATAGCACATATGATGATGACCCAGTGACGATCCAGATCGAGCTATGATTCAGATCCATTTATGATGTCTCTGAGATGATCCAGATCGAGTGATGATCCAAATACAACAGTGATGATCTAGATTGAGTGATGATCCAGATCCAGTGATGATCTAGATTGAGTGATGATCCAGATCCAGTGAGATGATCCTGATCGAGTGATGATCCAGATCTAGTGATGATCTAGATCCAAATGAAGATGATGAGAACTTGATGATGACCCAGATGATACAGAGAAGAAGACTTGTGCTGACACATTGTGTTGAGAGAATACCTTCCTAGTTAAGAGGGAGTGTTGATGTATATGTAACTTTGGAATGTATTCACTCGTATTTCTTATGTATTGTAACCCGATGTTTATTTCGAGATGTATTTGTTATGTACTTGAGTCATGTCATCACCGATGTTCCTATCAAGAGGTTCTATAATGTAAACAAGTCATGTCAAGTTATTGTGGGTAACCCTCCTATTGATCAAAGGTTAAAGTCCTCATAGTTCTGGGGCACTAGGGTTATTAGACTCTCCTAGAGAAGTCATCCCTAGGAGGGTTTAGTCATGTCAGGAATTAGTATAAATAGAGATCTAGCCTCTCTATTTAGTATACACTCACTCGCACTCAGTTGTAGCACATATATGAGGAAGAAGAAGACACTAGGGCTAGGAAGAAAGAGGTTACTGATGTCAGGAGATCATCATATTGTTTTGGGGTTTTACTTTTGGTGTTGATTCTATCTCTGAGGAAGTTGCAGGGTTTTCTCCATTTATGGTTTTTCTGAGGAAAAACACTATGTTCATTGTCTCCTGTGTTTGATTGTTGTACTTGTTATTCTCTCAGTTAAAGATCCTAACATAATGCTAGCTTGGATGATAAAATCTAACATTCTAGTTTGTCCTCAAGATCAGTGCTTGGGGCCATCTTATCTAGGAGGCCACTAAAAAATGAAATATTGACCTTACTAGGGGATGCGCTTGATTGAGGCGAGTTGTTTGGTCCACTTTTTTCTGGAGATTCCAAATCTTCACCCTTCAAAACTTGCTTTTGAGATTTCAGTTTCTCTAGATTTCTCGTTCTGGGTTTCTGTAGTTTTCTAGTTCAAGGCCAAACTAGGGTTTGGATTCTTGAAGATCCACCCACTCAAACACTTCGATATAGAACTCAATATATGTGCTCTAGAGAGGCACAACTCTCTGTGCAATCAGATTTCCAAAATTCCAATTTTGACAGAAACACTAATTTCTTGTCGAAGGGAGAGGAGAGAGTTTCACCTTGTGAAGGTTGTTCTATTCAGCCTAGCTCTGATACCATGTTAATATTTCATATGCTTAGATAGATATCATTA
Organism: Pseudotsuga menziesii; assembly: GCA_001517045.1. Taxonomy (NCBI): domain Eukaryota; kingdom Viridiplantae; phylum Streptophyta; class Pinopsida; order Pinales; family Pinaceae; genus Pseudotsuga; species Pseudotsuga menziesii. The sequence goes on from LPNX010938132.1 coordinate 423,053, forward strand.
GTGTTTAATCCAATTTCACATCAATAGCATATCCAAACTCACTAAAAGGAACGCAATCACAAGATAGACACAAATTTATCCTTAGAAACCCTTAAGGGGAAGAAAACCCACCAAAAATTCCTCTATATAGATGTATAAAATAAAACCACAAAGCAGGTGCTCCTTCTCCTTGTTTCTCTCTCTCTCTCTCTCTCTCTCTCTCTCTCTCTCTCTCTCTCTCCTATGCGCTATACACAAGTGAGTGTGTGTTTTCAAATGAGGAACACAACTCCTCTATTTATACTCTTTCTGTCACCTCACTTTTACCCTAACAAGCCGGCCCCAACAAACTTATTAGGCTCACTTCACCTAGGAAGACACAAAACAATATTATATTATATTCAAGAGGGTACTATTGACCCGAGTTACAATGAAGGTTATATCTCATGACTCTTTGATGGCCGAATACAATAGTAACATCTCGACGGAGGAATAAGACATCTCCCTTGGGTTACATTAGTAAAATACATCTAGAATATTCTTCGAAGTTACAATATTTCAACACCACTTGTAGAATATCCCCTTGCTTGATCATCCATGGCCTTTAGTCCTCCATCAGTAGATTTCTTGCTAGTTCCTTACCTCTAGATCTACCTCTATGACCTTGAAAAAATTGAAATCTATCTACCAAATCTTGAATTCAAAACTAGATTTAACACAAATTCAAACTCAAAATTGGGGGGAAACTTGAATTACATCATATTGAAAATAAGAAGAGAGTCCTTACATTCCAATTATGTAGGTGAATCCCTTCTCCTTTTCTTTAAACTATGCTTCTCATCCATGTCATTGATCACCAAGAGCTTGATACAAAAAATAATTAGGTTCTAGCCTTCAAATCCTTTAGCATGCATTTGCTTTCATTTTTTTGTCATTGACATCGCCTCATATGTCTTTCTTATATAGCATTAGGATTTGTGTACCCAATTACTAACCATGAATGTGTGATTAAACTTTTTCATGAATTTTGGTTATTTTCATCAAAAACCCACTTTACTTGGTCTTTTAGCCATTTTACTTGAGTTTCAAGGATTTTAGGACAATTAATACATATGACATGTATTATTTCCACTCCAAGAGTTGTGGAAACTAGTTTTGGCCCTCAAGTATTCTTGATCTTGACTTCTTTAGAGAAACCTTTGTCTTCACGTACTTCTTCCTTTGTGGAAGCAGTGGTCCAATAAGAGATCAAAGCTCTCAATTTGTTCCAAATTTTGATCTTCATGTTGGAGGAGAAAGTAAAGATATGTTCTTTGACCATCATTCTCAAGGGTGTTAGTTTGATTGTTAACACCATGGGACCACTTGTGCTTAGAAAAATATTATTAACATCTTATCTCAAAATGTACAATGGTAAAAGAGGAGTTTGTTGGAGGAATCATTAAATGAGGGATGGGTGCGGGAGACAAAAAGGTTGTTAGAGATGTATACGAAGATGATTAACATGATGCAAGGATTCTTTTGAGATAGGTCTTAAATAAAATTATCGGTAGAGACTATATTTTTTTATTTATGTTAGGTGGAGTATTACTCCCTATGGAACATTAATGTACTAATAAAATTTCCAAATTCCTTTTGGATGCAAATATGTTGGAATTTGGCTAGTTGATTGCAAAGAATAAGGTTATTGCATTCACAAATTGTCCAAACTTTTTGTGGATGCAAAGATGTTAGAATTTCACTAGTTTGTGATAGCCGGAAGGGTTTTTGGGTTCCTTAGGACAAGGGATTTTCAAGTTCTATAGCTCTTTGATATACTTGCAAGGTTCAATAATTGTAATTTTTTGAATCGCTTAGGGAGCTAATGAAAGAGGTTCAATCATACCCTTAGACATACTACTTGATTTCCAAAGTGATAGAGAGTAATCTTCTTGTTGTGCTCGATGCCACTAGTATAATAAGATGGTTGATGGAACTATCTATAGTTGGTTTCAAGTGGCTTAGGGAACTTTCTATATTTCATAACATACATGGAAGTGACATTCTATGTACACGTGTTGTCTAATGTGATATTACTTACGGAGATACTAATATAAGTTACAAAGGTGTCCAACAAATGCGACTAAGTATCAATTATATTATTTTCATGTATGCATCCCCAACCACAAATTTAAAGTTGAAACACTTCTTTAACCTTAAAAAAATCTATAAAATTTTGGAGGCATGTTGTTGCTTAAAGAAATTGCTCTAATACCATTGGTGATCAAGTAATGGTGCAAATTAAAGCAACAACAAGATAAACTATCCATAAAACACAAGATTATATTGCAAAATAATAACTTATCAAATGAAATGGACAAGATAAATAATGTAGAAATATATTTTGTATTATGACCATCACTTTATGAAGCAGTGTCCATGCTTCTTAACTCTTTATATGTCAAAACCTTAACTAATTGAGGTGGTCAATCATTAATCATTATTGATTAGTTACTAATACCAAGGGGAAAAAAACATTTTACATTAATATTCTGCTTAATCATTATTGATTATTGATTAGTTACTGATACCCAGGAAAAAAACATTTTACATTAATATTCTGCTTACCTTATCTAATATTCTTATTAAGTAGGAAGTTAGAGTGGGACCGTTACATAAGAAGCAGATTTAATGTCCTCTGTAGCATACGCTATGGCCATTAATGGCCCGAGACTTAATTCCGTTGCCTATGTGGAGATGAATCGAGCCATGCTTTCTCATGACCATACGTAACATTGAACCTTATTGGGCTCATCGTATATCTATAGAATTTTTACATGGCATATGATCCTTTCATGGTTATGTATATTACAGAACTATATTAGCAATCGAGAATTACGTCTCGGGCCATTAATGGCCACAGTTTTAGCAAATGAAACCAAAACTTTTGTCCAACGCCGTTAAAACAAGGCACAGAACGCATAGTTTTAGCAAATGAAACCAAAACTTTTGTCCAACGCCGTTAAAACAAGGCACAGAACGCATAGAGAGAAATATATTATTCGATGATTATGAACAACAGACACGATTGATATTGAAGCAGCTGATACTGACATACGGCCCGTATCGTCATCGCCGCGGCTACTCTGGTTGCTGCACACAAGAAATGAATGAATTAGATGCGCTGCCAGAGTTAGAGGCTAGGGTTTACATACTCTAGGGAGGAAAATGAAACCCTAATAGGGTTTTACATGCTCTTGGAAGGAAAATGAAACGAGTAGATTGTGTTGTTGGGTTGTTATATTCTGCAAGATCCATTCGATACTTGCCTGTCTTGTAAGACGCCCGCGTCTCTGGTAATGGTTTCTACAAGGAACGCTGGCTTTGCCCCGACACTGGAGGCCAAGGCATAGTTATTGGCGGCCCCGGCCCCTGACGGAACGAAGTAGGCACCATTCATCATTAGGTCTCCTGCCGATCTCCAGTTCCATTGCATCCATTCATCTTCTCCTGCAAACAGCCGTTTGGTTACCTGCAATTCATTCGGAGACTCACTGAGGATTTCTACTTCGAGAAATAAACATTAACTTTGAAAATGCTGTGATTTTGGTCCGATTCAAGAAGAAGCATCTGGGTGCTACAGTACCTCCTTAGCGTTGGCGTCATCGGGCGCGATGAATATGTTGCCTTCGCTGTTAATTGTTGGGTTAGCGCTCCCACCGATTGCATACATTTCCCAATACGTGTACTGGTTGTTCACCACGTGAAAGTACCCATGTCTACACCTGCAATGTTGACGGTAAGTTCGTTCCCATCATTTACTTACTAGTGACAACTGGAATTCAATGTTTAATTTTTTTTCAGATGGAAAGATCCACGGGAAATCCAGCAATACTTCCCCACATTAGTGGATGGTAGAGGTGGTAAACAGCCGGCCATCCTCACAGAAGGCCTAAACCCAAAGGACTCAAGGCTCTAACCGTGCGCACTTCTTACCAATTGAGCTAACCCTTGGGGCTATTGGGGCATTAGTGTGCGAATGTTTAATTATAACTTTAAGCTATAACATTAACCTAACTACACCATTAAACATATTTATAATTTTAAGAATTACTAGTATAAATCATCTTGAAAACGATTTACCAAAAGGATCAAATCTGTGGAAATTTTTTTTTTGTTTTTTATAAAAGTTAAATGTAGATTTAGGATAAGCACAAAATATTTACACAACATCTTTCTGAGTATTACTAGAGTATTACTAGGCTGTAAAATGAACTCCTTCCACCCAATAAAACCTTCAAATTGTCAACACAAATTATTTTGTAATTTAATATTAAAGATTCAATGAAAAGGTATATCGCACCAGGTATTGATGTAGCCCATAGGGTATTTATGAGATGTAATTTTATTATTTCCCTAATGAAAAAAGAGAAGAAACCAACCTGTGAAATCTCCTTTACTCTGCATATTAATATTTCTACGCAGTTAATTGAGTTGCGATGGAAAAGTATACAGTTAGCAGCATATACATATATACAATGATAAGAAGATGAAAGGACTGTATATGTACAGTTATATAGAAACTATAAATTAATAAACAAAAGGTATTTAAAAGAGTTTACCTAGGCATCCTTTGTATAAGCCCTTCGCCGAAATAATTGAAGGCTATCGTTACTTGCATTATTGCATCGGTCACATAGCTGTCGTTGTGACCAAGAAGCATGACCTGTATGGAAAGCACCTCTTAGCCTTCAAGTTTATATGACTGTAACAAAGATTCATACAGAAGAGGAGACAACAGAGAGCAATAAGTTGGTAAAGGAATTCAATCTAGACCTTGTCGTGGTGAGTGAAATGGTTGTTGGAAATGGTGATGGCAGTGGATCCCATGATGGCGTCAATAAGGCCGTCGTTGCAGTTAGAGAGAGAACAGTGGTCTATCCAGATATAGCGTCCTTCAAAAATTGAAATGCCATCGCCATCAGACAGTGTTCTCCGGCTATATTGCTCAGGGGATTTTCTCACTATGGCATTTCCTGTTTGAATGCAGTCGTGGATGCTAATACCATGAATGATGATGTTGGTCACAAACTGTATAGTAATACAGCCACCGTGGGCAATGTGGACATCGGCGCCTCTGCCATCGATTGTCTTGAAACTATTCATGAGGAGTTCTTCCTTCAGCTGAATAACCATGTCGTTCTCAAATATAATCCATAGCGGCTCGTCTTGAATAACTGCGTGCCGGAGAGTACCGGGCGTGGGATTCACTGGATCTTCGTCACTAGAATCGGTTACCACGTAGTAACGACCATTCTTTCCTCCAATGGCGTCTCGGCCGAAGCCAATTGCACAATCCGCAAGGCTCTGTCTGTTCATTTGCCAGTTTGGGTCGCAGCGCCAACAGTCATCGATTGGATTACCGGTTCCACAGGACAAATAGGTAAGCTGTCGTCGAGAATCATTGATACTTCTGCAACACACGCCGTTTAGAAACATAAATTTTACAAGTAATCCTCTGGAAAACAAAGGATATGGACAAAAACAGGTTACAGTAAACTCAAGATCATGTGATGTAATGAGTTAAAATAAATTAAAATTAGCATATCTGGCGGATGTAGAACCCCTTTATGTAATAAAAATGATTCTCTCATCTTCATCTTTTACAATCTTATATGAAGATAACTCTTCTTAATCTAACCTAAATTATAGTTCAATGATATAGTTCCATTATCATTAGCAAAATTTGGGTTTGTTGTCCATTTTGATAAAAGAAAGGTAATAAAAAACTGTGCCAACCAATAGTTCTTAAATATCATTATCAAAATTTGGGTTTTACATATTTGATTAAAAACAGTTAAGAGAAAAACTCTGTCAAATCTTTGATGATAAAATAACTTTATTTATTAACTAAGCAAAGCAAGAATTTAATAACGGAATACACTTTTTAAATAAATAACATCAAAATTGTGAGTAAAAATTGATGCATTCATATAATCTTATTTTGATGAGTAAAAATTGATGCATTCATATAATCTTCTATGTAAAAGTGTCCTATTTTAAGTAATTGAACTTATTATTTATATAAATACATTGTTTTTAAACAATTAGGTTAAGCCATGAAAACTATTAGTTCTGTATTTCCAACCTAAGCTTATCTTAATTGTTGATTTCTTTTATCCAATATCCAACCTACAAGGAGTAGTGTTAACTGTGACTCTGCTCTTTGCTTGTAGGATAGAAGGAATCAGCAATAAACAAATCTATCATAGTGAGTCTGCTTCTTGTCAATTAGATGGAGGAAATCAACAATCTAAATAAACAAACTTATCAAACTAATAAAATTGAATGCCACGAATTGGCCTTCTAGATTAGATTCTGAATATAGCTATAAAGAACTAGTTTGAAGGAAAACAAAAAAAATCCCAATTCTGGGCAGTTTCCAATGTGCACTTACTTTTGAACCATTTCGACAACTTCATCCGGAGAGCGTACAGGAAAAGAAGAAGTTTTTGGTTGCTGTGTCTGCTCTGTTAGTTGTACACCCCTGAAACTCTCCAACATCACCTGATTATTTTCTGCTGAACATTTTGAAGCAAGAATTTGAAGGAAGACCATTCCCGCAAATAAAATTAGATAATATAAATTAATTTGTTTAGCCATATTCGTTGTATAAGCTTCAAATATCTCGTAGCCAACACTATCAAAGAATGATTTACTCCGTGTTGCTCTCTGCTGACACCTGTTGATCTCGGAACGTAGTTGGTCTTGCAGGAGTGGCTCACCATCTGGGATTTCATGGGTCTGGGCTTATTATATTAGTATTCCTTTTTCAGTGATTGCTTAAATGTTGAAAAGGACTTACGGAACCTCAGCCGTCTAATAGAAAAGAAAAAGAGATCATGGGAAAACCGTCTGTCGTGAGTAACGTATTCATATTGAGAGGGAAAGGAATAAGATATATGTATGTAGCTTCATGGTTACTCATTCTCGGAAGCCTTCATGCGGATTTAATCAATAATATTCCATGCCGATATATCCCCGCACTGAGTTCCTGGACTTTTTGCCTTTTACGATTGAATCGAATATAAAGGGACTGGAGTGTTCAGGTGATATAGGCTCATTGATTATACATGGAGTTTTCATATGATAATAAGGTTACAATTTCTTTAACTTGCCCACGATAACTTAAAAGAACTTATCAAAACGAATTTCTAAAAAAAATTGCTCAATGTGAATCATGCTGCACAGTAAGACATATAAGCAGAGACATATTTTGTCATATTAAGTTGGTCTCTATTATCGAAGGAAGCAAAACTTGCAAAGAGTCGAATGTTTTAGCTCAGATTTAGGTGGTTTAACCACTTTACAAAAAAGTTGTTTAAACAAGTTAATTTTTTTATTTAAAAAAATATATTATTAGGTAGATAGGTTTATATATCTTAGAATTTTGGGTTTTTCATCTATGAACTAGAATTAAACAAGTTTACTATTCATATTAACAATATGGACTTCATCCAAAATTCATAATTAACAATTTCAAAAAAATTAAAAATAATTTAGTTAACATGTGATAAGTACATTTCATTGATGATACAACTACTACCTTAATTTCAACTCCAATATTAACTTTAAAGATTAAATATTAGATATAACTATTAGCTTTAACTCTAGTGATTTTACAACTATTAACTTAACTTCAACTCTAATCACTGTTATATTGGATAACTATTAGCTTAACTATTAAATACAACTATTAGTTTAACTCGATTGTTTATACAACTATTAGCTTAATTCAACTTTAATCATTGTTTTATTGGATAACTATTAGATTAACTCTTAGACAACTAAATGTGGAGTAAAGTTCACGAATTCAAGATTTCTATTTCAAAAAGAATTTGTATTTATGTAGATTTATTACCACATGATTTTGTCTCAAATATACTCTTTAAAATTTTTCAAAAAGAATGTGTATTTATGTAGATCTAAATATTTAAATAACTATTTGACACATTCTTTGACATGGCAGTATCATGAGAAAGATAGACATGAAGAAGGGATTTTTTTATCTATGGACAAGAAGGAGAAAAGTATATTGTTGAGATTGATTCTATGGGTGTTTTTCAAAATTCATAACTAACAATTATAAAAAAAATAACAAAATAGCTCAAGTGTCCATGTGACACTGGAACTCCATATTCTAGTGTGCACTTCATGTGATACTCTAACTCTTAATAAACTTCTCTCAACTCCTAATAAGTTCCTTGAACTCATGTGATAAGTGCACTTAATGGCATGGTAATGTTCATGTGATAGTTATTAGCTTAAATCCATTGATGATAGACTTATGAGCTTAACAACCACAAATTAAGTAGTTGTTATATTATATTAAGTATTACATACAAGTAATTAACAAGTTAGAATAAAACAATATCAATGTATCAAATATATGTCTCTCACGAGTATTCAAAACATATTAATATTAATCTTATTAATATGATTGTTGCTAGTATATTAGATGACTACAACTTACCTAAGCTTATCTAGATAGAGGGGAGTCCCTCTATTCAACACACAAAAAGTAGAGTGAGTATATGACGCTATTCTTTACCCATTGGATAGAGTAAATCATGCTAATATATTAGACGCTACAACTTACCTTAACTTTTCCAGATTGAGAGGATTCCCTCCATTCAACACACAAAAAGCACTACAACTTACCTTAGCTTATCTAGATTAAGAGAATTCTCTCCATTCAACACACAAAAAGTAAAGTAAGCAAATAACACTATTCCTTACGGATTGGATGGAGAAAATCAGCAATCCAGATAAGAATGGCCACTAAAACTCTATACTTCAAACTTTAAATCCACCATTGCAACCCTCAGATGTGCTGTGGTGTGAAAGCATGAAATACTTTGCAGCTGACTCTTTAAAGAGTCGTTAATATTCGCTGTTCCAATTGATCACATTTCGTACATTAACCTGTTTCATTGTCAGAATCCCACTGATGATCCTGTCTGTTGAAAATTGAATACTCGATAATTTTTTATAAGAAATTTTGAGCAAGGTAAGTCGATTTTTTGGAAAAAGTCTTATACCAGATGATTCATCAAGATTGTCTCTCACGCCTTGGGATGCCAAAAAGGTCGTTCTCTTATCAAAATTTGACAAACGTGAACAATTTATCTATATAATAGGTTTATATAAATATAATTAGTTAAAAAAAAATTGGACTATAAATACAATCCATATTATTACAATATTGTAATTAAACTTATGCATTCTATGGGAAAAATAATAAAGATTGGTTAGTAGTACTAAAATAGTGAATAGTCATCACTTGATTATGGAAAAATAATCGATATTTGCTCATTATTTCTTGAATATTGAATAGCCATCGAATTGTTCTTTGTACATAAAAAGTTCCAATACTCCGTAAAAAAACACGTGATGTGGCCGGGGTGGGGCACAATTTTCTCGTCCCAATCGGTAAACAATCGCTTCAAATGTATAAGAAAATTAAGATGATTTTATGTTATTAATGTAGTTATTAATTTAAAATATTATTTATTTATTTATGGATATTATAATAATTAATGATGATGTGATTATAGTCTAGGAGATTAATGATATTTGTTTAAAGTTGGTAACGTCTATCACAATTGAATAATTAATGATTAATAATTAGTAGTGAAGACTATAAGTGAATGTTTGTTTTAATGATTTTTTTATTTAGCGAAAACTATATTATAAATAACTAGTTGGGTAGAGTTTGATTCCTAACACATTTTTGTGTATGGTTGGTATTAGTGAATGTATACTTACTCAGCATATATATTCAAAGAAAACCATATCACAAAAAACCAGTTTGGATAAAGTTTGATTCCTACATTCCGATTGATATGTTTGCTTATGTGCAGTAAAAACAAGTCTATTTCTCCTTTTACTATAAAAGGCTTTTCATAATAAATATTTTTTATATATTATCATTGTAACATAGCATCTTTTCTAGAGTCCTAGAGTGTTTTCCATTGCAGTGACAACTTTTCTTTTCTCATATTTATCAACGTGCTTTGGAAAAAGCTTTAAATTAAAATGTATATTTACATTCAGTTTCTTTTCATTTTAATATTATTTAATTGTAATACTCTCATGAATTTGCTTAATCTTCTTTGTCTATTATTTTGAATAGATAACCATATTTCAAAGTTTACACCTATACAAAATCAATAAAATAACAAATACTTTAAAAAAATCATTTTTTTTCCAAAATTTAGAAGCCATCATATTTGGTTTACCCTTGTGAAAGCAAAACAATGTTTTCATCTTTTACTAATTCGTTTTTTAAAACCTATAATTCCAAACAAATTAACATGTGATCAATATATAAATTTTGATTTCATATTGTACTTTTTCGTAACAAAATTAAACCATATAATATATCATTATCGATATATATCGTGCAACGGGCGTCTGTATACACACTTCCAAAGGGATTAACATAATAATTTTGATATTGTTTTATTTAATATTATTTAATTATAACATTTTTATGAATTTGTTTAATCTTTTCATTTTTTTTAATAGATAGTTATATTTAAAAGTAAATAACATAACAAATATTTAAAAGTAATTATATTTTTCCAAAAGTTAGAAACTATCATATTTAGTTTACAATTATTTATGAAAGCAAAATAATATTTTCATGTTTTAATAATTCTTTCCAAAAACTATAATTCCAAACAAATTAACTTGTGATCAATCTCAATTTTAGAATATCGATATATTTTTTTTATTTCACATTGTACTTTTGATAACAAAACTAAACCAGAAAATATATCAAAGATTATCTCGATTTTATCATACATCGTGCACACACATCCAAAGGGTTTGACATAATCTTTTTACACAAGAGCAAATATTTCAAAAGTTTATAATATAGTTCACAAGACTAAATAGTTTTCAATTATATAATAATATAGATTCCTTATGTCCAATCATGTAAACTTTTGTGTGGCCCGCCGCCCAACGATCAAGTAACCTAATCATTTCTCTTTATCTCTTTGAGAGACCCCGTGATATCGTTGCATTTTCCAAGTGGGATATCATATTCACACGTCGATACGATTTGACTATTGATAAGGCTATTCCTGTCATGGATGATGTAGTCAAAATCAATGGCACTTTATTGCTATAAGGTTCTTTTGAAAGGAATCTTGATTTCATTACTTACATAGTGAAAAGTATTATGTAAAATACCAAAGTATCAAACAAAATGGATAGGCGACTAGAAAGTACAATAATGTCACTTTAATATAAACGAAATGGAATCCTTGTGTCCACTTACTCAACCACATCGATAAAGTAAAGTATGGAATCCTTGTTCCGCTTATTCAATCTCATCAATAAAGTAAAGTTCTTTCCCAAAATTGAGAGAAATATATATATGTGGAGTGAATAAAGTAAAGTTCCATAGAAATATATATATGTGGAGTTAGATATAGTTGAGGTGATTTGTATTTTTTCGGTTGGAATTTGTTTTTTTTGGGTTAAAATTACAAATTTTGATTGTAAAATGGATTTAGTGTTTTTTATTACCTTGGAGCACTTCAATTATGCAATTTCAACCATTGAAAATTATCATTTTAATAATTTTTACTAGATTTTGATTATAAAAATCATCAAATAAAATATGCAAATCATCTAAACTTTAAGTTATTTTTTTAATATTAACTTCTATTACTACAGAATTATTAGTTCAATTGGTAGGGAGGTTAGTTTTTCATTATTCCCACTTGAGTTCATATGCCCAATGAGATATTGACCTATTGTGATAAGGTTAGACCCTTGTATTATTTTATATAATCTTTGACAAAATAGAGGAAGCACATCAAAATCCTATTCCACATCAAACCGGTATGGAGGGCATGTTGGAAAATTAAGTAATACTGAGAGGGGGGGGGGGTGAGCCATTATTTAGATATTTCTTTAATTTTTATCACCTTATTTAAAAACAAAAATAACAATAGAAACATAACACATAATTTTATCATGGAAACCCAACTAGGAAAACCTGAAACACTTTCTATTACTGCAAAATTATATTTACAAATATTTTGCAATCACCAAATTGTTGGATGTTGCAACACCCAATATTTTCAGCTACAACTGAAGGATGCACCAACACCTTGTTTACCAACAATGACTGGAAGGAAGCTATGACTTCCTACAAGATTTTGTTCCCTTCCCTTATTCCTCCCAACCACCTTTAGATGATTATGTATTCAATGTTTTCTATACACTTTATGATTTGCAATTTGTGTGTACATGGACGCTTTATTTAAATGAATGGAGCTTTCTTTATATACCCTCAATCGTGATTGTTTACCTAATAGTCACAACTCTTCATCGTGACCATTAACAAATAAAACTAATTTAGAATTACCTTCTCTATTAATCCCGTGAGTTTAACAATATGATTATGAAATATTCGACTTCATAATATCAAATCAAATAGGTTACCTTCCAACTTATTTTATTCTTTGATTTACAATATGCCAATATTTTCAATTATGAGACCAACTGATTGATTTGGATGTCGAGAATCAACCTTACGATACACTGCGTATTTCAAAATTTCTGATTCCATCGTTTTGATTTATCAATTCCGATGTCAAACTGGACTTCATCAATTCTAACTTATTGATTCTGATGTCGAACTATGATTATGACTCGCTGATTTAATCTCAAAATAGACTCTATCGCCTCCAACTTGCTAATTCCAATGTCAAACTCTGACTTTCTGACTCCAATTCCGACTTGTCTGCGACTCTGAATCATGACTCTGGTTCTTACTGACAATTCATATTTTAACTGTGACTTCAACTCAACTGAAAATTTGGTCAATAAGTAGCCAACTTCGACTGACAATGGGTCAAAAAGAAGTCGGCTATTGATTTATAGAGACTTGAACATAATACAATAGGTCGACACCAACCTTCGACACTTTCAACTAAATATGGTGAGGGTCAACTTGCTGTCATTTTCCTTTGTTATTAATGAACTTCTTTGACATCAAGGAAAATCATACCCAACATTCTCTCCCTTTGTCATTGATCATTACCACTCTCCAATTTTCTCCTCCTTTGACATTAATGACAAAGGATCTCAAAACTCCCCCTGTCATCATTTCTCCCCGTGTTGACGGTATCCATCTTTTGTGACGGGGTATAATTTCCAATTTTGTCCTAAGGAAGAGGGATAACCCCCAACTTCTATCTAAGATAGGAAAACGACACTCAAGTCATTTGTTTAGTAAATATGTCTACAATTTGTTCCTTTGTGTCAACATACTCCAATTTGACAACATTGTTTGACACTTGTTCTCTTAAAAAATGATATGTTATTGGAATGTGCTTGGTCTTGGAGTGAATAGCTATATTTTTCAATATGTTTATGGCACTCATGTTATCACAATGTATCAATATTTCACAATTAGATATTCTAATGTTTGTTTCATCCAGATGACTTGACTACAACATGATGAAACAACAATATACTCAACTTCTGTTGTTGAAAGTGAAATAGAGGGCTGTTTTTTGCTTAGCCGTGATACCGAGAAATTTCATAAATAAAATGCTACTCCATTGATGCTCTTTCTATCATCACTACTTCCTGCCCAATCTGCATTAGTAAATTCATTTGGAGAGAATTCATTTCCTTTTGGATACCATAAACCATACTCCATAGTTCCTTTCATATATCTGAGGATTCTTTTTACTACTACCACATGTGTTTCTTTGGGGGTTGATTGGAGTCTAGTGACCAAGCCTACATACTACATCACATATGGCCTTGTAGTTGTTACATTATATATAAAACTACCAACCATTGGCCTATAGATGGTGTGATCTACTTATAAAGGCTCATCATCCTTGCTTAATTTTTAGTCCATGACCATATGAGTACTAACTGGTTTTGAGTCTTCCATTTTAAACTTTTTCAACATGTCTTTGATATATTTGGTTTGAAAGATGAAGATCCCTTTTTCTTTTTGAGAGACCTTTAAGCCAAGGAAGAATATCAGTTCTCCCAGCATTGACATTTCAAACTCCTTTTTCATTTCTAAAGCAAAATTTACACTAAGGACTTGTAGATCACTTCCAAACATAATATCATCTACGTAAACAACAACAATGATCATGTTTATATTTTCAAAATTTATGTAGAGATTTCTCTCAGGGCCCCCTCTTTTATAACTATTATCACACAATGTTTAGCTACCCATTAAAGGTATCCCATTCAGGATGGTAGAGGTGAGGTAGTTAACCAGTGACACCATAAGGGGCTCGCCCACTATGGATGAAGGGTAGTTATTGTTAGGATTATTAATCCTCCCTTGTCAAAATTTGGTCATATGTCTAAATCGGGAGTCCATCCAGTCTATTTATAGTCATTAGCACCATTGGTTAAACTTAACCTAATTGGGGCACATGTTTCAGTTACCAAAGTGTGGGGAACACTAATTAAGGCTCACTGCCACTTATTGCACTTGATTACATAAGTTTAGGAGTCTCCTAGATCAATCCCTACAATTTAGGAAGCAACTGGGAGTGTCGAAACCAACCAAGGTCAGTTAACTTAAGTTGATGACTAGTCAAGACAAGTTAGGAGTTAGTTACATTCAGTTCTAGCTCTCTACATTCAGTTAAATAATGGTTTAATTAATTGCACACATGTGGGGCGTTTTTCTCACCTACCACAGTTAGTTAACCATTATTTAATACTAAATGTAACAGTTGGTTGTGTTTTAGAACTCCGGTTATGATTTAGACAAGGACAGTTAACTACTGGGTCCTTAACTTCAGTTGATGACTAGTCAAGACAAGTTAGGAGTCAGTTACATTCAGTTAAATAATGGTTTAATTAATTGCACACATGTGGGGTGCTTTTCTCACCTACCACAGTCATTTAACCATTATTTAATACTAAATGTAACAGTTAGTTGTGTTTTAGAACTCCAATTGTGATTTAGACAAGTCTTAGTTACCTGCAGTCAAGTAGAGTCATCAATTCGAACTTCCTCATGTGGATTCGAATTGCTTGTGGCTATTAAATCCATTTTACATCATTGTAATTATTATCTGGATTACTTTTTTTATTAATGAAAGCATTCACAGCTGCAAGCCTTTTGCACTGTTTCATTCTTCAATGGCTGAGTAAATTGTGAGATCTTCTTTGTGAGTTGTGTGTTTGTTTACAGATCTATATGCTCAAATTTAACATGGTATCAGAGCCTCGGTGGACAAGGCACTTCTCCTCCTCAGATCTCCTACTGGATCATTTTTTTGTTTTGCAGGTACAACTTCGAAATGATTTCATCTCTGATGAGACAAGGTCTAAAGGAACTCTGGACAAGATTAGACAGAACCTTTGGAATTGATAGCAGATGGAGCACATCCAGCACCATAAGCATCCTTGATCCAAAAATCTCAGCCTCCACTCTCTCTGATGAAGTTGTTCAAGATAAAGAAGAAGT
The DNA here is from genome assembly GCA_001517045.1 of Pseudotsuga menziesii. Taxonomy (NCBI): domain Eukaryota; kingdom Viridiplantae; phylum Streptophyta; class Pinopsida; order Pinales; family Pinaceae; genus Pseudotsuga; species Pseudotsuga menziesii. The sequence continues at coordinate 438,552 of LPNX010938132.1, forward strand.
AGAAGCTTCTACACAGTTAATTCGAATTGAAGACAGTCTCTATGCAGTGACTCCTTCTCCTGATGCTCCGAAAGTTCATGAGATATCTGATATCTCATCTTCTCATATTGCTGAAACAGAAGAAGACATTCGAATATCTAATATTGAAGAAAAATTCTGCTGCACTTCCATGCAAACATTCACCGGTGATTTTCCTTTAAATTCTGTGCAAAATTTACTAG